>JAJJWW010018487.1:0-391015 GCA_023531295.1 Papaver armeniacum | reverse complement strand
CAACGGGTCTTTATATGAAAAATGTAAAGACGTCCTGCGATTTCTGTCGCAAGACGGCAATGTCATGGGGCTTTATTTTCGCAAGAAAATTTAGGCCTATCATATTGTCGCACAAAATTATCCCGTAGAGGAAACAATACTAAAGACATGATAAGGCAAGATCAATGGGTCATTACATAAAAAAATGTAAAGACGCCCCGCGATTTTGTCGCAATGATGAGGGTGGCGCAATAAGACCTTAACTAGGAAGGCAAAATAAGACCACACAAGAAAATGAGTAAGCAAATAAGTTTGCGAATGATTATATGCAAACAAATAAGTTTAAGTAGTATACACATGGAAACAATCAGAAAAATTTGTCAAGACTAAGCAAAGAACATTTATGAAACCGACATATTATTACTTAAAGGTTTCGATTTAAAATCTCTCATTTGAAAACAAATAAATGAGGCAAATATGGAATGAATAGGATATAAACTTGTTATGTATTTTCATATATGATAGATTTACGCACTCATAATATTGATTAACCCGTATTGCAAGAAAGAATTGTTCTTTTTTAACATGTGCGGAAAAGACAACAAAGTAGAACTTGTATTTGAAGATCCAAGAGATTTACAGTGAAGAAGTTACAAAAATGGAAGACTAAAAGGATAAATGTACAATATATATTACAAGAAAAGAAAGAAGAAATGGAGCTGCTTTAGTTCATTCTCTTTTTCATCTGACTCTCTCATCTGGACTCCTCTTCTTCGCTAGCATCACTATCGAGACATCCAAGGAAGGCATATTTTCGGAATCTCATCAAGAAGACAAGGATATGATGAAGAGGAATATTGTGGTCATCACACTTGTCCTAATAGTTTGATTGCGAAAGGATGACAAAGATCATTCTCAGAAATTCAAGCATGTAGTTTGCGTTGCTTCTTCAACTTGGAATACTTGTCATTGTGAAGAGAGAAGTCCTTTGCAAGTTGTGCTTTCGCATTCAAGTTCTTTAATTCTTGTCCGAAACCTCTTCTCGCCTCCCGCGAACATATGACAATGAATTAGTAATTTAATAGCAATTTCGCAAAAGAAGCGGTAAAAGTAAAGAAAAAAGTTAACAACCTTCTCTCTGCCTTAAATCATATCTTTAACCAAGGCAAGATGCTCACGCAAAGGCTAACGTTAACACCTAAGTTATTTCCTGGCATTATCTAGAACTTTCATGAGCTCT
Organism: Papaver armeniacum; assembly: GCA_023531295.1. Taxonomy (NCBI): domain Eukaryota; kingdom Viridiplantae; phylum Streptophyta; class Magnoliopsida; order Ranunculales; family Papaveraceae; genus Papaver; species Papaver armeniacum. The sequence goes on along the minus strand of JAJJWW010018487.1, from coordinate 389,796 downwards.
GCTTAATTCATCGTCACTATTTATGAGAAGAAGAGAACGAATTTGATTCTCTCTCTCTCTCGTTAAGTATGGCATTTTGGCGAAGAGATTCATCCCGTTCAACTTGGAATTCAAGAAGATTTTTTTGAAATATCTCTAATGTTAGACACCTTGATTAGTAATGCGATCTTTGTCATCTACAAGGTTACTAATTTTCTTCCTTAAAATATTAGTTTTCGTGGGAACTAAGGTATAAACGTTTCAATCTAATTTACTAAACCTAAACTAGATCTATGATCAATTTCTAAGAGGTGAAATTTGGTTTGAAGTTCGTTTAGTGGAAGAGATCTAATATTGTTATTCAAAGAACTGTTTAAAGATTCGTTGAGATGAGTAAGAAGCATCACTATCCATAGGCTCTGGAAATGAGTGAAGAAGGATGGCTTCATCGGAAAGATTATAAATGTCTCATGAAAATGATATGTCGATAAAGAAAAATAAAATGATGAGAATAAAACAAGGAAAAAGAAGAATCTTATACCATAGAGTTGCCGAAGCACTTTGAAGGCTAGATATTTTATTCTTCTCGCGGTGGAAGATTCATCAAACTTTATCAATCCTTTCGCAAGAACCGCAGCCTTCACTTTCTAACCCTTCATCCTTATTGCAGCCAAGATATTTCTTTTCAAGAGTGTTGCGTCTTTTCTCAAGATCCGAGGCAACAACAAAGGAAGCCTCCCGACTACAAAGAAAGATAAAGAAATTATCAAGATATGATTTAAAATCAAAATTATGAAGAAATAAAGAAATACGGCACGTACCAAGGTACCAAGTGCATTTAAGAAGTCGGGAGTCACCGATCCGGGAAACCCCGAGAGAATCGCTACCCTCTAGCAAGGAAGCATCACGGATATTTGCAGAGCTTCGCATGTACTAGAAAGGCGATCATCTCCAATTTCTTGCATGGAATCCGAGAAGATATTAGACAAGAGTGCCATAGGGATTCGCTAGATGATCCTCCTTCGCAAAAGGAATATCAACTTCACATCATCCTCATGTAACTCTCCGGATAGAGGACTTGAGCGAGAAGAAGAGTGAATCTTCCGTTTTTAGAAGGTGGGGCAAAGGATTTCCCCTTGCGAAGAGAACCTTTACCCCTTTCCTTTGGCCTTCGCAGCCTCGTGTTTTTCTCCCAGAATTCAACACCAATCTTCACACACGAATGAAGATAAGAAATGAGAGGCAACAATAACCGTTAAAAATAGCAAAAGAAAATGTTTCTTACTTCATCCGTGATTGAACTAGGTATCGCTTGTGGTACTCTCCTTGGGATTCCTTTTCATAACTTTTCTCAATTTGGTGATCTAAAAGTTCGCAAGATTAGATATAAGAGGAATCAAGATTGCAAAGTAAGTGAAGGTTAGGAAATATACCTCTTTTGCTTTCCTGGCCAATTAAATACCTGGGATGATAGTTTGCGAGGTTCAGGGGAGTACATTGGAACCTGAAATGTAAGGTCCATTCAAAAATACCGAAAGACGCACCACTTGTCGTCTTTGGAATGGCGAGAACATTGTTCTTGCCGAGTGCCAATCGATATCTTGCATGAGTATCTTGTCGGGGAATGTTCTCTTTTCTTTTCAACCGTGCACCCCAAATGAGACCTATCGTTCTTAGGATTTATCACTTCATAATTTTCAAAAAGTTTTCTACCGAATACTTTTCAAAGAACTATCTCTAAGTTTGCGAATTTAGGATCTCTAACTTCATCGGGATATAGAGATCCCTTACCAAAGCCGCGATTGGCGAATTCAAGCATTAAACGGATGCAATCCCACTTAATTGAAAGATAGCTCATGAGAACTTCTCATGAGAAAGAATTTCATAGAACAAGGGCAAATCGGGATTGTAGAGAGGAATGGGAAGACCATGAGGAGGACGAATTTAGCGAAATTATGATTTTCCCCGATCATCACAATGATGATGTGAAACAATTTTGCGTACAGAATAGATGAAGATTCTTGATTGGGAATGGTGGATAAGGTGAAACCCTTCTTTGTAAATTCTTTTCGAGTCTCACCCAAAAGGGTTTCGTATCTCACGACTGTGGAGCCATTCTAATACGGGAATGAATAGAGAATCAAGATCAAGAGAATGAAGAAAAGGAAGATTTACAGTAGCATAAACGTAAATTGCAGAGAGAAAGTAAAAAAGAAGAAGAGGAGGGTGAGAAAACTATATATAGAGAAGAGTTCTCGAGAAGATAAATGCATTTAATGCGAGAGGAGACGTGAATAGTCAAGAATAAACGGTTGAAAGAGATGTGTCAAGAAATGAGCGGAAGAAGAAATATGTGTAATAAATTATGTGTAAAAGTACTAATCATATCAAAAAATGATAAAGATGAAAAGTTATGATTTCAAAAATACTAGTTCTCATGACATTCTCTTCTTCGTAGAGAAGACATGAGAAGAGGCGAGATGTAGATCGAATATCGCGACATCAATACCTCGCGAGATCAATAAACGGCGTGACTGCGAAGGTATCGCAGATGAGTAATATAAATGACGCAATGAATGACAATGACCAAAACACGAAAGATGTGAAGACCTAGCGAGATCTGGGAGAGTTGCGAGATTATATATTTTTACACTTGCGATATTTCGCAAGTTATTCCGAAATAAAGGACAAATTTTTAGTCATCATCCATTATGTAATACCCTATATAGGAGACGAAGCGAGGTGCCTATTGTAAGGGATCCTTTCTTCGAGTGTTGGGCAAGTCATTAAGAGAGAGAAAGTTTAGAGTGATTGTAGTTCTTTAACTGATTTCCATTTCATCTTGTAAACATTTTAAGAGTTTAATCAATAAAAATTGCAATTGTTCATTCTAAAAATGATTTGATTGTATAGATTCTTGTGGAGGGGTGTAGTGTAGGATTTCTGCAACTACAGTCACACCTCCCAATTGCAAACTAATCTCGACCAATCAACTTTACGGACAAGTTGAGTGGCTTAGATCACGTTTCTATGGGATATTATGGTATGGACGTGTAAGCCAGCTCGCCGTCTCGTATACTGCATTAATCGGCCAAGACCGACCAAGCTTGGTCGCTTGAACGCTGCGGCCTCAAGTTGGCATGACGCGGCATTTGTGGCACTGCCAGATTGCCGCAAGAATTGATCTCGACCACTGAACTTCGCCGGACAAATTGAGTGGCCTAGATCACACTTTCACGAGACAATGAGGTATGGGCGCCTACACCGTCATGCCGTCTACACACATGCACGATCGGGCCCGCCAAAATCGTATCCCAAACTTGGATTAGACCAAGCCAAGAGTGATGCTTGCGTACCTCTTCAAAACCCTAATTCCACTAACTATCCGCAGATGAGTGTCTCAAAGATCATCTCGTCTCATTCAACTTCACACTGGCTTGGTTATACAGCCCCGGTCAGGAGTTAATTGGCCGCTGAGGCGTCATGGTGATCACCACCGTCACTCTACCACACCATGTGGTCGAGCCAAGGGAGGACTTGCTTGCGCAACCTCCAAACCATCACATGAAGTAGGCCGGACATGAGGCTATTTTGAGACGCTCAAACAAATATGCTTCATACATGCCGAATATACCGATAAAGCACTGGGATAGAATACACACGATACTTCACAACTATCGACTTCCTAAATAACTTAGTTATTTTATCTAGCATTACATGCTACTTTAATGGGTCCCACAATCCACACACTCGAGACATCAATCATGTCACAAACCTGGGGATACATATCAATTGGTCTCAGCGGTTCTGGGTCTGGCGCACAACGCGCCATCACAAGAACGTGTCGTGAAGTCATGGACGGCCAGTGATGATGGGAGAAGTGGGCAAGACCGGTCGTGTGACACCAACACACAACTCCACTACTCCATCACTCCACTTTCTCCACTTCCCACGAGATACAAGGGTTAGGCTTAAAGACTTGTATATAAATAGGTTCTCCTCCCTATTTTCCAAGGAACAAGGCAAGACAAGACAAAAAGAGGCAAGTGTTGATACACCGTATTCAAACACCGAAATCGATAGCTTACATCCCTGCCAATCAGCTTTACGATACAAGTCATACATAGCCAACACCTTCACAATCTCAACACCTTCTTCGCTTCCTCCTAAGATCAACCCCATCTCCTTCACTTTGTGGCCGAAACAAGTCCTGGAACGACCATTTCTTGGTTTAGGACGGATTTGCACAGATTGATTTCTCGAATCTACAAGCACTACCATGCAAAAGGCATTTGTTTAGGTTTAGATTCATTTCTCATCCACACAACCCAAATTACCAAAACCTATAGAAATAGTTTTCCCCCATAAACAACGATTGCACACACCAATTGCATCCCTCATCGGATCACCGAGTTTAGGAAAACTCGTGGATTAGTAGTTAACCTGCCTTTGGCCTTTGGGAGTTACCAAATTGAAAGTCCACAAACCTCACCTCGTACTTTGGGTATATTTTGTTGTGGTAACTCAAGCTTACCTAAATTAGTGAGCCCACATTTGCATGTGCAAAGATTTTTATTGAATTCTTGTGTATGCATGAACGAAAAGAGACGCTCTAAGACGGTTTATGCGTGAAAACCTAGAAGTGATATTTTAGAAACAAGAATATTAATTACCTTAATCTAGGAGACCTCGATTTTGGAAAGTCTAGTTTTGAACATCCATCTTTTTACCGAGGAGATAATCCCTATAACTCAGGTAGAGCCATAAATGGCAACTTTGAAAACTTTGTTGAATCCGACTAGGACTACTCGTCCCTCATGTATCGGAGGAGCGACACGAAAGCAAATTATGAACTTAAACTCGGATGTTACGGATGCTCCCAATCTTTTTAGGGAAAGAAAATGAGAACCCCTATTTCCATGTTAGGGACTTTGAGGAACTTTGTAGTACCCTAAAGATTATAAACCTTGATGATGATGCTTTGAAACTTAGGTTATTCCCTTTTTCCCAAAGATAAAGCTAAATAGTGGCTATATATTTGGCTTCCAGGTCCATTGAAACATATGAACAACTTACATCCGCCTTTTGAACAAGTTTTTCCCTATGCACAAAACATCGTTATTAGGACACAAATGAGCACATTTTCTCAACAGGAGGGAGAATCTTTGTGTGGTATTTGGAAAGGTTCAATGATTCTTATTAGCCCAATGTCCTCATCATGGTTTAGAAAAGGTTAGGTTGGTTTGCATCCTTTATGAGGGTTTAGATTATCCCACTACAACCATAGTAGAATCTATGTGTACAGTGAGTTTGAAAACCAAACAGTTGATGATGCGATGACATATTTGAGTGAAATCGCCAAAAGACCAAAGAATGGGAAAATAGTAGGGAACCTAAGAAAACAATTCTTCTAGGAAGAGGAAACGTTAATAGGATAGAAGGAGGCTTTGAATCGGATGCCAAAATTGTAGCAATAGCTAAAAAGGTTAGAAGCTTTATAATTGGGTCACACTAGCGGTAGAGTGGAGCCTTTTTGGGAAGGCCGAGACTATTGAAGAGTAAGCCAATGCTCTCTATAATAACACTAGATTCGATAACCACAAAAGTCCGATCCATATTCAGAAACCTACAATCTGGTTGGAGAAACCATCCAAACCTTTCTTGGTCTAAGGGCCATAGTCAAGGTTAGTTTAGTAATTCTAATGCTCCCCCCGTGTTTTAGCTACACCGAATCCTTCAGACCCGCCGATTTCAAAATCATCCGATTAGAAAATTTTAAGTCTGTAGGAATCTCTCGCCTTGTTAACCCAACAAACTGCAATGTTTCACCAATCGATGATACAAGGTTTAGATGAAAATAAAAATATGGTCCAGGATAATTCTAAGGCTATTTCCGAGTTAAAAACCCAAGTTAGTCTGATTATTGAGTCCTTGAAAGAAAAAGGTAGGTTCCCTAGTCAAACACAACCCAACCCTAGAGGAGTTCATGAAGTAGGCGCAAAACCATCACATCGGTTGAATTCGGTTAGAACCCTTAGGAGTGGCAGAGTAAGAGACAATTGTGTAACCATTCCCGATAGTGAGCATACTTGTAGTTCACCCTCAGGACCATCCATAGCCGAGGGACTGATAAAATCTCGATGATGCCAATTCGGTTCCCGAGAGGCCCTATTTTATGCCTAGAGCCCCATTTCCCGGCCTATTAGTACCAACAAAGAGTGAATCCAATTTTAATGACGTAATGGAGGTTTTAAGAAAGTTACCATAAACCTTCCATTACTAGAAGCAATTAGGCAACTGCCAAAGATATGCCAAGTTTAATGATATGTATACGCGAAAGCGAAAGCTTAGTGTCCCTAAAAAGCCTTTTAGCTAGTCATGTAAGTTCGATCATTCAACCCCCACAACTCCTAAGTATAAAGACCCTGTGCACCTACCATTGCTTGCACGATAGAAAACATCGGGTAGAAAAAGCTTTACTAGACTTAGGAGCTAATGTGAACTTACTACCGTACCATGTGTACTTATATCTAGGACTTGGTGAATTGAAGCCTACCAAGATAACACCTGGTTAATGATAGGTCCATTAAAATTCCTCGTGGTGTGATAGAAGATGTTCTTATTGAGGTCGACAAGATTATTTATCCTATAGATTTCTTGGTATTAGATACCCAACCTGTCCCTGACCCAGAGAACCAGATACCTGTGATTTTAGGTCGCCCATTTTTAGCTACGTCTAATGCGATCATAAACTGTCGAAATGGTATTATGAATCTATCTTTTGGTAATATGACTATTGAGTTGAATATTTTTAATGTCAATAAGCTACATGCGAGCTAGATGACACATGCATTGAAGAGGTGAACATTATAGAACCTTAGTTCAGAGTCATTACCAAACACCTTATCGGAAGATCCATTAGAGAGTTGTCTAGCCCATTTTAGCATGGATTTCGACGATGATAGCAACATTGAACAAGTAAATTCTCCGTTGGATTCTATTCCTATGTTAGATACCGATAGATGGAAACCTAGGTTCGAACCATTACTAGCTACCGAATCTACCTTAAGCCCTTATTTCAAGAGCCTAAAGATCCTCCTAAGTTGGACCCTAATTATGCATTTTAGGCCCATCCGAGATTTTGCCTATAACTTCCGATTTGGATAGTGATCGGAGAGTAGGCCAAAGGACCGTGCATCAAGACAATAAGGAAGATTTAGGTGGACCATAGCGGATATGAGTCCTACAATTTGTATGCAACATATGCATTTAAAGGATAAACCACCTGATTATAACTTAAAAAAAACAATTGACCTTTTTGAGGAACCTTATGGTCTAGAAATTAGGAATATTGTGACTAGTCTATCTAGAGACACCCAAATTTCTATGTTTGGTGGTGGACTTGAAATATATGCCTCTACCATTTCACAAGAGTATCTTCATAGAGAAGTTCACTTTGTTACAAACCCATCCTCCGGTTGATGCGGTTTACCCGGTGCTATGATACTTTCAGTTGACTTTGTTTTCCCACCAAATATTTTTAAACCAATTTTGGGAACGTATGAGTTTCATATGTGTCAGTTATTAAGTGTTGAGACTAAGCCTAAGTACTTTAGGAGATTAGAGTCGACACATTTGCTTAAGAATGACCGTCACTCTCATTGTGGTAAACTGTGTGAGTCAAAACTGATTGACTTAGAGGATCCTCAATTATTCAGGTTATTATTGTGTGCTTCTAAATTTTTCCAAACCTTAGAACCTGATATTTCAGATCTTACTTATGAGGAGGTGCAACCCAAGAAAATATTTTATTTAGACCCCTTTATTAAACCTGAACCCGAACCACAGCTAGATGTAGTTGTCTTAAACAAGAAACTAGGCAAGGGTGTGCTATGTTTATTCTTGGTTTGTTGCAGTTTCCTTTTATCTGTGTTAACACTTTTTGATGCAGATGATCCACAATTGTTTCGGCTATTACTTTATGATTTTATGAGGTGACTAATCCTTTCTTAGTCTGGCTGAAGACGTTAAACTTAGCACTTATTGGGAGGTAACCCAATACTCATGCAACACGGTAATATCTTTCCTTAACTCTTTTACTTAACAGTTTCTCCTTGTTCATGCTTTTAATTTTATCTTTAGAACATTGAGGACAATGTTAGATTTAAGTTTTGGGGTATGGGAGAAACATTTTAGTTGCATTAATAAACTCCAGAGCCTAGAAATTTATGCTTATTAAGGATAGCACTAACCAATCTAAGTGGATGGAAGAATCTTGGTTGTAGGAGTTGAGGAACCAATCTGATTAGATGGAAACATCTAAAGAGTATATTCATAAAAGCACAGAGCTCAGGTGTTAGAATTAAAGAAAAAACATGGTAGTTTCGCCATATCTCGTTGAATCCTTTTCACTTCTGTTTTTATTTTATTTTCTTTTTAAAATATGTTTCTCTAAGTGATTAGGTGGGGCTCACGAATCAAGTTGTTACCACTGCTAGGGTGAAATAGAGTGATTGAGATACAAAAAAAAAAAAAAAAAAAAAAAAATGAGACCAGACCATCAGACCAACCGGAATAAATTCAATAAAGTCGACCACTGTAACCCTTGTATATGCCAGTTGTGTTGACCTAGAGTTAGGATTATCGACCACCGGGTACCCTTTGTATATGCCAGTGTGTTGATATTAGTCCGGACAAGATCTCACCCATTAGGATAGGTTCGTTTTGGCAAAAAGGGCCTTCAGATGATATGGGAAACACCGTTCACCTTAGTCAACATCAAAACCATCTACGTTTTTCTCTGCATCCATCTTCTTAATCTATCCATGTGATTGGTTGACTCCGGTTATGATGTCCAGAAATTATCTGAGTAGAGCTCATCACTTATATATGAATTTTAGTATGCTTGAGTGCAAACTCATATACAAGAATTGAATTTCATATCAGGGTACTTCCTCCTGTAGTCAATAAGTATGCCAACCAAGGAGATTCTTTAGTGCCTTCTAAGGTTCTCGTATAGATAGTTAGGGTCTGGAGTAATAGGTTTTGTGGGTATATCTCTTGTAAGCCCTCCCGAGACTATAACTCGGCCACTAGGGCCACCTAGGGGTTTAAAGGCTTATTGCATATGCTAAATGCAATCGACGATACTGCTGACAAATGAATGATAGGTGTCTAAAACACCTAATTTACTATCTAGTAGTTACGCTTTCTTTGCTATTTTCTTGTGAATTATGAACTTTACGCGTGTTTTTGAGTTATTAGGTGTTTCGGAGTCATTGAGGCAAAAAGGAAGTGGAAATCGCTTCAAATCCAAGATTCCTTCTCATCATATCGAAGAGCACGAAAAGACGAAGCCAATGGCGAGAAGAGTGGAGTCAATCCGACATCGTATGAAGAATCCGGAAGCATCTCGAAGCAAGCGAGAAGTTGTCGAAAACTAGAGTACCTGCTGGTAATCAAGTTATAGGCACCCGCTCAAGTTACTAAGGGCTACTTATTCACATTTGAAACCTAAACTACTATTGAAATTAGGTCGTGTTTCTCATTCCTAAGACAATTCAGGTCTATAGCTTTAGTTCTTCTCTACCGCCGCACCAAGGAGCAATTTAAGGCTAGCCATGGTCCCTTACAAGGTTCAAGAGAGCATTTCGAGAGCAATAAATGAATGACCCGTAGTTCGATGGTTTTGGGGAAGTTTCTCACGAGAAACGCCGTAAAAAAGGATGAGCTACGCCGTTGATTGACGTATGATGAACAGGAGATTGAAGGAGGGATTTGAGTCTCGTTGAATGTTTAAATGAATGGGTTTTGTGTGTATGTTGCGAGGAAGGATATGGAATTGGTTAGGATCAACAACGATTCATAATGGTGAACACCAAGATAATGGCACATAAGAAGCTTGTGATAATGCACGAACTAGCATTGCCAACGGTTCCCGGTGGGCACTTGCCGAGAGTTAGACATGGAATTGAAGCTTAGATGGACTCGAGTTTGGGTCCAACTGCTTTGAAGTTCTGTTCCAAGTCGAGAGAAGCTAAGAAGAAATTGCAGTTTGGAGTTGTTGGAAGATGTTGGTTACTTTGTCGGAACAGTGGAGAAGATGTGAGATTAGGAAGCAAATGGCTGGTGGCTACTGAAATGAGCTGAGTTGATGATGCAAGTGTAGCGGTTGGTGAATGAACCGAGTGGTGATTGAGTTACGAGATGATTTAATGTGTTGAAATTGAGTTGGTTACTGCTGTCGTGATTGCGAAAAGGAGCTGTAAGGTGGATTGATGGAACTGATGCAGAGAGCTTGAGATTGTAGCTGGGTTCCAGGGTGCTGCTGCCAGTTAGTTGTGAAGTTGGCAATAGATCAGGTGGTGCTGTAATGAGTCTATGTGGCAGCTCAGATGCTGTGTATGAATGCTGTGCATAGAAGCAATTGAAGCTGAGGTAGGCGCAGCTGTGCTGTTGAAGTTGGAAGAATCAGAGAAGTGGCCTGGAGAACTCGAGTCCGAGGTACAGGAAGTGGAAGAGTTGGGAGATGAAATTGTCCACAAGGTCGGTGAAAGAAGGTGATTGCGTAGCTGGTTTTTCAAGCACTATCTCTGCTGAAACTGGGAGTTCATGAATGTGTGCACGTTTGGCAGGCCCATGACTCGAGTTAGAATTTTGGCAACGTTGGCAGGCTGAGAAGGACAAAAGTACAATTGTTTACTATGAGCCTTAGGGCCATGTATGAGGTTTATTCGAAGCTGTCGAGTATGGACCAATGGCCAGGGTTGTCTGAGTCGAATCCAGGGATGAAATGGGAGAATCGAAGACAAGGTGATGGTGATGTTACCGCTATATGTTGCGAATAATGCCTCGAAAGTGGTGATCTCAATTGCGGTGGATGGAGCTGGTGGTATTGCAGCTGAAATGCATAGATGGGGCAACTCTGGCATGTGACGGCCGGGGCAGTGCAAATTTGTGGTTATGATTACATCGAATTGAACTGTGTTAAGTGTGAATGCAGTTGCAGTGAGTCATGGCTCGAGGCAAAGGAAGTGTGGCAGTACTATGAGCCATGGATGGTGAAAGCAAATGGAGACTGAGAAGCTGCAGATTTGTGCCAAGGAGCTGTGTGATGCCCGGGTTTGAGCAAAATTGTAGTTGCATTTGCAACCAGATGAACAACAGCTGAAATTGAAGCATTCGCTCGGATGAATCCATGTTGCCAAGAAAGCTAAACATGCTACATATAAGTGCTTGCCGATGATGGCCGAACAAATAAGGAGTGAGTTACAAAGGGAGCAATTCTGAGATGTCGTTGATGAGAGTTTGAAACATGTAATGTTGGTGCAGCCGATTCGCAGAATTGTGCGAAACGGAGTGAAAATGGCGCGCCGGTGAGCATAGTTCCGATGAGCCGGATTTCGTAACTTGAAGCATGAATCACAATATTTCAAAGAATCGCGAGGGGGTATGAGTCGAAAACTACTCCGCTCGAATTTGGTAATTGGGGTGTGGATGAGGAATGAATCTAAACCTTCAACAAATGCATCGCATGCGGTGAGCCAGGTATTCGAGAGATCAATCTGGCAAGTCCTAAACCAAGAAATGGCTGCCTGATTTGTTTCAGCCACAGCGAAGGAGATGGGGTTGATCTTAGGGGAGGGAAGCCAAGAAGGTGTTGAGATTGTGAAGATGTTGGCTTGTTTACGACTTGTAAATGTAAGATGAGCAAGCTTTGGGGTTGATGCAAGTATGTGCTCGAGTGTTTGAATACGGCTTGTATTAACACTTGGTTTTTTCTGACTCGAACTGTGTTGTTCTCCTGCTTTCCTTGTTGTGTTATTTTGGAAATAGGCTGACCCTATTTATACAAGTCATTGAGCCTCATTCACGTTTCTCGGGGAAGTGGAGGTAGTGGAACGATGGAGGTGGCGCTTGTGTGCCTGCAACACACCCACTGGCCTTGCCCACTTTTCCCCGTTTCATCTCTAACCGTCCATGACCTCCTAACACGTTTCAGGATGGCGCATGCTGCACGTCGCACGCTGTAAACCGCCAGACCAATACCCCCAGTATGCATCCCCAGTTTGTGACATGATTGATGTCTCTGAATGTGGATCGTGGATCCACGAGAGATAAAGATGTCGCTGAATTGAATAAATCGCGTTATTCATAAAGTCGATACTTGTGGAAGTATCGTGTGTATTTTATGCGCATGTATCAGACACGCAAGGTGGTAAAAAAAAGGGATGGGTAAATGACCTCACTTCACCAAACAACTCACCAGGGTCAGATAACCAAGTCGTGAGGCTGACCATGAGATGTTTGGAGACACTCATCTCATGCACCGCTGATGAACAGGGTTTTTAAAGAGGTGCAAGCATCACTTTTCATCTTGGTCAAACCAAGCATGGGAAGGATTTTGGTAGGACCCCATCACATGCGTGTTGACGGTGATGATGGTGTACGCGGCTCCATGTCTCACCGTTCCGTGAAGATGTAATCTAGGCCACCAATTTGACCGTCAGAGAGTGGTCAGATCGGTTTGCAGTAAATCCTTGCCGCAAAGGGAGCTGGAAACCGCATGACATCCCAAGTTTTAAGGCATGCCCAAGACGACCCATCTTTGGCCGGTCTTGGTCGATCATACCAGCTGTAGGTGGTAGGCTAGTGTTCACACCTATACTGATTATCCCATGAAAACGTGATCTAAGCCACCGGAAATCATCCTGAAGGAGCGGTCGAGATCGCTTTAGGGGATTTGGGAGATGTAACAACGCGAGTTTGTCGGGCGCTTTGATTAGCCGGCATGGTATGCCTTGGCCGACCGAAGAGGAGGTAGATGGGCCTACTGGTCAGCGCCTGAGGACCGCCTGGTTAATCCAATCTCGGACCCTCCATTCGTACGTGAGAAGATGGACGCGCGTGATGACTCAAGCCCTAATTTTGGCTGTGCCGCCACGACCATGCCTTTTCATGACGAATTTGTCAGTGTTCAACCACGGTTGGCTTCACCGATCGAAGCTCAAGTGTGTAAAGGTCACTCTGATTGTGTCGACATGCTCCGGGCCTGAGTCTCACATCTACACCTCCATCTATGCCTCGCGAAGACGGACGGTTGGAGACCGCATGACACATGTATGCCGCAAACCCCACTTAGGTTTTCCACTCCATAATGCTTGGTATGGACGGCTTGGCAAGCTTAAGCACAATGGTCGCCATGGGCCTACTGTGTGTATTCCATACCCGCTCAGGGGTGATGGAATTGATCTCGTGGTCATCCAATCATGCTTGTGAGTCGGATGACCGCGATCGATCATATTTGGCAAGCTTGGGCCGCAGGTATTCCATACCTTGCTGGGTGATGGAATTTGATCCGTGGTCATCCAATCATGCTCAGGAGTTGGATGATCGTGATCAGATCATATCCGGAGATCGATATGCGCTAAGTCCTGGATGCTCAATCGGCTAGTATAACACACCGAGAGGGGACTCACGGCTAAAGAATAACACACCGAGAGGGCTCTGCCAGTATAACACACCGAGAATCACCGATGTATTTCGTACATGGATTCATTATAGCAAGCTTGGGAGGTTCGTGTTACTCGAAGAGTAACACTCAATGTCATGCCACACCGATAATGGGTAATGTGAAATACAAGGTCATATGAAATTCACAGAAGGATCGTTGCCGCATGCTCCAACCTCGGGAGGAATTCCATGTATTCACGTAATGGGATTGTTGCTACATGCTCCATTCTTGCGAATTAAGTGAGAGTATCCGTCACTTATACACGGGCTTTATCTTTTACAAGATGTCACAACATGATTTTGGTTACTTACAAATTTAACCTGAAACGAAAATCCACCATCAACATTAAGTCCCTGCTAAAGATATAATGGTTACACTATCGTGTGGTAGGTATGATAGATGGCGATATTACTTAAATGACCAAGCTAGAGTGAATACATATTTACCGTGATAGTTTCATTGTCGTCTTCCCCTGAACCGGGTCGGTCTTGATTAAGGATGCGAAGGAAGCAGATTCTGATCCTAAGTGAGTCGCTTGGTTCCTCTTGTACATGAAGGAGCCTTGGCCGCCGTTCTGTGTACTTCCTTAGTTATACACTACTTCACTCGTATATTTGATAAGCCTCATGATTGTTATCCCGAATTAAGAAATTTCTCATAGGTGGTGGGGTAGAGACTTCTTCCCTTCGGGATTCTCAATGACTTGTGAGATTATAAAGAATCATCTCAACGTGGTCGTTTATTCTATATCCTGTGTATCTCGTAATCGCTCCGATTTTCCATTAATGAATCGATAGCTTTGATCCTCCTCTTTTTTTTTTTTTTTTTTTTTGTGTGTGTTCATAACCTCTTCTTCTCTCAGATTATCATGGAAGCTGAGACGCTCATTCTCATGCTTCCCCAAAGAAGTTTTGAAGTTGGACAAGCCCGAAAACCATGCGTATGGGAGTAATGGTTAAGATCGATCTTCCACTTCGTGAAGTCTACGCGCTATACAGGGATGTCTATCTCCCACCTTCGTATTGTCGAGGACGTATTCGTGCACTTCTCGGCCTGCACTGACATGGAGGAGCCACGAGGCGCGCAGGAAACGCCGCACACTGGGGCAGAAGCTAGGCGGCAGAGATTTGCAGCCAGCGGGCCAAGAGGCTGAGAGTCGGAAAGCATGAACGACCTCCCGAATGAAGGCAAGTGTGATTACCTTGCCTGACTCGTGATAACTTTGGATTCCGATGGCTGCATTTAGCCCAACGCTTGAAAAAGCAACCTCCGCTGCTCCCCGGGAAGCCGATGTGCCTTTGATGCTCCCGCGGCGATGTTAGGACGGGAGCTTGATGCCATGAGATGCTCGGACGCAGTAACCCGAAGGAGATTCAAGGGAGTATGATCAATCTGTGATGGAGCAGACCTGACAAGTTGATGTGTTAGGTCAATTTCTCACGAGAATTTTCCTTCTTTCTTTTCCAAGCATGTTCCGTACATTTGAATATCTCCCTTGTACTCGCAGCTGGAGTTCAAGTTTTCCTTCGCTTATGGTTTGAACAAAAAAAGTTTTTTTTTATAACTTTGCCAAAAATGTAAATGAATCTTCTCGTGAACAAGGGTGTTCTCCATACGTGATTCTTCGATAAAAGGAAAGAATTATCATGACGAACATTTACTGACTCGATAAGATCTTCCATTTTGTCAGGCAGATAGCAATCGCTTTTCCTTTCTCGTGTACACGCTCGCTTCCTTCTTCCATGAGATACTTAAGCTTAGGGTTTCAGTGGCTTTTGTGTCTTTAGAAGCAGAGAGGTTCTCGATGGAAATAATACTTCAATTAAATCGAGGATTGAAAATTGAACCCTAACTATGAATGCAAGTATCAGAATCATTTTTCGAGGAATTACAAGCATGAAATGAAAACAAAAAGGAAACACGAAAGAATAGCACAAGATTTTAAAGTGTGGAGAATGTTGAAAGCTGTGAAGACAAGATCTTAAGTTCTAGAAGGCTCGAGCTTTCATCGAGTGAATTGTTATGCCCTCCGTGTTATCGGGCCATGATGAGGGTGGCAAGAATGCACTAGGATAAATATCCGCTACCGTACTCGCTCATCTTCTTTTTGGTGGGTGAGTCGTAGAGTGGTCATCTTCACCGTTATGTTTCAACATTGAATGTAGTCGCCTTCGTCACTAGGGTCTCCACCCGAACGGGTTCAAAGTGTAGACACTGACCTGGCCTTGTTGTCTCTGACCAAGATGCCTTATGCTCCCGATAAAACGTTTGAAAGGGGCGCGCTTCCCATTGCCATCTCCTAGCCGGGTTGGTTTGTTTGGCCGGGAGCTACCTCAGACTTGTCGAATGAGGGGCGGTAGTTCATAGCGAGTGGTCAGGATGAGACTTACTTGAGACCTAACCTTCAAAGGTATGCCGATGCTCTCTCCGCAAGTTGTGTCATATTGGCAAGTTGTTGGTCAGCAATGACACCATCGTGTAAGTCCAAATGGCGTGTTGGAGATTCTCTGTGTACGACACCTGAGAGACACTCTCCGATGGCTTGTTGTCCCGCATCCAAGAGCTTCCTAGGATCAAGGCCGTAGCCAGGGATGGTCTTCACTATGTAGAACTTTGCTTGCGTCGAGGCATCACCCAATTTGACTTCAAGATCAATGTATCCATATGCATCTCTAAGCTCTCCCGTCAATCCTCGACTACGCTGGATGATCGGCAGTTTCGCTTCGAGATCTTTGCCGTTCTCAAGGTCTTCGATCGAATGATGTTAAACTCTCGCCGTATCGATCAACGCGAAGCATCGAACTCAACGCTTCTCAAACGAAAGGACGGTTAGATTCCCTGGGCCTTTGCTCGCATCTTTCAGAAAGACTCAGGTTCTTGGACCGGTCATGATACGACGCCCTCGGCCTCGACAAACGGGTCGAGGCCGCAAATATGTCTTGACGTTGCCCCTGAGAAATATAAGATTTCACATGTGCTCCATCATGATCGCACTTCCGGCCTTGCTAACGAGTCCCTGTAAATCATGCAGCTCCCGATAGGTAGAGATCTCACGAACACCTTCAAGCTCTAAGCCGGAGTTCCCTGCCTCTACCTTTTCCCGAATATTTTGTTTCCAACTCGTTGCAATCTTTTGGTTGATGATGGACGAAATCCGTGTAGCAATAGTATTTGGGATCTCGCTATTTCTTCTCTACGAGGACGCCCGATGCTGGGGGTGGGGCTTACGCATCATCTTGGATCCACGCTTCCAAGAGCTCTATCACTTCATTCATGGGAAAAGGAAACCCGTGGTCTGCGTTTTGTGCAGAGTTTTGTCCTGCTCCTTTTCGAGACGAAGTCTTGTGTGCCGAGGATGTTCGCTTGGTTTGTTGTTCCGTTATCGGCTTTCCTCTTTCTCCTCCGCTACCACTCACGTGCGGGCCAGCTGTTGTATTGTTTGTTTGTGAGACGCCCGTTCCTCGACTTTCACGCAAATCTTCACTTCGAACAACTCGTTCTTCTAGTAATGTCAGCAGAGTTTATTTAACGTTTTGTCCTTCGTGAGTTCGTAGAATGTTTGAAAGCCCGATTCTCCAGTGGCGCGTATACGTGGGTATCATCCTATTGATGATTCCACCAATTGCCGTTCTAAATATCTCGGTCGCGGTGACCAAAGGCTTGGGTTCTCAATCTTTAACGAAGTCGTTGGGATGTTCATCGTCCGCCTGAGAATTCTTCCTGTCCGAAAATCTGATTTGTCTCTGGATACACGGAAATACTTCCCCTGAGAAAGCACCACCATCTCGCCCAATTGGATATGTCATAGGCGCAATGTTGTTGTACCTGTGTGTATGCCCTCCTCGTGAGTGATTTTGAGAATTCTTTTAAAGCGTGAAACATGATTGTATTCATGTTCCCAAGGTTCTGCTAATCGAGAAAATGTGTTCGCGAGCATGTCATCAGACTGGCCGTGAGGGAGAACCTGGGAGAGGTGTAACCTCTTGGCAGAGGAATCTGCTGCACATCTTGGAGGGCATCACACGATGTCATGTATGTCCGTCGGGTCCCCTTTTCCTCGATTTCGAGAAGTTTCGCTTCTGATCTTCACGTAATAAGTTGGAAGACTGCCTCTCTCCCCTACGCCTCAGAGCAACACGAGTTTCTTCATTCATGTGAGTCGTAGGGAAACACCCGGTCTCCGGTGTATTGAATGTATCTCTCGCCATTCCAAGGGTTGCCGTGAATCTTACGGCAATCGCTCGGCCAAAGTTTTAAGGAAAGCGAGTACTTTTCCGAGTCAAGCGCTAAGACCTCTGTTGAGTTTAAGAAGAATTTCCTGCTTCTCCATCAAGTCTCCAGAATGGTACTAGACGGCACCCTTTCCCTTGTGTCTCCGGCTCTCGTCCCGATGAGGAGTGAAAGTTGTTGCTCGTAACCACCGGAGGCGTGAGCCGGAAGAGATGCCGGGATTTGCTACCAATCCTGGCTCGGGATGGGAGGTGTTATCACTGCCGGGATATCCGCCCGCACTCGTGTGCCGGTGGACAGGGACGGCTCCACGAGATGCGGTTTCGACCACCAGAGCTCCACCGACAGCACGTTCAACACTGTGAGTGTTATCCACAACCAGTCTCCATCGATTTATCATTGTCGATCCACCTTAATTCCACCATCTTGAAATGAATTATTCATTGAATTGATTCTAAGATCTACCCTTTTTGGAAATTGGATGAAATGAATCGGAATTTCAAAGAAATTTATTTACAACCGAGAGATTAATCTCCCACCGTGGTCGCCAATTGTCAATGTGGGTGAAACTACTCCCCGCCGAATTTGGTAATTTGGGTGTGGATGAGGAATGAATCTAAACTCTTCAATAAATGCACTGCGGTGAGTGCTTGCTAGATTCGAGAGATCAGTCCCAGCAAGTCCGGCCTAAACTAAGAAATGGGCTGCTCTGCATTTGTTTTACCACAAAGTGAAGGAGATGGGGTTGGATCTTAGGAGGGAAGCGGCTAAGGTGCCGTGAAGTGAGATTTCGTTAAGGTGTTGGTCATGACTTGTAATGCCGAAGGACGAGCAAGCTTACGCTCGATGCAAGCAGCTTTGCAGTGTTTGAATACGGCCAGGCTAACACTTGGTTTTTCCTGTCTCTACCGAACTTGTGTCGTTCTCCTATTCTGTTTTTGTTGGGAAATAGGCTGAGACCCTATTTATACAAGTCATTGAGCCTCATTCACGCTTTCTCAGGGAAGTGGAGGTAGTGAATGACGGAATAGTGAGTTGTGTGCTGCAGAACACACCACCAGTTCCTTGCCACTTTTCCCGTTTCATCTCTAACTGTCCCATGACCTCCTAACACGTTCTCAGGATGTGGCGCGCGCACGCCGCACGTCAGAACCGCCACCAATACCCCGCATATCCCCTGCCTTGGTGACATGATTGATGTTCCGAATGTGGATCGTGGATCCACGAAAGATAGCATGCAATGTCAATCAATAATCACAAGATTCATAAAGTCGATACTTGTGAAGTATCGTATTTTATGCGTGTGTACAAAGATTACTTGCGGCAAAGTGATGGGTAATGACTTCACTAACCAAATAACTCCTCAACTGTGGTTGTATAACCAAGTCGGGGTGAGGTTGGACCGATGAGATGATGATACAGACACTCATCTCGGCGATCGTTGATGAAATTAGGGTTTTTAAAGAGGCGCTAAGTTATCACTCTTCACTTGGTCGAACCAAGCATGGGAAGGATTTTGTAGGGACCGACCATACATGCGTGTCGACCTGCATGATGGTGTACACGCCCATGTCTCACCGTCTCGCGAAGATGCACCCAGGCCACCAATTTGACCGTCGAAAGAGGAGTGGTTGAGACGTGCTTTGCGTAGAAATCCTTGCCGCAGTAAGGGGAGTTGGAAACCGCATGACATCCCAAGTTTGCTGCGCTCCAAGACGACCCATCTTGGTCGGTCTGGTCGATCATACCAATATGTGTGGTAGGCTAGTGTTCACACCTATACTGACATCCCATGAAAACGTGATCTAAGCCACTCAAATCATCCTGAAGTTGAGCGTCGAGACTGGCTTTTCTTTAGGATTTGGGAGATGTAACAGCGTGAGTTTGGTCGGGTTTTTGGATTAGGCCGGCATGGTATGCCTTGGCCGACCGGCAAGAGGAGGTAGATGGGCCCAACAGAGGTCATGCCGGGTATGACCGGCCTTGGTTAATCCAATCTCGGACCCTCCATTCGCATCAGAAGATGGACGCCAGCTGCGGATGACTGGAAGCCCCCACTTTGGCTTTCAAAGCCGCTACACCATGCTCTTTTCGCTGATTTAATTTGTTGTAACTAACCAGGTTGGCTTTGACCCATTGTCAAGTGTAAAGGCCACACCGCAATCGTGTCGACATGCTCCGGCCTTTGAGTCTACATCTACACCTCCATCTATGCCTGCGAAGATGGACGGTCGAGACCGCTTGCGACACATGTAATATGCCGCAAACCCTAACTTAGGGTTTTCCATCCATAATGCTTGGTATGGACTAAGCCATGGTGTTTAAGGCCAATGGTCGCATCATGGGTCGACGTGGTATTCCATACCGTCAGGATGATGATCTCGTGGGTCATCCAATCATGCTTGCGGAGTCGGGATGACCTCGATCGATCATATTTGGCAAGCTAAGGCCGTGTGTATTCCATACCGCTAGTGATGACGAATTGATCCTGTGGTCATCCAATCATGCTTCGTGGGAGTTGGATGATCATGACGTATCAGGTATCCCAGACCGATAGCGCTCAAGTCCGATGCTCAACGGCTAGTATAACACACCGGGGCTCAATCTAAGCAAGATAACACACCGAGAGGGCTCTGCCAGTATAACACACCGAGACCCTCTGCATTTTATTTCCTCAGCACATGGATTCATTATAGTGCTTGAGGTTCGTAAGCTACTCCCGTAAGAGTAACACTCGCCGGCCATGCCACACCGATAATGGGTACAGAAATGGTTAGGTCGATATGAAATTCAGAAGGGATTGTTAAGCGATGCCCAACTCGAGAGGAATTTCATGTATTCACGTAACGTGGGATTGCCTACATGCTCCATTCTTATGAATTAAGTGAGGAGTATCCGTTTCACTTTATACACGGCTTTATCTTTTACAAGATCTCGCCGCATGATTTTTTGGTTACTTACAAATTTAACCTTAAACGAAATCCACCATCAATGATACAAGAGGTAGACGGCCGGACGTATGAGCTACGGGCCACGCTTTGAACGCGTTTCGCAAGAAGGAGAAGTTGGATTAGATGGTTTTTGTGAATGTATGAACTATAGAGAAGAAGAGATGAGTTCTGGGAGTGTGCACTTGTTTGGTGACGGTTCGGATATCTCAGGTGGCCGTAGGAAATTTTCCGGCGACGGATTCCAGTGATATTCCTGGATAACGTCCAATCCGCCGACCCGTTTTTAACCCAAAATTCCATGACATATTTTCCTCCACAGGCTTGGTGGACCAACTTGGAGACGGGTTTGGAGAAGACTTGACCTACTTTTGAGTATCCTTTTGGGAGAAGCATATAAATAGAAAAACTCTTTTCTAAACCTAGAGAGATCTCCATGAGGGAGACTTCTACTTTGTTCTAGGGTTTCACATGATAGGTTCTTCCTAAACTTTCTATGATGATTTCAAAAACACAAGTAACTAAGTTTTTATTATTGGTTGAAGATGTAGTTGGATTTGCAACCAAGTTATGATTTTTATGAATTAGTTTTCTCTCAATATTATCGTATGATTTCTACAGGGTTATAATAATTGCATGATTGAAGTATTGCAATATGATTGAATGTTTGTTTAGTCGAGTCTAGAATTGATTGAACTCACATCCATATCTATAGCTATTCTAGGGTTTTAAATTACGAGCGATAACCTTGAATACGAGTAGCATGATATGATTCTAGGTTGTAGTGATACATCCTTTGTAATCATATGTAGAAATTGACAACTTGTTCGAATTGTTTGCGCAAAGTATTACAATTGCATTGATTAGCCTATTTCTGAAACTTAATGCTCCTAGGAATTGAACTTGATTAGCGCAAGGCGTTAGGTTATTCTTTAGGTAGATTTCACATACGCAGCCCTAATGTGTGTGTTGATAACTTTGGAAATTACGGAGTATTCTTGCAATAAGGTATTCTATGGCTTTTGGTGATAACGAGATTAAATACGAATTCTATTCATATATTCATAAACTTGTTTACAATTGAAGATGAAACCTTTATCCAATATTTCACATCCTTGATTTGCGTACTTTATTTGCTTTTTGTTTATTTTTATTTACACAATCGAAATTCTTCCGGTTACTTATATAGGAAACCATAACAATTTGACAACCTAGACCTCTCTCGTAGGATCGATCCTTTCTTGCCCTTGCATATTTATATTTTGAGTAGTAAGAAAGTGTAATTATATTTGTGTCACTTACAACCGGTCAAAGGGAGTTAGGATTTTATTTTCTATATTTGATTTGCTCGAGGACTAGCAAATAATAAGTTTGGGTATTTGATAGACACATTTTTGTGTCCTGATATATTCTCAATCAGTATCTATTGTTAGTGCTCGATTTCGTATTTATTATGGCTTTTTATGTCTTTTTAGGTATTTTGGGAAAATAAGCTTTTGCGTGAATTTGGCTCCGAAAAGTTACACCCGTGAGGACAACTACTATTCGGACTCTCAAATGGATAAGGGACACACAAACTTGATAAGGGGCAACCCATCGCTATTTGCACCCCAATCTACTATTTGCACCCAAAGTGCTATTCGCACCGGTTTACGATAAGGGGAGGTTATCATCTCCATTTGAAAATTCAAATTTGGCGGAAAGTTTTCTACCACCGCGTAATTGTCCTGGATG
Source organism: Papaver armeniacum (assembly GCA_023531295.1). Classification (NCBI taxonomy): domain Eukaryota; kingdom Viridiplantae; phylum Streptophyta; class Magnoliopsida; order Ranunculales; family Papaveraceae; genus Papaver; species Papaver armeniacum. Next base: position 367,392 of record JAJJWW010018487.1, on the reverse strand, counting down.
TGATTTGGGCGATATTTACTCGGATTTTCCTCTCCTTATTGGATTTGCTTGGGCTTGTTATGAGTTAACGGGGTTAGTAAGGATATCCAGTGAAAAGCAGTGGGTTTCACTTAATTTCCTAAAATGGGACGGGGAATATCTCGAAATTTTGGTTTAAATATGGGAGTTACGTGCGGATTCGAAGAAGGATATTTTTTACAGTTTGAACTGATATTGATTGGACGTGACTAAACAGGCGTTGATGCGAATAAAACAGAGATGTCCACGTTGATTTCTCGAAAAGGAGAGAGAAATATGTTTACTATGATAGTTTGAAGATATGGAAAGATAGCCGGTAAAAGGAAAGAATATCTTCCCGAGATTGAGTATACCTTGAGAGAGTCAGAAAGCTTGGACGCGGAAAGAAGAGAAAATAAGAAAAGAAATCAACCCAAGGATTATTTCCCGTGAAGAGTTGTAGGATCATAATATCGCCACAACAACAATTCGCGAAGACAACGGATAACAACATTGCGAGTGAGTCGCAGAGGGTTAAATATAAATGACGACCGATGACGATAGGAGGATATGAAATCGCGAAAGTTAAGAAGTGTCGCGAGTATGAATATTTGTACGTCCGCGACACTTCGCGAGACATTCCTTCTGAAAATAAAGGACAACTTTAGTCATCATTCATTATGTATTACCCTATATAAAGGGATGAGTGAATTTGTTGTAGGAGAGGTCTTTTGGATTGGAGGGTAAGTCATTAGGAGAGAGAAACAGAGAGAATGTTTGTAAGTTCTTAAGTGTAATTCCATTTTCCTGTGTAAAGATTTCAAGAAAGTTATTAATAAACATTTATAATTGTTCATCTATTATCTTTGGAATGGATTAGTTAAACAAAATATAGTGAGGGGTGTATTGTGGGATTTCCCAACTACATATTGGCGCTAGAAACTTATGAACTAAGAAAAGATTGGCATAAAGATTTGGAGGAATTTGAATGCGATAATTTTCAAAAGATTTACTAAAAGAGAAATGGCTAGAAGAAGAAATGTACTTGAACAACCCGTGAGAAGAAGTGGAAGACTTGTCGAGAAAGGAGAATTGAACAAGGAGAATCACAAGGATGAATATGAGAAATGATGAAGAAAATCATGTCCAACGCTTAATTCCTCCGATAGCAAATGAAACCAGGATTACGATAGAGTAAGTGTACATACTTGGAGGTCGAATTTCGAGGATGAAAGGGAAGAAGAGCAGCAGTTGATGAATAAATCTGACAAGAAGGAGGAGACCAAGAAATGAATCTAGGAAATGAAGAAATCACAAAGATTGGAAACATTGAGACAAACAATACATGAAGAAAGGCGACTAGAGGCGTAAGAGCGAGCAAATTTGACAAGACAGAATCATGAATTAAGAATGGAAAATATGAGATTGCAAAATAGAAGATCGAGAAGCACCGCGAGATCGAGTTCAAGATCGACTAGGGAAGAAAGAAGGAGAGCCTTACCAACAGAAATTACAGAGGTAGAAAACCAACGGAAGCACAAAATCTCACTTAACATCACGAAAGAAGAGAGGACGCAGAAGATCGTTATATTCCCCATCCCGAGAATTTCCAAGATGAGCAGAGTGAAGAAAATCAGGGAACTAGGCGATTTCAGGGGGCCAAATGATCCAAATTACCAAGGAAGAGCAATACCGCACTAAGAGAAGCATTGAGAAGGCAAAAAGAGATCGTGGACGACATTGAGAAACATTATGTCAACAAGCACGCTTAGCCCGCGAGAGAGAGAGAGTAAGAGCAGGTATGGAAAACCAAGAATTGGAAGAAGCAATCCGGCAAAATAATCACGACAACCGAGAAAGGAGGCGAGCACAAAATCGTGTCAATAGAAATACCAATGGAGAATACGAGAGGATGCAGAGGAGAGTTGATAGAGAACCCAGAAGAGAGAACGATAGGTATAATGGTGTGCGAATTGATGAAAGAGACGAAGGAGAAAGTCGCAGAGAAAGGAGAGAAGAAAATAGTGAACAAGAAGGTCAAAATGGCATGAACGCAGGAGGCGAGAGGCGAGCTAAAAAGACCAAAGCAGAATCAAATCCCGAGGAAAATGAGCAAATCTTGAAAGAACTAGCGAAATGAGAAAATTGTTAAACAAGAGGGAAGGAAGGAGGAAGAAGACAAATGGATGAAGCCATCGCAGGAAGCTGCGAAGAATCCTTTCACACTAGAAGTGCAAATGGGAGGAATACCACCTAAATGCAATCCGCCCGCATTAACCAACATTTTCGATGGAACAACCCGTGCGTACAACACATCAAGGCTTATATGAGATGTATGTTACAATGGGAGAATCATGATGCCATATTGTGCAAATACTTTGATCAAGTTTAATTGAGAAGCACCGAAATGGTTTGAAGGATTACCCAAACACAATCTCATCATTCAACCATTTACAAGCTATTTTCTTGGGAGCGTATATAAGTAACAATTCCACGCGACCAGAATTGAAGATGTATTCTGGATTGAAACAAAGAGTTGGCGAGAGTTTAAGACATCCGACAATGAGGTGGAGAACAATGTGCAAGTGAAATGGCCTAAGGGTAGAGGAAAGATATCTCATTTTATCATTTGTAAATGCTCTGTTTCGCAACAAGTTTGTTATACATTCAAATATTTAGAATTAAAAATACGATTACGATGGCTAAGTCAATAATGAGAACTCCAAGAAGAATACATTGCTTTAGAAGAAAGACAAATGAGATGGAATCGCACCCGGTTGCGAATACAAGCTCGAACGCTGCGAATGCAAGTTTGTTACCAAAATTTTTAAACTCGCTGCCACCACTTCGCAAGGGCAACCTAAAAATAGAGTTGATGATGGACAAGCAGAAAATAGTGGCTATGGGGAGCCGAGATCATGGAGGAGTTTGATAGAGAAAGGAACTACTACAACCGCGGCAACAATAATAAAATTCAGAGATTGGATCATATGCAAGAAACTTATGGAGGACGAAGGCAGAATAATCATGGAGGGCCAAGACATCGCAGAGTAGTATGGGAAGAGATCGTAATGCCACCACTAAATGCTAGTGGGAAAAAATTTGGGAAGCTATACTTGTAATGGAGGACGACCGCCACCATGGAACGCAGGTGGGAGTGAACCACCACCAAGTGACAAGTCATGAATATTGTTCTTACCATCGCTTTCATGGGCATCTAACAAATGACCGTAGAAACATAAAGAGAATCATTCTCGAATGATTGATCGTGAAGTTGAATCATTTTCTAAAAGATGAAGAGAAAGGAAGAAAGTACTAACAACATCACCATCGAAATGCAAAGAACATTTCAAAAAAGGGAAAAGAAGCATTTGTAATAGAAGTGGGAACAAAGGCCAAAAATCTATTTTGCAACTCTATCGCTCATTCATATCGTATAATTGAAGATTTTCACGATAACGTGCTTAGTAGAGTATATGCAAGAGATTTTCATAACAAAGAAGTGATGAACCCGGCGAGAAAGTCGCAATTGAAAGAGTGGCAATTAAAAATTATTTCTTTCTCTCGCAGATTTAAATACCCAAAGGAAGAGAAGCACATGATAGCCCACAGGTGGTGAGACCGGACATTAATCCAAGACCAAGAGATGGAGAAGATGACGGCGTAAAATTGTTGGGCAATCAATAGAATCCTAATCGATACTTGAAGTTCTAAGTGAATATTCTGCTTTACCATACTTATAAGACTATGGGTGGAGAGGATGAAAATTTGATTCCTTCAACATACAAAATTTACGGTTTTAACGGACAAATAACAAACCTAAAGGAGAGGTTCACATGAGGATACCTTTACAAGGATTATCACCGATATTTTATTCTCATGGTTGACGTGGAATCTCCTTATAACGCATTAATTGGGCGGCCATGGCTGCACGAAATCTTGGGAGTAGCATCAACATACCATCAATGTATAAAATTTCCCATCCAAATGGTATTGGAATTATAAAGGAGATTGGAAGGAGGGCGAAAATGTTATGAGGTTGACGTAGAGAGTCACAAGAGAGAAATGCTAAAAGGAAAGGTTGGAAACAGAATATCAAAGATGAACAGAGAAAAGAGAAGTTGATGGTGGATAATATAGAGATAAGAAATGAAGAAGCATCGCGAAGTGCCGCAAAATTAGGCGAATGTTACGAGGCTGCAAAAATAACTGGTTGTAGTTCATCGCGAAGTGCCGGAGAAACATCGCGAAGTGCCGCAAAGGAATGCATGGAAATAGGCGAACGTTATGATGGAAAGGAGTCCTTCAAGGATTGGGATAACGATGAGGCAAAGAATGCAATGAACAAAAGGCATAAGAAGTAAATAATCGACAAAGATATATCAAAGGCAAGACAAAGAAGAAATGATATGTGAAAATTTCAACAATAAGAATGTACAAGAATCCGAGAGAAAATGAATGAAACAGATTGTGCGATGGCTTCGCAAATTAAATATCGATATAACAATTAAATATGAATGATTGAATGGTTTAACAACAATGAATGAGTAAATGAATGGGACGAACCTTTATGGCGTACACCCTAGTTCGCGAATTATATTTCGTAAGAGGCAAATGTAAGACCTAAAGTGCGCTATATAAGGGGGAATCTCTTAACATGGCCCAGTGGAAAAGGTTACACCGCCCCGAACCTGGGTCATGCATTTGGGGCCCATGAAAGCCTATCCTAAGAGGTACCTTGGATTCCCAACTATATATGTAGGTTATACCCTCGGTTGGGCGACCGAGGGTCTCTTTCAAGGAGTCGCCGTATGATCAAGGCGCCGAGGTACACGGTTGAGTCAAGAGTGCGGGAGCATGGAACTTCCTTACCACTCTTGACAAGTCTTGGCGCATGCCGCACTCCTACCCGAAGAAAACTCCACTTAGGTGCAGCCTTGTAACCATAAACCCTATAGGTATAAGGGATAAGAGGTCACGAAAACAACCGGTTGTTGTTAAGACCGGATGGGAGGAGCTAGCCTTGTATGGCCGATGTACGCCTCCTTGAAGGGGCAACCAGGAGATGATAAGGGCGGCACCTCCATTAGGGAGCCGATAAGTGCCAAAGACGCAAATGTCATGAGGCTTTGTTTTCGCAAGGAAACTTAGGCTTGTCATATTTGTGCAATGATCCCGCAGAGGCAATAATACTAACGCGAGGGTAAGACGAGATCAATGGGTCCTTACATGCAAGTGTAAAGACGTCCCCCGCGATTTCGTCGCAAGACGACAATGTCACGGGGCTTTATTTTCGCAAGAAAGTTTAGGCATGTCATATTGCCGCAAGCAAAATATCCTCGCAGAGGCAAAAATACTTGAAAAACGATAAGGCAAGGTCAATGGGTTTTTGCATGCAAGTGTAAGACGTCCCGCGACCTTGTCGCAATAAGGGGTGGCAGAGTAAGACCTTTAATTAGGAAGGTCAAGCTTAGAAGACCACCAAAATGATAAGGCGAGATCAATAGACTTCTTCATTTATTAAAATCTCTTGCGATCTCGAACGATTAATTTAAACATCATTGAGTTAAAATCCCGAATGACTACATATTCCCGGTCGTAGGAAGAAAGTGCGAAGTTCAGAAATTTTATTCTTTCATATGAAGATGCATAACAGAGGCAAATATGGGAATGGAAAAGATGAAATGTTGTTATTCATCTTCCAATGAAAGAGTTATACATCAATAATGCTAGCCAATTATATTACAAGGAAGAACTGCCAAGAAAGGGGAACGAAGATTGAATTTATGGGCTATAATTCAAGAAGTTTACAACAAAGAGATACGTAAATGTATGATATTACAGCAAATAAAGAAACAAAAAGAATTATCTCTTTGGTGATTCTTCTCCTTTATCCGATCCTTCAATTCCATTATTCTCGTCGCTGAGTTTTCTTTTCGCCGGCCTCACTATCGTAAACGTCCGAGACAGCAAATTCTCGAACTTCTTCTAAAGCCAAGGATATGAACAAAGAGGGATTTTGTGATCATTACAAACGTACTCCATGGCTTCATTGCGAAAACGAACGGCATCATTATTAAAATTCGCCACGGTAGTTTGAAATTGTTTCTTCAACTTGGAATATCTATTCTCGCGAAGGGTGAGATTCTTTGCGAGTCAGGCTTTCTCGATTCAAGTTCTTCAATCCTTGCTTGAAATCTTTTTCTGATTCGCAAGTAAAAAAAAAAAAAAAAGGGGGGTTAACAACTCAACAAAGAATACTACAGAGGTAAGAAACAAGAAGGTATAATAAATAACCTTCTCTCGTCGATATTATATCTTTAACCAAGGAAGTATGCTCTGTATGAAGACTAACATCAACACCTAAGTTATTCCCGGCATTATCTAAGATTTTCGCAGCCCAAGCGAATTCATCATCATTATTTATAATAAGAAGTGAACGAATTTGATTTTCTCGCTCACTAAGTAAGGAATTCTGACGAAGCAATTCATCTCGCTCCATTTGCACTTCGAGAAGGGACTTTTGAAATGTTGCTAATGCCTGGGCACCATTATTAGCAATGCGATCTTTGTCATCTATATGGTCACTAATTTTCTTCCTTAAAATTTTGGTTTCCTCATGAGATTCGAGGTACATTTGTTTAAACTGTCACTGTACTTAAACTAGATCCGTGCTCAATTTCTAAGAGGCGGTATTTGGTTTGGAGTTCATTTAATGAAAGAGAATTAATTCTGTTCGACGAACTACTTAAAGAGTTGTTGAGATGAGCGAGAAGAATGTCATTATCCATAGGCTCGTGAAATGAATGGAGAAGAATAGCTTCTTCTGGAGAGGTTATATATATCTCACAAAGTGATAAGTCGTAGCAACAGGCAATTGATAAAATAAAAGTAATAAGAGAGGAAAAAATTTTACCATAAAGTTGCCGATTAGCGTTCAAGAGTGGTAACTTTGTCCTTCTCCGGCGTAAAACTCGCCCCAATTGTTGGATCTTTTCGCGAGATCTCGCAGATTCAACTTCTAATTCTTTGATCCTTGTGCAAAATTGGGTATTCTTTTTCAATTGAATGTTATACCTCCTCTCAAGATCCGAGGCAACCACAAAAGAAGTTTTTCCACTTGCAAAGAAAGATAAAAAGGTTATTAAGATATAAATTAAAAACTCGAAGTTGGAGGAGAAATATGAATTCGAACATACCAACGAATTAAGTGCATTTAAGAAGCTAGGGATACAGATCTAGAAACCCCTTTGAAAGAGTCATTGCCATCCAAAGAGTGTAGCATTACATATGGTGGCGAGGCTCTCGCATATAGAAGTCAAGTGAGTATCTCCACCCTTGAAGAGAATCCGAGAAGATGTCGAACAACCGATCCATAGGAGAATTGGCCGATTGAGCTTCATTTTGGAAAGTTGAATCCAAAACATTATCATTATCATCCTCATCGGAAGATTCGGAACTTGAGCTAAGATGAGAGGAAGGTTGAGTTTTTCGCTTCTTAGATGGTGGAGCAAAAGACTTATCCTTGCGTGCATTGGCTTTAGTTTTGCCTTTCACTTTCGCACTATCACTTCCTACAGCGTCAACCTTCGCATACAAATGAAGATAAGAAATAGAGGCAACAATATTGTTAAATAACACAAAAAATATATTTCTTACTTCATCTGTAAGCGATCGAAGTATTGCCAAGGTACTTGCCAAGGGATTTGCCTTGTAACTTTTCCTCGCTTTGATGATCTGAAAATTTACAAACTCAATAAGTACAAGAGGAAAGAGGGATTGCAAAAGCAAACCGTGGGGACATACCTCTTCCGCCTTCTTGGGCCACTTAAATTCCCAAGGATGATAGCTCATGAGATTTGCAGGGAGTACATGAACCAAATGCTATGTAAGGTCCACTTAAGAGCAAAGGTACAACCCACCACCTCTCATCTTTGGAGTGGCGAGGAGTAGTGTTTTTACCCGAATGATAGTCGATATCTTGCATGAGTAATTTATCCTCGGGGATGTTATCTTTTCTCTTCAACCGAGCGCCTTAAATGAGATTTCTTATTTCTCATGCCTATTACTTCATAATTTTCAAAAAAGTTTTCTCAAAGTATCTCTCGTGGATTATTTCTAAATTTACATATTTGGGGTCTCTGACACTCGTTAGATATAAAGATCCTTTGCCAAAGACTAACGACCGGCAAACTCAAGCATTAGGCGGATACAATCGCCGCTAATTGATAGACAGCTCGCGAGAAGTTCGGATGGGAAAGGATTTCATAAAAGAGTGGCATCTCGGGATCATATAAAGGAATGGGAAGTCCCAGAAGTTGACCTAGCGAAACAATAATCTTGTGATCATCACATTGATGATCGTAAAAAAGCTTGACAAAGTGAGTATAGATGAACATCCTTGATTAGGAATGGTAGAAAGGGTGAAACCTTTATCTTGCAACTTTTTCCGAGTCTCAATAAAGCGAGGTTTGTACATACGACTAAGTGAAGCCATTATCAATATGGGAATGGATAAAGAATCAAGATTAAGATATGATAAAAAAGATTGAAGATTTGCAAAGTAATAGAAGCGCAACTTGCGGAAGAAGAAGATTAAAGAAAAGTTGCAGAGAGAAAACGAAAGAGGAAAAGAGAAAGATATGAAAATTATATATAGAGAGAAAACATCCTCGGGTGAAACGAGAGCATTTAATGCGAGAGGGGACGTGAATGGTCAAGAATAAACGATTGAAAGAGACGTGTCGTGAATAGAATGGAGGAGTAGACATCTGTAATAAAGTCCGTATGGAAAGATGGAACTGAAACAAGTACAGATAAACAAATGCGGCAGTTCAAAAATATTGATTCTCATGACATTCTCTCCTTCGCAGAGAAGACATGAGAAGAGGCAAGATGTAGGATCATAATATCGCCACAACAACAATTCGCGAAGACAACGGATAACAACATTGCGAGTGAGTCGCAGAGGGTTAAATATAAATGACGACCGGATGACGATAGAGGATATGAAATCAAGAAAGTTAAGAAGTGTCGCGAGTATGAATATTTGTACGTCTCATACACTTCGCGAGACATTCCCGAAAATAAAGGACAAATTTTAGTCATCATTCATTATGTATTACCCTATATAAAGGGATGAGTGAATTTGTTGTAGGAGAGGTCTTTTTGGATTGGAGGGTAAGTCATTAGGAGAGAGAAACAGAGAGAATGTTTGTAAGTTCTTAAGTGTAATTCCATTTTCCTGTGTAAAGATTTCAAGAAAGTTATTAATAAACATTCATAATTGTTCATCTATTATCTTTTGAATGGATTAGTTAAACAAAATATAGTGAGGGGTGTATTGTGGGATTTCCTGCAACTACACCTCTTCAGCGTTGCAAACTTCTTGAGTTATTAGCTTTCTCTTGTTTTTCACACTTTTGAGCTATGAAACCTATTTTGAGCACGTGATTAATATGAGGAGCTAAACCCCATTGCTGAGGCGACGGAGGAAGCCATTTTTTCCAATTATTATGTGGTAATTTCTATTTAACATAATTTTTGCAATTCTTTTATGATTATTTGCCTTTGAACTGAAATCGAATATATGATTCTTGATTAAGTGGTTGTGTTCTCAATTGATGGGTCATGCTTAGGTTAAGTCTTTTGATGATCCATGCTTTCGATTTACAACTATTGTTTTGAGAATCTACTTGTCTAGGCAAAAATATTAGAATCACTTTAAATGTAAAGAGTTGCATGAATATTGATTTGATTAAATCACATAAAAATTGGAGTTTGGTGGAATCCTGAGTCTCAGTGCTTTTAAAATCTTGATAACAACATCTTCTTGAGTTTTCTATTTTGAAATATAATTCTAAAATCAAATCTCTACAAGTCTGAGTGAACGACATCTTTCTTACCACTTTACAACAACAATTTAAAATCACATCAACGGGCATATTGCACGCCGCACGCTGTAAACCGCCAGACCAATACCCTGATGAGTATCCCACAGTTTGTGACATGTTTTGATGTCTCGAGTGTTTTCGTGGAAAACATGTAGCACTTTGCTACGTGTGGCAAGTTTAAAATTGAGAGGCTTGCCGTAGGTAAATAGCATATGTGATGCTAGGCTCGTTTTGGCTAGTCGCTTAAAACTTGTCACGAGCTGAACGACTCGGTGGCGAATTTCGATGGCTGAGATTACATCTCATGAGGAAGAGTGGCCATTGATTATGGTCGCATCTTGTTGTATAGTGAAGTGACGCCATTGGCATAGTAGCGCCTGGTGGAGCCATGGCATAACGACATGCTAGTGGCATGCCAGTGGCATATCCATGGCGTAGTGGCATGCCAATGGCGTAGCTACGACATAACGGCATGCTAGTAGTTGTGGCATGGTGGCATGCCAGTGGCCGTCGCATAGTGACTTGCTAGTAGCCGTGGCATAGCGGCATGCTAGTAGCTGTGGCATGGTGGCATGCCAGTGGCCGTGGCATAGCGACATGCTAGTAGTCAGGCATGGTGGCATGCCGATGGCGCGTGGCCTAGCGACATGCTAGTAGCTGTGGCATGGTGTCATGCCAGTAGCTGTGGCATGGTGTCATGCCAGTGGATGTGTCATGGTGGCATGCCAGTGGTCGTGGCATGGTGGCATGCCAGTGGTCGTGGCATAGCGACATGCTAGTAGTTGTGGCATGGTGTCGTGCCAGTGGCCGTGGCCTAGCGACATGCCAGTAGCTGTGGCATGGTGGCATGCCAGTGGCCGTAGTGTTGTAGCATGGCCAAAGTTTAAGATTTGAATCCGTGACTAAAGTTAAGGCTTGGCGGCATGGCCAAGGTTAGGGCTTGGCCCGGTGGCCAAGGCTAGGGCTTGGCGCCGTGGCCAAGGTTAGGGCTTGACGCATGGCCAAGTCTAGGGCTTGGCGGCATGGCCAAGGTCAGGGCTTGGCGCCGTGGCCAATTTTAGGGTTTGATGCCGCGGCCAAAGTTTATGGTTTGGCGGCATGGTCGCTCAAAAATTTGCCACAAGCATGTTAGTTTGGTGGCGAACATGGATGGCTGAGATTGCATCTCAGGAGGAAAGGTAGTCGTCGATCATGGCTTCCTTTAATTGGCAGTGGCGCCTTTAACTTGCGCTAGTGGCATTGCGGCATGGCTCGTGCATACCTTCGGCGCGGTTGCGCGCGTAGCCATAGCCACTGAAATTTTGGCACGTTGGTGTGGAAATCTTGCCTAAATTTGGGATTAACTTGTCGAAACCCTAATTAGCATATATGGCATGTCGCATGGGGTGAGTGGCCATGTTTGGCGTGTTTGGCATGTGCATCGGCATGTGTGCCTGGTATGTGTGTTTGGCTTGTGCATCTGGCATGTGTGCCTGTATGTGTGTTTGGCATGTTTGGCATGCTGGTGCGTTTTTGGGAAGCCAATTGGCTTTGAGGCCATCTGGCGCGGTTTCCTTCTCTTCAACACTGTGGCGATTTTAAAGTGACCTGGTTTGGTTAATATAAGAGGGCCGGCCAGGCATGGGCGTGGCTACACTTCTGTGTGAGTGTGGAGGATTTAAGGCGACCTGATTGGTCGATGGGAAGTGGGGCCGACAAGCTAGGGCGTGGCCACACTTCCAGTGCGCTGTGGCGGATTTAATCGCCTAGTTTGGCTAAGCATAGTTTTTCGACCAATGGGGTCTAGTGTATTTGCGGGCGCGAAACCCTAATTTTGCAAATTAGTCGGGTTTATGAGCTTTTTGTGAGTTATCACAATAATTGGCTGGATTTTGTATGCTGCCACAAAAATCCTTATCTACAGAATGCAGTGTGCCTTTTGTCTGATCATTTCATGCGATGGCCTTAACTTTGGTACTTGGAGGTTCATGCTACTCCGCTGCGAGTGAACATAAATCCGTCATGCCGTACCGATATTAAGGGTTCTGCCGGGGAACATATCACAGGAAAGTACTCAGTGAGTCTTGTATTAGCGAGGTGCCGAAATTTACAGAGTGTTTGGGATGGTTGCTACATTCGCCAGTCTGGATAAATTTCATGTAAATATATCGAATGGCTCAATAAATATGTCGGTGGAGAGGTTAGCACTCACGGCACCGTTTTTTTGCAGAGTGACGTCAGGTGCAAGGTTTTACGATTTTAACCCTAAGTTAAAAACCACCATCAACATTAAGTCCCTTGCTTAGCACGTAACAGTGGCATTGTTGCGGGGTAAGCATGAGATGGTGACAGACAAGAGTAAAATCGAAAGAGCAAGACGTGAAGAGATTGCCAAGTAAATTCAACTAACCTTTGGTGGAAGGCATGAGGAATCCGTGATCCTTGTGTTGGCGGATTTTGCATAAATTCGTCTTGGCCATGGGATGTTGGCACCAGTGCGACATCTTTGGCTACTGGTTAAGGAATGGTTCATGGCGCTGCTGGCTAGGGCATTGACTAGGATGCGGTTTGAGTTGTCTTGGAATGCGGATGACACTTGTCAGGAGTGGAAAAGTTGGCGCTGAGATGGACATAGGTGCATCGGCTATCGAGCAGAGAGGCTAGCGCTGGGAGGATGCAAGTTGTTGTTGCTGGCTAGGGCGCGGAGCCGTTGGCGCTGCTGGCTTGGCTTGGCTTGGCCGTGAAGTCGTTGGCATTGCTCAGGACGCGCGCTTGGGATGGAAGGATGGCGCGGGCTAAGTCATAGAACGGTAGGGACGGCTGTTGACTTGGATGCCAAACCCTAATTATCCCGTATAAGAAAATATCTAATCCAGCTGGTATCACGCATTTGAAGACTTTATTCACGGCTGGTAAAAGGGTTTTCCTTCTCAGGTTTCATCAATCCGTTGAATATAAGAGGTGATCTTGAAACCTTCGCTCATACAGATCATCGTAAAATCGCGTCCACCCTTTTCACAAGTACTATCTTGTGTTTCTTCTCCTAGTTCCCATTTTGCCTTCTTCATCATGTAGATTGCCGATGCAGACATGGTACAATTTTTTTTTTGTAGCATATAATGGGATCTTCCAGTGACGATCGTACCTCTGACTCTTTGGAGAGAAATTTTTAAGTCGACAAGATTATACAAGGCATGTCTCTCTCCCATCTATGCAGAGTGCGGACGTGTGTTCAGACTCTCATGGCTTCGATGGATATGGAGGTGTTGATGGTGGATTTTCGTTTAAGGTTAAAATTGTAAAATCCGGAAAAAATTATGCGCTGACTTCTTGTAAAATATAAAGCCATTAATAAATGTTGGATACTCCCTCACTTAATTCACCAAAAATGGAGCATGTAGAAACAATCCCATTCTGAATACATGAAATTCCTCCGAGGTTGGAGCATGCGGCAACAATCCCATCTGTGAATTTCTAATCAGCCTTGTATTTCCAGTACTCATTATCAGTGTGGCATGACGACTGAGTGTTACTCTTACAGAGTAACACGAACCTCCAAGCACTATAATGAAACCATGTACGAAATACCCGTACAAGCTGACTCTCGGTGTGTTATACTAGCCTGATTGAGCCCCTCTCGGTGTGTTATACTAGCCCGATTGAGCATCCGGACTGACCGTATCAGTCCGGATATGATCGCAGTCATCCAACTCCATAAGCATGATTGGATGACCCAGATCAATTCCATTACCCCCAAGCAGGTATGGGATACCCACTGTCGACCCCGCATGGTCGGCCATTGGCCTAGCTTGCCAAAAAACGTTCATACGAAGCATTATGGACGGAAAACCTAAATTAGGGTTTGCGGCATATTACATGTGTCGCAAGGCGGTCTCAACCATCCATCTTCGCGGTATAGATGGAGGGTGTAGATGTAGACTCAAAGGGCCCGAGCATGTCAACACGATCACCGTGGGCCCGCCTCGTACTTGACCAAACGGTCAGGACCAACCATGGTTGGTCGTCCCAATTCGTACGCCCAAAGGGAGCATGGTCACACGGCTATGAAAGCCAAAATTAGGGTTTCAAGCCATCACGAGCGTCCATCTTCTCCGGCACGAATGGATGGTCACAAATTAGATTAAGCAGGTCCGGTCATACCAGCATGACCACCGTGGGCCCATCTATCCCCTCACTTGATCGGCCAAGGCATATCATGCCTGACCATCCCAAAACGCACGTCCAAACTTGCGTGGTCACACCTCCCAAACCGCAAACTAATCTCGACCGCTCAACTTCGCCGGACGATTTGAGTGGTTCAGATCACGTTTTCATGGGATAATCAGGTGTAGGCGTGAACACCAGCCTACTATCTTCACGTCAAACCAACCGGCCAAGACCGACCAAGTTAGGTCGTCTTGGAACACGCTCCGGAAAAAAGCATGGTGCGCGGCTTTTTGCGGCATCAAATTCCTATTGCAAAATCGATCTCAACCACTCCTCTTTGCCAGTCAAATTGAGTGGCCTAGATCGCACCTTCATGGGATAGTGAGATATGGACGTGTACACCAGCATGCTACCTACACGCATGCCCGGTCGGTCCTCTCCGAAATCCTTACCATGCTTGGTTTCGACCAAATCAAGAGTGATGCCTACGCACCTCTTCAAAACCTAATTTCATTAACGGTCGCAGATGAGTGTCTCAAAGATCATCTCATCCGTCCAACTTCACCACCTGGTTATACAACCACAGTCGAGTTAGTTGGTCGGTGAGGCGTCATTACCCATCACTTTACCACACCATGATGCAGTACACATAAAATACACACGATACTTCACAAGTATCAACTTCTGAATAACGCAATTATTCAAATCGGCATTACATGCTACCTATCGTGGATCCACGATCCACACATTCCGGACATCAATCATGTCACAAACCGGGGGGATACATACTGGGGTATTGGTCTGGCGGTTTACAGCGTGCAGCGTGCAACGCGCCATCACAAGAACGTGTTAGGAAGTTATGGACGGTTAGCGGTGACAGGAGAAGTGGGCAAGACTGGTCGTGTATCACCAACGCACAACTCCACTACTCTATCACTCCACTTCCTCCACTTCCCACGAGAGACGTGAATAAGACTCAATGACTTGTATAAATAGGTTCTCCGCCCTATTTCCAAACAACGGAGAAAAACAACAAGAGAACACCCCGAGCACCTTACACCAATCGTAAGCTTGTTCACTTTCCTGTTGCAAGTCATAAGCAAGTCTACACCTTCACAATATCAACACCTTCTTCGCTTCCCTCCCTAAGATCAACCCCATCTCCTTCACTTTGTGACCGAAACAAGTCTGGAACGGCCATTTCTTTAGTTTAGGCCGGACTTGCACTGAGATTGATCTCTCGAATCTACAAGCACTCACCGCGCAGTGCATTTGTTTAAGGTTTAAATTCATTCCTCATCCACACCCCAAATTACCAAATTATGCAGGAGTAGTTTTCACCCATAAACAATTGGCGACCACAGTGGGAGGTTGATCTCTCGGTTGTAAAGTCAATCTCTTCAATACCGTTCAATCAATTCTGAGATGGTTGGTCTTATGACCGCTTCGACAGTCTCAAATCCTGATGACTCCTCCAACGGAGATACCCCCCCCCCCCTCCTAAAGGTGTATCTGACGGCATAATCAGAAGACTTCCAACATTAAGCGAACTAGCACGGGTACAAGAGATTCACACTAAGAACATGGAGCTAATCAAAGAAGCGGTAAACGGCATACTTGATCTCCTCATCAAGATGACGTCAGAAATGAGCATTCAGGAGATTTCTACACCGGGGACTAATTCCCCTCAGATCAACAGTTTTACTACGAACCAGAGACCAGTGGATCAGGAAACGGCATCTCTAGTAGAAAGCTTGTGTGAACTCTTGCACCTCTCGAGGAATCAACGGGCAGAGACGTTTGCTGCAATTAATAAAATAGCTCTGGATGCACACCTGACTCATTCTCATCCAGAAGTCCTAGCTGCATCAGAAATATCTTTAAACAATGTCACATTTACGGAAGACGACATGATGGCAGAGGAGGGTCACAACCGGGCCCTATATGTTACCGCACACATCAAGGGTTCGGAGTTCAGAAGGGCCCTCGTCGACACAGGAGCATCTTCGAATGTAATTACTCTCAAGAATCTCAAGACAGACCAAGGTTAGCTTTGTGCGAGATTGTACGACAGCCCACCACGATGACGGACTTGAAGGAAATCGAGACTTGCACATACGGGTATGTCAATCGAACTTATCGATGGGACCCGTTCAATCAAGAGCAAAGTTTGAGGTCATAGAAAAGAGCCGGGACTACCATATGATTACTGGAGACCATGGCTTCACGACAACAAGGTCATTCCCTCGACGTATCACCAGTGCCTGAAGACCATGCTAAACGAGAAAGTCATCCGCATTCCTGCATCATTGTCTCCGTATGCACCAATATGCGGAGTGGAGCTGTTCGAGCCAAAAGGTACCACACATGGGGGATCAGACAAAGTCCTGTGCACCCCACTACCCACGTGGGCTTCAATCAAGGAAGGAGACCGACTTACACCACTGGAGGCCAAACACTACAGCACACGTTCTGTAACGAGGCGTCCATCTCTATCCGGTGAGACTCCAACTCATGCTCACACCAAAAGGGGACGCACTTTCGAGGTAAAACGTGATCAGAAAGGGAGAACAATATACCGGCGCCTTGTTAGCAATTAGCGGAGAGACCGGAACCCGGCCTCTCCGCCCAATTGAATCTTTGCAAGAATGATGAAACACAAGATGAGGTACCGAGACGCCCGCAAGAACTACAAGATGGAACCAATTCCACAACCGACAAGCTCGAGGCCACTTAACATCGGGAATGAAGAATCTCCCGGGACGGTCTCTATCGGTTCGACTCGTCCCACGGACGAACGTCACGAGTCTTGTTCAACTACTCAAGGAGTACCAAGATGTGTTCGCCTGGACATACGAGGAAATGCCTGGTCTGGATGAAAAATTGGTCACCCATCACTTACATGTCATACCTGGATCCAAGCCAATCAAGCAATCTCCGAGGCAATTCAGACATGAAGTAGAGGAACAAATCAAGAACGAAATTCAGAAGCTGCTAGCTGCTGGCTTCATCAGGCCTATTCATCATCCAACCTGGTTAGCTAATGTGGTCCTAGTAAAGAAGAAAAACGGACAGATCCGGTGCTGCGTAGATTTCAGAGACTTGAACAAGTGCTGCCCCAAGGACGACTTTCCTCTACCTAACATCGAAATGTTAGTAGACGCCACCAGCGGACACGACATGTTCTCCTTCATGGATGGTTACAAATGATACAATCGAGATAAGGATGTATGAGCACGATGCGAGTAAGACAGACTTTCCGAACCCCTCTTGGCAATTTTTACTATACTGTTATGCCATTCGGTTTAAAGAACGCCGGCGCAACGTACCAACGTTCTATGACTGCAATATTCCACGACATGATGCATAAACAAGTACAAGACTATGCAGATGATATCGTGGTCAAGTCAAAGGTTCGAATGCAGATCACACCAACGTCTTACGTCAAGTATTTGAGAGGTGTCGGGAATACAAGTTAAAGATGAATCCTTTGAAATGCGCTTTCGGTGTCTCCTCAGGTAAATTTCTAGGATTCCAAGTGACTGCGGAAGGAATAAAGGTAGACCCGTCCAAGACTCAGGCTATCCTCACAATGCCGCCTCCCCGAACTGTGAAGGAGCTCCAGAGTTTCATGGGCAAGGTGAACTACATTCGACGTTTCATACCTGGTTTAGCCCAACTTACCGCCTCGTTCACCCCATTACTGAAGAAAGGAGCCAGCTTCGTTTGGACCGCAACCCAGCAGGAAGCTTTTCGAAAGATCCAACGAATACTGTCATCTCCAGCCATCATGAAATCTCCTGTACAAGGGAATCCGCTGTGTCTCTACACTGCCTTCAGCGACACTGCAGTGGGGGCTCTACTCGCTCAGGAAGACGATGAGAGAATCGAACGCCCCATATACTATTTCAGCCGAATATTGAGGGACGCTGAACTCAGATACCCCAGAGCGGAAAAGGCATGTTTAGCCTTGATCCATTCCATTCGAAAGTTTAGGCATTACTGCTGTCTAACAGGGTGATACTCGTGTCTAAATCCGATCCCGCAAAGTTTTTACTTTCAAAGCCTGGTCCCCGACTGGAAGACAGGCAAATGGCTTCTCCAAATGTCGAGCTGGACATAACGTGTGCGTCACCTAGAGCTATCAAGGGTCAAGCGATTGCAGACTTACTAGCGAGCATTTCTGGAGAAGGCACTACGGAACTACATGAAGACCTCCCTGGAGAATTTCCGAGATGTCTGTTTTGGAGGAAGGAGTGTGGCTCCTGTATTTTGATGGCTCTGCTACCCCTAGCAGTAATACTGGAGGAGCAGGCGTGGTGTTAGTCTCTCCAACCGGAGAAGTATTTTCACATTCCTTCAAATTAGACTTCGAATGCACCAACAACTCAGCAGAATACGAAGCTTTCCTTATAGGGCTTTCAATAGCTAAACAAGCAGGAGTCACACGTCTGGAGATAAGAGGTGACTCCAAACTACTGGTAAATCAGATGAACGGAGTGTACGCATTGAAGGAAGCAACACTAGCCCCATACCGGTCAGAAGCATAAAAGTTATTAAACTATTTCGCCGACGCAACCATAATCCATGTTGGTCGCAGTAACAATAAACATGCCGATTGTCTGGCAACATTGGCTTCCAAACTGAAATTCGAAGGAGCGGAAGAAACTCTGACAGTAAAAAGGAGAACCATAGAGTCAACATGGCTGTCACAATACAAAGACACCAGGACTGATGATTGGCGAACTCCGATCATTCAGGAACTCAACAACCCACTCTCTCAAGGAAAAGTCGGTCTCAAAACCCTGCAGAACTTCTTCATGCTCCATGGTATGTTGTACTATCAAAACCCGGATAGTTCTCTGTCAAGATGTCTTGGAGATGACGAATCACAACTGCAGCTAAACCGTGTTCACGATGAAATCTGTAGACAATCATTGGTGGTGACGCTTTACCGGCGACTCCAGCGTCTGGGCTATTACTGGCCGGAGATGGAGACTCAGTCCAGGCTACTTCAGAAGTCTTGCTCAAATTGCCAAGCACCGCCACACCAATCGGAAATTTTTAGTGTGAACCACGCTGGGGACTGGAGGGAGCCATACATCAACTATCTTCGTGATGGAGCAACTTCCGCCGATCAAAAGGATGCCATCAAGATAAAGCAAAAAGCCAAGCGGTTCGTATACCACGAAGGGATCCTGTCCGCAAGAGTTTGAGGTAATCTATTAAGATGCCTGGTTTGGGTTAGAAATTCCAATCATCTTGAAGGAAACACACGAAGGGGAACATCAAGGGAAGAGGAAACTGTTCCTCCAGATACACGAGAAATATTACTGGCCGACCATGGAGGATGACGCGGCCGCTTTTGTTCAAAGCTGCCACAATTGTCAAATTCATGGAGACCTTGTTCACGCACCTTCCACCCCCTTGCACTCGATAAGCAGTCCGTGGCCATTCTACAGCTGGGGACTAGACATCATCGGGAAAATCAACCCGCCCTCATCGAAGCAACACGAGTACGTCATAACTGCAACGGAATACTTCACCAAATGGGTAGAAGCCATCCCACTGCGAGGAACTACAGGAGCAACCATTGCGGCTTTCATTAAAGAACACATCATTTGTCGTTTCGGTATACCTAAGCATATTATCACCGATAACGGCACTCCCTTCGCCAATAAACAGTGCGAGAGTTACTTGAGAGGTATGGCATTAAACGAGTTTTCTCCACCATCTACTATCCTCGGGGAATGGACAGTGAAAGTACCAACAAGACGCCGATCCGGATCATCACGAACCTGTACATGACAATCCTAGAGAATGGCATGACCAGATTACCAATGGCGTTGTGGGCATACCGTACGTCACCTAGAAGCTCCATTGGGGTCTCCCCATATTCACTTGTTTACGGAGCAGATGCAATTCTCCCAAATAGAAATCAAAATCCCATCAGCCAGGATTACAACGATGACCGGGATCCATTGGGACGAGGATGAAGCCTCTAACTCTCGAATAGCGGAGTTAGACACTTTGGATTCCAGGAGAAACAAAGCGGAAGAACGTACTCAGATATACAGGAACAGAATTTCCAGGGCATATAACAAGACTGTGAGACCACGTATTTTCAAAGTGGGAGATTTGGTCCTGAAAACGGCCAAGCATATCCAGCAAGACATGTCTACACCGAAATTCTCACCAAAATGGGAAGGTCCCTACATGGTCACCAAGGCCTACAATACAGGTTACTACAAGATCATTAAGGTGGACGGAGGCAGGTTGGAAGCAGTCATCAATGGAAAGTGGCTCAAGGCATATCATGCCTGACCACTATCCGCTGTGTCAACAATACGGGCATTTATTTTCATTACATGTTTGAATCCTCAATTATATTCAGAGATGTGTAAATGAAAAAACCTGTTTCACCAATCAAAAACCAATGCAGTTTATTTCGCAAAGACGTTCAAAAAACTCTTGACATAAACATCATTAACAATAAAGGAGTGCAGTTTAGAAGAGGCCGTCTAGAAGATTATAGTTCCTTGAGAGCATCATCTCCGGTCTAGCGTGATATCTTTCTGTTCTTTTCTTCAAGTCCTCGCACACCTACTCTACCTTCTCGATTCTGCAGCCAGAGCCTTCTCCTCTTCCAAAATAGCCTTCGCAGCGAGAACAACATTTACAAGGATACCAAATCGATCAACCTTGATGATATCAAGACGCTGCCGCAACCAGCCCACGTTGAACTCCATGGATTCACGGTAGATACCATATTCTCCCACTTTTCGAGGCTTGATTCAAAGAACGTTGCGGATATAAATACTCTCCATCTCAAGCAATCATGGGAAGAAGGCGGTTTACCGCAAAGACCAAAGCAGAGGAACAAGCACGGACCACGTTTGCAGTTTGCGATATGGCCGTACTTCCTCCATAACTTTGTGTACAAAGGCACAAAATCCTTCCGCACCAGGAATCCACCGACATCTCGGTAGCTGGAGGATAAATATTTCATGCGAACATCGAATGAAAGATCTGCATTTGGATATTCATAAGATGAGATACCCAAGTCGGCGTCTTCAAGGTTCACAGGGGTGAATGTGTTTGAATTTGAAGGAAGAGGACTGGTTAAGTCATCATCATCGATAACCGTGACACATGTTCCGGTAGGGTATCTCTACAAGAATGAAGGGATTATTTACTTGATCATTACGACGAACAAGCAATGGTTCAGAAAAGGAAAAAGAGACAAACCGGTATGATCTTCTTGACTCGGAGAACACGAGCAGGGGATTGATCATGAAGCTCAGACGCAGGTCGTCGTGCACGTTTAACGGAAGATCCTGGATGGTATGAAGAAGACGATCCACTGTTGTTCGACATGATGAGGAAACGGAGTTTCTGTGGGAAAGCCCTATTGGAAAATCGCAAAAATGGCTCTACACCTGCATATATGCTGAGAAAACCCTAAAACGATTACGGCGGCCGATATGCGAGGATTCAACACCGACCAAGTCAGGCTTTCTTTTGAACCCTAATCAAGAATCAGAAGAGCATTTGGATACGAGCAATTCAACCAGCGGTGTGCAAGCACCCACGTCCAGGATCCCAGTAAAAAGGAGAATCATATTCCTGACTCAAACACCTAAGGGAGAAAGCCGGTTCATCAAAGGCCTGTGGTCACGCACGTATGGAGGATTTCCCACGGCCAGAATCCCTCCAGGTAGACTTCTTTTATTTTGTCTCCTTACGATTTGTATATTCCACCATCTCATGCCTACCACACAATAGTGTAACCATTATGTGCTAGGCAGGGAACTTAATGTTGATGGTGGATTTTCGTTTAAGTTTAAAATTGTAAAATCCGGAAAAAATTATGCGCTGACATCTTGTAAAAGATAAAGCCATTAATAAGTGTTGGATACTCCCTCACTTAATTCACCAAGAATGGAGCATGTAGCAACAATCCCATTCTGTGAATACATGAAATTCCTCTAGGTTGGAGCATGCGGCAACAATCCCATCCTGTGAATTTCTAATCAGCCTTGTATTTCCAGTACTCATTATCAGTGTGGCATGACGACTAAGTGTTACTCTTATAGAGTAACACGAACCTCAAGCACTATAATGAAACCATGTACGAAATACCCGTACAGGCTGACTCTCGGTGTGTTATACTAGCCCGATTGAGCCCCTCTCGGTGTGTTATACTAGCTCGATTGAGCATCCGGATCGACCAGTATCGATCGGATATGATCGCAGTCATCCAACTCCATAAGCATGATTGGATGACCCAGATCAATTCCATTACCCCCAAGCAGGTATGGGATACCCACTGCCGACCCCGCATGGTCGGCCATTGGCCTAGCTTGCCAAAAAAACGTTCATACCAAGCATTATGGACGGAAAACCCTAAATTAGGGTTTACGGCATATTACATGTGTCGCAAAGCAGTCTCAACCATCCATCTTCGCAGGTATAGATGGAGGGTGTAGATATAGACTCAAAGGGCCCAGAGCATGTCAACACGATCACCGTGGGCCCGCCTACGTACTTGACCAATCGGTCAGGACCAACCATGGTTGGTCGTCCCAATTCAGTACGACCAAAGGGAGCATGGTCACACGGCTATGAAAGCCAAAATTAGGGTTTCAAGCCATCACGAGCGTCCATCTTCTCCTAAGACGAATAAAGGGTCACAGATTAGATTAAGCGGTCCTGGTCATACCAGGCATGACCACCGTGGGCCCGTCTATCCCCTCACTTAATCGGCCAAGGCATATCATGCCTGACCATCCCAAAACGCACGTCCAAACTTGCGTGGTCACACCTCCCAAACCGCAAACTAATCTCGACCGCTCAACTTCGCCGGACGATTTGAGTGGTTCAGATCACGTTTTCATGGGATAATCAGGTGTAGGCGTGAACACCAGCCTACCATCTTCACGTCAAACCAACCGGCCAAGACCGACCAAGTTAGGTCGTCTTGGAACACGCGCGAGGAGAAAAGCATGGTGCGCGGCTTTTGCGGCATCAAATTCCTATTGCAAAATCGATCTCAACCACTCCTCTTTGCCGGTCAAATTGAGTGGCCTAGATCGCACCTTCATGGGATAGTGAGATATGGACGTGTACACCGGCATGCTACCTACACGCACGCCCGGTCGGTCCTCTCCGAAATCCTTCCCATGCTTGGTTTCGACCAAACGATGAGTGATGCTGCGCACCTCTTCAAAACCCTAATTTCATTAACGGTCGCGAGATGAGTGTCTCAAAGATCATCTCATCCGTCCAACTTCACCAGACCTGGTTATACAACCACAGTGGAGTTAGTTGGTCAGTGAGGCGTCATTACCCATCACTTTACCACACCATGATGCAGTACCTGCATAAAATACACACGATACTTCACAAGTATCAACTTCCTGAATAACGCAATTATTCAAATCAGCATTACATGCTACCTATCGTGGATCCACGATCCACACATTCCAGACATCAATCATGTCACAAACTGGGGGGATACATATCGGGGTATTGTTCGGCGGTTTACGGCGTGCGGCGTGCAACGCGCCATCACAAGAACGTGTTAGGAAGTTATGGACGGTTAGCGGTGACAAGAAGTGGGCAAGGCTGGTCGTGTATCACCAACGCACAACTCCACTACTCCATCACTCCACTTCCTCCACTTCCCACGAGAGACGTGAATAAGACTCAATGACTTGTATAAATAGGTTCTCCGCCCTATTTCCAAAGACAAGAGGAAAAACAACAAGAAAACACCCAGAGCATGCTTATACCAATCGTAAGCTTGTTCACTTTCCTGTTGCAAGTCATAAGCAAGTCTACACCTTCACAATCTCAACACCTTCTTCGCTTCCCTCCCTAAGATCAACCCCATCTCCTTCACTTTGTGACCAAAACAAGTCTGGAACGGCCATTTCTTGGTTTAGGCCGGACTTGCACAGATTGATCTCTCGAATCTACAAGCACTCACCGCGCAGTGCATTTGTTTAAGGTTTAAATTCATTCCTCATCCACACCCCAAATTACCAAATTCTGCAGGAGTAGTTTTCACCCATAAACAGGAGGAAAAGTGGAGACATGATGAAGCATCTCAGCGTGTCGGGAGATCTCAGAATAATGAAGTTTCTCTACAACCCAGTGCTAGGGATGGACGATTCGCATCTCGGTTGAAACGGCGAAAGACTGAGTCCATGAAACTTTTAGATGAGAGCAAGTTTAATTACCCTGTCCATGATGGCATCGTAATCCTTGACTTTGATGCGGACAAACCGGGACATCCTCAAGAAGCTGCTGGAAAAGCTCTTGAGGAAGATGTCGACAAAGTTTGCGAAACTGAAGCAACTTCTGTAGTGGATGCCGAAACTGCTGTCAGGGAGGTTGAAGTGACTGCTGAGGATGCCGTCGAGGAGGACGAGGAGGCGGAGGCAACATATGTTGGATCCATTGGAGAAGCCATGGAAACATACGCTGGGACTGCTGTTGGAACAAACGCTGGACAGGATGTGGAAGCTGCTGCTGCCGAAGCGGCTTACGGATGGGATCTTTGAAGTTCTTCTTTCTTGAGGCGGCTTTCGGATGGGATCTTTGAAGTTTCTTCTGCCGAGGAGGTGTCTGGGTGGAACGTTTGCTGCCAGAGAGGGTGTTGGGGAAAGTTCTTGAAAAAACTCTGATGGAGGCGTTATTGATCTAGGCGTCTGCCATTGACGACCAATTTTTTCCACTTTTGCTATTTCTTCTCGGCGTGTAGCCGCTTTTGATATTTCAAAGATTTACTTTCACTTTCTTGTTTTCATGGCGGAGTTAGGGCTTCGCCATGTAACATTCCGTTATTCAGCTCTTATGGTTTCACATCTCTGAATGAATTAATAAAACCTTCATATTGAAAAGATCCAAAAACCCTTTATGCGAAAATAAGTCGCTCGACCCTCCTGGCCATCCAGTAGACGGATAGACGTCGTACACAAATAGTGTGGATGGAATTTGCCACAGGTACTAGCCGGCCTGCTGCTTTCGCAACCAATGCCTTCGAACGCCGACATCACCCATAGTAACTCAAAATAGGGGAAATAACAACAATGGTTAAAGGTTCGACCGACCTGTTTCTTGGCTCTCCCTTATAGCAGCATCGTTGTCACACATCCCGAAAACCAGAGGAGCGTTAGGTGAGATTTGAAGCCGGATATTTTTGAAGAAGATATACGTTCTGCCGCCTGATGATCATCTTCCTTACATATTCCCTTCTTCAGTATTTTTGAATAGATATCTTTTTTTTTTGTGGTGGTTTGGTTTCTCTGGTTTTCAATAGACGGGTAATGACTCTGTGAGAGTTTGGGTTTACTTGGTATTTTTCCTTTAAGATGGTTTGGGAAAACTTTTTAAGGAAAGATGTTCTTTAATTGAAATCGAAAACTCTACTCATGAATGCAAGCAGTGCAATCATTTTAGAGAAGTTATAAATATTGCATGAAAAGGGAAAATGCCGAAGGAGATACTGAAAGGGGAACGCTGGAGGTGAAGGTAGCACCGCGTGTTAGGTATAGAAGGGTTTGAGCCATCGCGAGTGAATCGTCACACCTTCCAATTTGTCGGCATTTATGAGCTTGCAATAACCACCCAAGATAACATCTGCCACCAGATATGGCTCATCTTCCTTTTCTTTAGGCGGACCGGGTCGAGTGGCTGTCTTCACTGTTATGTCTCCAACTTGAAACGAGGTCGTCTTGACTACTACATATCCAATTTGAAACGGGTTTGAGCGTTGCATAACCACTTGATTTTTGAACTCGTCATCTTTGACTGTGACAACTTCCAAATATTTGACAAAGCACTTGAAAGGCCCAACATCCCATTCACATCTCCTAATGACACCTAGGTTGATAATCGGACCGAGTCCCCATGCCTGGCCGAGAGGAGAGGTGACTGGGTGCAGAAAGGGTTGTTTAACCAGACTTACTTGTGTTCGGAATCTGCGAATGAACGTCGACGGGCTTTCTCCAGGCAATTGAGTTACATTGGTAAGTTGTTGATACGGAAACATGTAATTTTCAAAGTTGGACGGCTTGTTGGAAATTCTTTCGGGTATCGACATCGGTAGAGGAGATACTCTTACCTTCGCTTTGTTGTCGTGTACCCATGCGCGCCCCAGAATCATGTCGTAATTTGAGAGTTCTTTGACAATGTGGAATTTGCCATATGTTAGAGTGTCTCCCACCTTGATTTCAAGGTTGATGTAGCCATATGCGTCCATCGCCTCTCCTTCCAATTTTTTGACCACAGTTGGGGAACGGGTAGCCTCCTGCTTCGAAACTCCCGAAGCTCTCAGAGTTTTGATGGTAATGATGTTGAAGTTAGAGGCCGCGTCGATTAATGTGTTGTCGAGCTCGGCGTCCCTCAGATAAACCGTGGTCAGTAGTCCCCAGTTGTATTTTCCAACACCGCTTCCCGGGAGAGTTTGGGGTTCTGGCGTGGTTTCTTCAGTAGGAAAGAGTCGCTTGCCCGATACAACACGATTAAGGGATGTGAAGATATCTTGACGCTGTGTCTTGGAGAGATAGAGAATTTCACACACATGTTGCATGCATCATGGATTGCATATTTCACATATATTTAGTGTTTCGTGTATTTGTTGGTTTTCGAGTCCCCGAGACCATGCAACTCCCAAAGACCAATTGGAACTCGTTCAAATACAAGGAAGTGGATCTCTGTGAACTATTTCATTGTCCATCGAAGCTCCCATTTACTGCTTCTATCTTTTCTTTGAAGATATGCTTTACCTTATTGCGATCAGGTGATTGAGAATGGGTTGGTTCCATTATCGGTCGGGTGGTGGACAAATCTGTGGTAGCGGCAATATTTGGGGTTTGCCATTTCCGTTCGGTTGGTGGGCGCTCCTAAGCTATATAAAGGCTCGGTAGGAGGTAGCTTTAATTCTTTTCACAAATTTATTTTGATGGCGTCGTCTTGGATCCACGCTTCCAAGAGTTCAATCACTTCCTCGATTGGGAACGGGGAAATCCAAGACATTTTCTCCGAATAATTTGTTTGCTTCTTGATGTCGCATGGGAGCTTTAGCGGTGGTCTTCCGTGGCGGTAGCGGCAATATTTGGGGTTTGCCATGTCGTCTTTGGTGATGCACGCTTGGGTTGCTGTTCTGCCACTGGAGCCTTCCTTTTTCCTCCTTCGTCTACCACGCTCACAGAGGAGGGACCAGTGTTGTATTGCTTATTGATGAGGCGTCTATTTCCTCGAGTTTCGCGTGTGTCCTCGCCTCTGGTTGGCATGGTACTTTCCAACAACGCTGGTGCTATTGTGGCCGACTGTTTCGCAGCTTCATGAAGTTCACAGAATGTCTGGAATCGCATATTCTATAGTAAGGCGCGATAGATGGGAATCATGCCATTGATGCAAGAATCCACCAATTGATGTTCGGTCACGTTTGGGTCATGACAATCCAGGGCTTGAATTCTGAATATTTTGACAAAATCATTCGGATGTTCGTTGTTTCGTTGGAACATCCTTCCTAGATCTGAGAAGGTAATTTTCTCAGACACAAAGAAGTACTTCTTGTAGAAATCCGTAACCATATCAGACCAGTTGGAGATGCTGCCTGGCGTAATGCTGTTGTACCATGTGTATGCTCTTCTAGTAAGTGATTTCGAAAATTACCTCAAACGGAGAACGTGATTGTATTCGTGCTCTCCCAAGGACTCCAAGAATCGAGAAACATGTTCACGCGAATTACCGGTGCCGTCATACAAAGAGAATTGAGGGGAAGAGTACCCCCTTGGAAGAGGGATTCTTTGTACTTCCGGAGGATACGGGGGTTGATGCTGATGCATGTCCATGGAATCGCTTTTGTCCCGGTTTCGGAGAAGTCGTTCCAAATCTTCTCGCGTGATAAAATTAGACGGTTGATTTCTCTCATTTGGAGTTCCCAGGCGAGTCTCTTCGTCTACGAAGGTGTGCCTGTTGAGTCTTTGGCGCCGGGGGTATTGGAGGTGTTCCTCATTGGCTCTGGCTGGCGTGATTCTTGTGGTAGCCATTCTGTTACTGTCTTGAGAAAAACAAGTACCTCCTTCTGAGTTGAGGCCATGTCCGTTTGGGCTCTTGTGAGAACCTCTTGTCTTTCTATCAAATCAGCACTAGTAATATAGGATCGGCTTCCTCTGGCTCCTCCAGTTTCTCGTCCTGACGGCGGAGTAGCTGCGACTCTGGTGACGGTTGAAGGTGTCATACTTGACGAAACATTAGGAGCGGCGGCAGCTGCTCTGGCTCTGGTGATTGGAGGTGTAACACCTGAAGGAGCATTTTCCGCGGCAGAGGATCTGGCTCTGGTAATCGAAGGCGTAACGCTTGAAGAAACATTCTCCATGTTGCTGGTGTTGACAGGTGGCGTATTAACACCACTGGAAGGAACCTTAACACCGGGAGTAATTTCAGCGCCAGTGTTCTCAGGGTTTGTTGCTGATCCGGACCTGAGTTCTACCATCTTGAGATCGGGGTTGAAAGATAGAATCGAGAATTGAGAAATTGATATTGTAACCGAGAGATTAATCTCCCACTGTGGTCGCCAATTGTTTGTGGGTGAAAACGGTTTCTGCCGATTTTGGTAATTTTGGGTGTGTGGGTGAGAAATAAATTTAAACCCTAAACAATGTATTGCACTGGAGTACTTTTTATTCGAGAGATCAATCTGTACAATCCTGGCCTAAACCAAGAAATCGTCGTTCCAGGCTTACTTCGGTCACAAAGTGAAGGAGAATGGTTGGTTTTAGGGAGGGAAGCGAAGAAAGTGTTGAGACCAGAATAGTTAATTCTGGAAGTGTGGGTGTTTTGTGACTTGTATCAGAAAGTTGAACTGGCTAGCTGAATAGAAAGCTATCAGATGATTTCTGGATGTTGTATTGTTCTCCTGACCAAAACTTGTTGTTTCGTGGAAAATAGGTGAGACCTATTTATACAAGTCGCAACAAAATGTACCCTGGTCTCTTAGGAAGTGGAAACGATTGAGTGGTGGAAGAAGGGAGTAACGGGTAACGCCTGGAATTTATGTTTCCATAATGAAGGATACGTTTACACCATTACTTCTTGCCATTACTAACCGCCCCGCTTTATGAAACTTTCTGTAACAGGCGTATTGCACGCCGCACACTGTAAACCGCCAGACCAATACCCTGATGAGTATCCCCCAGTTTGTGACATGTTTTAATGTCTCGAGTGTTTTCTTGGAAAACATGTAGCACTTTGCTACGTATGGCAAGTTTAAAATTGAGAGGCTTGCCGTAGGTAAATATCATATGTGATGCTAGGCTCATTTTGGCCAGTCTCTTAAAACTTGTCATGAGTTGTACGGCTCGGTGGCGAATTTCGATGGCTGAGATTACATCTCATGAGGAAGAGTGGCCAATGATTATGGCCGCATCTTGTTGTATAGCGAAGTGGCGCCATTGGCATAGTAGCGCCTGGTGGAGCCATGGCATAACGGCATGCTAGTGGCATAGCCATGGTGTAGTGGCATGCCAATGGCGTAGCTACGGCATAGCGGCATGCTAGTAGCTGTGGCATGGTGGCATGCCAGTGGCCGTGGCATAGTGACATGCTAGTAGTTGTGGCATAGCGGCATGCTAGTAGTTGTGGCATGGTGGCATGCCAGTGGCCATGGCATAGCGAAATGCTAGTAGCTGTGGCATGGTGGCATGCCAGTGGTCGTGGCCTAGCGACATGCTAGTAGCTGTGGCATGGTGGCATGCCAGTGGTCGGAGCATAGAGACATGCTAGTAGCTGTGGCATGGTGGCATGCCAGTGGTCATGGCCTAGCGATATGCTAGTAGCTGTGGCATGGTGGCATGCCAGTGGCCGCGGTGTTGTAGCATGGCCAAAGTTTAAGATTTGGCTCCGTGACTAAAGTTAAGGCTTGGCGGCATGGCCAAGGCTAGGGCTTGGCGGCGTGGCCAAGGCCAGGGCTTGGCGTCGTGGCCAATTTAGGGTTTAATGCCGCGGCCAAAGTTTAGGGTTTGGCGGCATGGTCGCTCAAAAATTTGCCACAAGCCTGTTAGTTTGGTGGCGAACTTGGATGGCTGAGATTGCATCTCAAGAGGAAAGGTAGCCGTCGATCATGGCTACCTTTAATTGGCAGTGGCGCCTGTAACTTGCACTAGCGGCATTGCAGCATGGCTGGCATGGCTCGTGCATGCCTTCGGAGCTTTTGCGCGCGTAGCCATAGCCACTGAAATTTTGGCACGTTGGTGTGGAAATCTTGCCTAAATTAGGGTTTAGCTTGTCGAAACCCTAATTAGCCTATATGGTATGTCGCATGGGGTGAGTGGCCATGTTTGGCGCATTTGGCATGTGCATCTGGCATGTGTGCGTGGTATGTGCGTTTGCCATGTTTGGCATGCTGCTTGGCATGCTGGTGCATTTTTGGGAAGCCAATTGGCTTTGCGGCCATCTGGCGCGGTTTCTTTCTCTTCAACACTATGGCGAGTTTAATGTAACCTGGTTTGGTTAATGTAAGAGGGCCGTCCAGGCATGGGCGTGGCTACACTTCTGTGTGAGTGTGGCGGATTTAAAGCGACCTAATTGGTCGATGGAAAATGGGGCCGGCAAGCTAGGGCGTGGCCAAACTTCCAGTGCGCTGTGGCGGATTTAATCGCCTAGTTTGGCTAAGCATAGTTTTTCGACCAATGGGGTCTAGTGTACTGCGCGGGTCGCGAAAACCTAATTTTGCAAATTAGTCGGGTTTATGAGCTTTTTGTGAGTTATCACAATAATTGGCTGGATTTTGTATGCTGCCACAAAGATCATTATCTACAGAATGCAGGGTGCCTTCCGTCTGAGCATTTCGTGCGATGGCCTTAACTTTAGTACTTGGAGGTTCATGCTACTCCGCTGCGAGTGAACATAAATCCTTCATGCCGTACCGATATTAAGGGTTCTACCCGGGAACATAGCACATGAAAGTACTCAGTGAGTCTTGTATTGGCGAGGTGCCGAAATTTACAGAGTGTTTGGGATGGTTGCTACATTCGCCAGTCTGGATAAATTTCATGTAAATATATCGAATGGCTCAATAAATATGCCGGTGGAGAGGTTAGCACTCACGGCACCGTTTTCTTGCAGAGTGACGTCAGGTGCAAGGTTTTACGATTTTAACCCTGAACTTGGCTTTCTACAACTTCTCCACCTCTTCCTTGATCGCCAACTCTATCTTCTCCGGGAAATTACAGCTTCGTTGCTTGACTTGGTTGTACTCGGGTGAGACGTTGAGATTGTGCGCGATCAAACTGCTATCGAGGCATGACATTTCGTCATACGTGAATGCAAATATATCTCGGTATTCACGAAGTAACTTAATCATCCGCGACTTCTCTTCCCCTTTAAGATTTTTACCGATGCGTACACAAAGGAGTTCACCTTCTGAGCCATGGTTCACCTCTTCTAGACCGTAAAGTGTTGGATCGATCTTCTCTTTTTCCTCATGCAGATTATCTATTATTTCCTCTTTCGAGACAAGAGGCTCAACCTCTTCATGTAACTCTTCAATCACTGGGGTCGCCTCCATCATATCTTCATTTATTGATGACATAGCACAGTCATGTTGACCATTGGAAGCTTCCCCGGATAATTGCTATAAGTGATAGACATGTCCGCCCTCTGGCCGCGAGAAACGCTTGAACTGAGTATTCTTTGTCTCGGCTACAACTCTCTTATTTCATGTGACAGGCCCCATCCGTGATGGACTGAAGACTGACTTACCCTTCCCTTTTGATTGCTCTCCAGGTTGGAATTCTTCCCATTTTGGGAGCGGTGTCAGATACTCCGGATGTTCTTCCTGATCCTGAACTAGTTGTGTGTAAAAGACAGCATCCGCCATGTAAGCTTCCTCTGGCCCAAATGGATTTCCTGTGGCTGGGATCCGGAATTGCTTCCCTCCGATATTGGTTTTGACACATTGGTGATAAGTCGACGCTACTACCTTGTGATTCAAAAGACATCCTCGCCCTAGTAGCACATGGAAAGTAGTGTCGTCTTCAAGCACATAGAAAGGAGTGAGTGCTCTAATGGGCCCAATTTTCATCATCAAGTGCACTATCCCAATCACTGTTTGGATCTGCCCTCCAAATCCTCTTACAGTCGTCGAGCGTATCTTAATTGCATTCTTTGACACTCCTAAGGACTCCAACATGTGTAGTGAAATTAAGTTGAGGGAAGCTCCGCCATCTATGAAAGCTCGCTTAAGAGGTTGCTTGTTAATAAAAGTTGTCAGATATAGAGGTCGAAGGTGCTCTCCAGGGTAGCATATATCCTCATCTGTAAAGGTGATAGCTTCCCTAGGTATTGGATTATACGCTTTTCCGGATGCAATTGCCGTGATAGCCTTGGATGCTTCGCGGATCTGGTTCTCGCTGAAACCGAAGGAATCAAAGAACTGTTGATCTAAAACAGTTTGAGCAAATTTGCTAGCAACTCCATTAGTATCTAAGAAGACGGCCGCCTCAGAATCTTCACATGCTTCTTCTTCTTCCTCATCCTCCTAGGGTCTCCAGACTTCTCCCTCTGTAGGCTCGTGTGAAACCATCATAACTTGATGTTGAGGAAGTGGGTCGCTCTTGATGCTTTGCTCTCCTATCTCCAATTCGCCTCTGGATCGCTTCCTTTGCACAATGTAGCGCAAGGAGAAACATTCCAAAGTCGGATGATGAACTCTTCTGTGATAATGATAATATCGCTCATGCGCCTTATCTACTGCCGTGGGTTCTGTGGGTACGGGCGGTAGAGTTTCCTCTTTATTTGCCACCCATTGCTCTAGAAGTCATGTTATCTATTCTCTGCTACAGGGTAGCGGTGGTGGCGGATTGGATCTTCCTCCATCCGTTCTTCCTCCTCTTCTTCCAAACTATCCTCCGCGATAAGAACCAAAAACAGCTCCTCCTTTTCCTCTATCGCTTCCTTGATCGTTGAAAGCTGGTGCGAATGCAGCGTTAACAGAGTGTAATTTCCAAGCGTGACCGCTTTCCCCAGAATTCATAACATCTGCGCAGTCTGAAATCCAGCTGCAGCCTCCTAAACCTCTACAAAGGTTTGGAATTTGAAATTCGTTAAGTTTAACCGAAAAATGGCATCCATTCCTCGGATGCAAATCTCGACTAGTCGCTCTTCTGGGATGTCCTCGTGACATTCTAGCATGAAATCTCGGAAGCGAGTGATATACTTTCCGATCTCCTCCCCTACTCGCTGAGTACGTCTTCCCAAATCTATTGTTGTGACTCTTCTTTGTGCAGAATAGAACTTCTTCAAAAAGAGTTGCACCACAGCGGACCACGAACTAATACTACCAGGTTTCAAGTTATCATACCAGGTAAAAGCGTTATCCGCAAGTGATTTTGGGAACTCTCTCATAAAAAGGCTTTTATCTTGAGCGTATGCGTTCATTGACGATATGAAGCGACTAATATGCTCTCATGCATTTCCCTTTCCTCCATATGTCTTAAACTTTGGTGACGTGTAATCCTTAGGATATAGGTAATCGGCAACTTCTACAGAATACGGAGTTTCCAGCGAGTCATAACATCGTGTTTTGTCACTCGATAGTTAGCTTCCAAGTACTTTGCAATCGCGTCTTCCGTCATACCCGGAATGGTACCCTTTGTACTGACTGTTGTAGTGGTTGTCGTGTTCTGCTCTCATGCCCGCTTAAAAAGTCCGCGTAACTCCTGATGCTTCTTGATAGATGCATCTAGCTCCTCTTGTATTGCAGACATCTCCTGCTCGCTTGTCTCAGCCGCATATTTTCCTTTAAGCATTTCTTCTTTCTTTTGAGACGCTCCTGCACCTTGTACAATAGGAGTGGTAACTACCGCTTGGAAACGTATTTCTTTATCACTTTCTCCTTGCACGTCTTCCATAGTAACACGGTCCAGGTTAGGAAGTGCTCGCGCCCGCTGGTACCTCCTGGCTCGCACCTGGGAGTATCATGCTGGAAAAGAGGCTAAGAACCTCCCATTGTAGTCGCAATGTTGATGGGTAAAACGTGGGAAGGAGGAACTAGCCCTATTCACAGAAAGTACTCCCAAGGAGAAGAAGGGTTTATGATAAATAGATAGAGAATTAATGATGATCTCAAGAAGTGTGCCCTGTTTCCCTTTTATAATGACCCTCTTATGGATAAATGCCCATAAGATTAACATATTACTAAACTACCATTTCCTTTTCCTTAAGTTAATACCAAACCCTAAAGGGTTTTCCTCTTAGTCCAAAGCCCAATTGCCTTAATAGGCTCTTGGGTGAACTAGGACTCCCCATCTTAATGGGTTAGGCCCAGTCCCCAAGTCTCTTCATCTTAAAGGGGACCCTTAATGGGTTAAGGGGCCTCCTATTATAGGATTGATTATTTTCATGTATCAACAGGAACTCAGGTTCATATACAGACCCAATGTTCTCGTCCAGGTGAGGTTTGAGATGTCAAATATCAGATTAGATGGATCCTGAGTGGATTTTGCAATCTATTATGGAACTCGGGTTGCAAGATTACCATATACAGACCCAATGTTCTCGTACATGTTAGGTTTTTGATATCAAATAACATATTAGATGGATTCTGAGTAGATTCTGCAACCTATTATGGAACTCGGGTTGCAAGATTACCATATACAGACCCAATGTTCTCGTCCAGGTTAGGTTTTTGATATCAAATAACAGATTGGATGGATTCTAAGTGGATTATGCAACCTATTATGGAACTCATCTTGCAAGATTACCATATACATACCCAATGTTCTCGTCCAGGTTTGGGTTTTGATATCAAATAATAGATTAGATGGATCCTGAGTGGATTCTGCAACCTATTATGGAACTCAGCTTGCAAGATTAATTTATACAGACCCAATGTTCTCATCCAGGTTAGGTTTGAGACGTCGAATATCAGATTGGATGGATCCTGAGTGGATTCTGCAACCTATTATGGAACTCAGGTTGCAAGATTACCTTATACAGACCCAATGTTCTCGTCCAGGTTAGGTTTGAGACGTCAAATATCAGATTGGATGGATCCTGAGTGGATTCTGCAACCTATTATGGAACTCAGGTTGCAAGATTACCATATACAAACCCAATGTTCTCGTTCAAGTTAGGTTTGAGACCCAAGGTTCCGGCGACGGTGAAAGACTTTCCGACGAAAGTAAAATTTTCCGTCGACAATGGAATCAGATTTTCCGGCGATGGTGGAAGCAATTTTTCCGGTCGCTTTTAAAGGAAATTTTCCGGCGATGGTGAAAATGACCTCATCGAAAGCAAATTTACCTGCGACAGTGAAAATGACCAAATTACCCTCGCCGGCAGCAAATTTAGGGGCAACTGTGAAAATGACCAAATTACCTTTTATAGGCGTTTATTACTCTTCATAGCAGGGGTACCGTTACAAATTTAGAGTTTACAAATTGGCGGTTATTATTGTCAGGTGATATTACCGATCAAAGTTTTCTCTAGGGAATAGGCGCGACCCTCTAAGAATTTAGAGTTTATTCTGTTCTGAACTGTTGTGTCTTTTAGGTTAGACTACTTTATAAGGGGTTTAATAGGGGAAACCAAAGGGTCAGAGCAAATAATTTCAGAGAGAAAATTTGTAGAGGGAGATAATTGTTCTCTTTTTTATAAATCAAATCAATCAAAATGGCTGGTGATGATGATCGGCGCAGACGAAATGGTAAAGCCCCCATGACTGAAGAGCAACAATTGAAAAAGTGGGAAGAGAGGGAATGACAGGAAAGGTTATCCGCCACTATGCAGATGATTGGGCAGATGACCAAGGATGATCTCCGGAAAGTACAAAAGAGAGTAAGTGATTTGTTGAGTGAAATTGAACTCCATCCTCTTTGGGAAGAAATGCATGATGCGGAAAATAAAGTACAAGAGAAACCGGTAGAGATTTTTCCAAAGAAGCGTCTTCTTGATCCCTTCAAAGATGAAGAAGAGAAGGAAAAATGCAGTGCAGGAGAAAATGATGAGGTTGGCGGAAATGGCGGAGATCAAGGCGGCAGAGACAAAAGAATATGGGACGCGCGATAGTGATGCAAGTGCTACCGAAGATGAAGAGCCAGTTGTTGATGTTCGGCATGTCAGTGATACACCCACTCCAGATTCACTGGAAATGGCGATTGGAGAAGACCAAGCTGCATCTGACCTAGAAGATACACTTGAGGATTTTCGCGAAGATGAGATTCTTGGGATTAATGATGAAATTTTGGCCCAAAAGACTGATTCCGAAGCGGATGAGTCAGATGAAGATGAGGAGGAAGAGGGGTCTGATGAGGAGGAAGATGGGTTTGATGGGGAGGAAGAGTGTTGTGAGAAATCGGAATCTGATGATTCCGATTTTGAGTGATGGGTATAACGAGTAAGCCTCAACTTGGGAAAATGGTAAGTCACTGAATCATGTTTTTTTTTTTTTTTTTTTTTTTTTTTGGCAATGGAGACTGAAAATACAGGAGATGATAAGGGGAAAGTTGTGTTTATTTTGCTTTTTTCTTTTTCTTTTTGGTACTTGGATTTTTTATGTGTAACTGGATATGAACATGTAAATTGATATAAAATGATAGTGTTGCTGCTAAATGTTGCTCAACACTGAATGAACAGAAATGTTGTAACTTTATGACACAAACCCTACTTGGTGGAGGCTTATGCACACATAATTTAATTATACAATATGACAATGAATACAAATCACAAAGATTCCTGAGATGCTGATTCTCAAAACAGAGTACAATCTTTATTCACCAATGGTGACATCCTACAACCAAATACTATGCCTGAGTCTAAGATAATCTGTCAACTGACATATAAAACCACTTGGTGGAGGCATAAAGCATGCAATTGAGATGTTCATAATTACCAAAACATTCTCAAAACAGGATACAATTCACAACAACATAAAAATAAACCTAAAATCTGAAAGATAGAGATGTTCATACTTCATAATCACCATCAAAAATTGTACCATTCAAAATCAAGAGTGTGTAACCTCCAATTTGTAAAATCATTAAACCCCCAAATGAATGAATGAGAAATACCTTAAATGAAGATGACCAAGATTTGCATTTCCAAAATTATGAATCACTATCAATACTTCTATGAGTTATCGATTAAACTAAAATCTAGGCTTGAATCGATGTTTCATAGAAGAAACGATTGATTCATTGTTGTTGATGAAGTTTTCTGCAGCTGAATCTCCAAGAACCCCCAAATGAATGAATGAGAAATACCTTGGATGAACATAACCCAGATTTGAAATTCCAAGATTATGAATCAGTGTCAATACTTCTATGAATATCGATTAAACTTAAAGCTATCCTTCAATCGAAGTTTCACAGAAGAATTGATTGATTCATTCATTGTTGTAACTGAAGTTTTCTGTAGCTCAAATCAATGAAATTAGATGAAATGATAATGAGTTATGTCTCAGGTGCTATTCCGGACATAGTGTTGGTAGATTTTTGTGGATTATTTGAGTTGTTAGTCAGGGACCAGGGTATTGAGATATGGCATCATGCATGAGCCAAACCATGTTGCAGTTCAAGATATGGCCCATTTGTTAACTAATTAAAATTAAATAAATATACACAATTGTGCTGATTTTATTTTGCTTGACTTATTTTGTTTGACCTAATTTGTTTGACATTAGTTGATTTTAGTTGTTGGTCAGGGACCAGGGTATTGAGATACGACATGATGCCTAAGCCAAACCATGTTGCAGTTCAAGATATGGCCCATCTGGTAACTAATTAAAATTAAATAAACATACACAAGTGTGCTGATTTTATTTTGTTTGACCTAATTTATTTGACATTAGTTGATTTTAGTTGTTTGTCAGGGACCATGATATTGAGATATGGCATGATGCCTGAATCAAACCATGTTGCAGTTCAAGATATGGCACATCTTTTAACTAACTAAAATTAAATAAATATACACAAGTGTGCTGATTTTATTTTGCTTATTGACCTATTATGTTTGACCATTTTTTGATTTTAATTGTTGGTCAGGGACTTGAGATATGGCATGATACGTGAGCCAAACGTGTGAACCCTGGTGAACCATAATGCTACAGTTATGGCCTTCAAATTAGGTAACCGCCTGGTTTTCCTCTTAAAGATAACGTTGTGGGCAATTAAGAGATGAGACGGGTCTGGAAAGGATAATATTGATGTATTTTGAAGAAAAAAAGCGTCTTGAGACTGAAGAGGCGTGGTCTGCCAAGGGACTAGAAGTTTAACCATGCGCCATAAATGGACATTTATGGTTAATCTAACCACTTTACAAAAGGATGAGAAACTGATATACTTGTAATTACTCTTAATCAAACCAAAATAAGAAAGAAAATATACAGAGAGAAGAAGATTAAGAGATGGCTGAACCAAACCAACCTACAACAGTTCAAGATTTTGTTGAAAATCAATCACCAGCATTAGAAAATACAAAATAAGCAACTCATGCATTAACAAGTGAAGAGGCTGAGAGATTGATTTCTTATTTAGAACAAAAAATTCTAAATAAGAGGATGCAAGAAGAAATTGATAGGAGACATGAAGAATTTGATAGGAAAAGTATTGAGAACGAAGAAGAGTACCGGTTTTGGATCAGAAAATATGAGGCAAGATGTGCAAGGAAGGGGAGAGAAAGGCAAGAAAGGCTAGAGAGACATGAACGTCATTGGATTAAGACAAGAAGTGATACAGAAAGTGAAAGTGATGA
This sequence comes from Papaver armeniacum, assembly GCA_023531295.1. Classification (NCBI taxonomy): domain Eukaryota; kingdom Viridiplantae; phylum Streptophyta; class Magnoliopsida; order Ranunculales; family Papaveraceae; genus Papaver; species Papaver armeniacum. The sequence goes on along the minus strand of JAJJWW010018487.1, from coordinate 328,591 downwards.
GGAAGGTGGAGAAGCAGTAGAACTTGATGAGGATGATAGCAGCAGTGAGGTATCCACTAATCCAGAAAAAGAGGCTCGAGAGAGACAAAGACAGGAGAGAGATGATGCAGAAATGTATCTACTCTATTTGGCAGAGAAAGCTTAACCCAGGATATTTGCTCGTACCATGTTTGAACCCCTGAACGTCGATTCTGATGGTGAGGAGATACGAGGGATGGATGTAGATGACAATCTTATTGCAGCAGAGGTTCAGGAAGAAGAAAATGAAGGATCAGAAGATGATGAGGATGGTGAAGATGATGAAGATGATGCGGATGGAGGTTATGGTCCTGCAGCTTCTTCCAGCAGTGATAACGACAGAGATTTCTCCTATGAAGAAGAGGGCTTTAACATCGACTATGACGATAATCAGTGGTGATCATCTGAAGAGCATTGGGAAAATATTTTGAGGAAGACTTTGGAGGATTGCATTCTTTGAAGTCTTCAAAACATCTTCGTGAAAATTCAAAAAGTTTTTCCTAATGCTTGTAGTTGTTGGTGCTGTTGGAACTGAAGGAGATATCTAGTCTTCAGTTCTACATCTTCTAATGCATAGTAAGTGTTTTTTTGGGGGGGTTTTATTTCAATACAAGGTTTGATCTTGTAAAAGTGTTGTTTTGCTATTGAAAAGGATCAAACTCGGTAGTAGTAATAGTAGTAGTAATTATTTTGCTGGTACTTGTTATGGAGGTTATGGAAGCGCAGCATGCATAATTAGGGAATTTTGCTCTGTCGGACGGTATCGGAGTTGGTTATTCAGGTGTAAGTGGTTGCTAGAATTGGTAGTGTGTCTAGTTTTTTTGCTTATGGGTTTGATTGTTGAACTGGTATTACATTATTCCTTTGGTGCTGGTCGTAAAAAGGTTGTAATGGAACTACTTAGTAATTAGTGGTCTGATCTGTAATGGTGATGGTGTTTGTAAATGTGGTTAATGAAATTGCAATTGTTTCTTTTTTCGGTTTCTCTTTGTGATTTCTAATGAAAGGAACAATGGTATGTTAAACTATGGTATGTTGAAATGTATTATATGATCTATGAATTTACTAAAGCATTATCTGAATTCTATCAAGAATTAGAATCCTATTACAAGGTAAGGGAACATATGACGAATCCTAATTCTCTCTGGTTTTCATCTAAAGTGCAGAAACTGCTTCTCAAAACATATTACAATCTTGATTCACTTATGGTAACAATATCCTACACACAAACACTATAATTGAGTCTAAGTTTATCAACAAAAGGTATAACAAGATGTAGATCATCTGTCAAAGCCGTAATAACTTGACTCAAGATTGAGTCATGTACAAACCTACATGATTCCACTGACCCACAAAACTACTTGGTGCTTGTGGAGGCATATACACACATAATTCTAACCTACAATGTATTCTGACCACTAACCCAAGAAACTACTTTGGCAATGAATTCAAATCATAAAGAACTAGAATCTGACTAGGCAAAGGGAACAAATTTGAACAATAGCTTCTCTTTGGTTTTCATCTAAATTGCTGAAACTGGTTGGGATTCTCATTAGAGCTACTGCTTCAATACACAATTGATTGATTCACCCATCTATAAACAAATGGAGATATCCTATAAACAAATTGCGACATCCTACAAACAAGTAAAATACTATGTCTGACTCAGTCTAATTATCAACTAAACCTACAAAGTACACTGAGATATTCTTAAAACATAATACAATGTATTGCAACATCCACAATTGCACATACAAATCTTCTTAATCACACTCAACAAACACAAAAACCATAAACCTAAAATCTACAATCACGTATAAATCTAAAAGATATAGATGTTCATAAACACCATCAGAAATTGCATCATTCAAATTCAAAATCAATAGTTTCTAACCTCCAATTTGTAAAATTATTAAACCCCCAAATGTTGAAAAAACTATGATTCAGAGAAAAACGAATAAATGAAATACCTTAGATGATGATAACCCAGATTTGCATTTCCAAGATTGTGAATCAGTGTCAAAACTTCTATGAGAGATCGATTCAACTTAAATCTAGGGTTACATCGATGATTCACAATAAAATTGACTGATTCGTGTTGTTAATGAAGTTCTATACAGCTGCATCTCGATGTTTCCGGAGCTCAAATTGATGGAGTAAAATGGACGGAGAGGAAAAGGGAAATGGGTGGAGAAATTTCTCAGGCTCTTAGTTGTTCTCGACATATTTATTCTCTTTTAATTTCCGCACAAGTTAAAAAAAATGAAAAACTAATTTCATTGATTTTAGTTTTGTTATCTGATTTTTGGTAATTAAAGTGAAGAGTTATAATGGGAAAAAATATTGGAGAAAAAAAATGAGAATCGTTGGGATGCTGGGTAACCCTTGAGTGTGAGATGAAATTTGGAGCTGATAGTAGTAATAGAGGCGCTAATAGTAGTAATGGAGGGTAACAATGTAACTTGGAAATTTAAGTTGAGGATAGGAAGGTAATTACCCACAAACCTCCTGAAACTCTGTAACAGATACCAATTATTGCAACGATTATCCAACGTTACAAAGTTACCAACGTCGATACGACGTTACTTAAAAATAATCCGTTACAAAATCGGGCGTTACAAAATCCCTGATTTCGTGTAGTGAAGATTACAAATCATTATAATTTCCTAAACATACCAAAACCATAGAAAAGCGAAACTGTCCAGAATTTCAGAAACTATCACCCAATTTCAAACAAACATTCAACGGTGAATTTGTGGTACATTGTTCTCAAAATTTAACCATAGATACCTAATCATGTTATCTAACAATAGGAAAGAACAGCCTGATCACACTTAGGAGATATATATTTATGCGATTAAATTACTAAAACTCAACAATACAAAATCATACAAAATAAACACCCAAAGAAAACGCCAAAAGAGAAAGGGTTTCACATTCTACCTTAATTTCATTAATCCTCTACTGATTTTCTTAATCCTTCTTCTCCAAAAATCTATAACTCCATCTTCCTCTCCTAGCTTTCTCCAAAAGTCTCCCACCGTAGGATCATATTTACTTTATCTTTTCAAAAACATCACAACTATCAAACTTATAGTATTCAGAAATGAGCGCTTTTAGTTTATATCCATTTTTTATACCCTACCTTCTTTATATTTTGCTAGTCTCTACAAACCTTTTAAGATCCATTGGTTATATTATTTGGGACAAGAATTTTAACATGCCAAAATAAAGTTTGGTTCATCCTACAAGAACAACTTCTATCAAATTTGGAATCAGTAGCTCACCTTTGTTGGTTCTCTTACTTCCCAACTATTCACCATTATATATATTCCCCGGTTCCCATACCATTAATCAAAGTTGTTGACAAATTTCCTTTAGGATACAAGTTTCAGTTTTTTTCTTAGTTTGTTTGGATGTCTAATATGTAACTTCATAAATATCACTAGAGCTTGAATTGTCATTCCCCATATCTCAAATTTCAGTTCCTTATAAATTCTTACAGCTCAATAAACAAATTTAGAAAGCATAAATTTGTTAAAGTCAGATAGGAAGCTTACTGTTGTTTCCTATAGTGGTAGAGAAATCATCAAGGTGGAATTCAATTTAATGATTTAATAAAAGTTCTTCCTTTTCAGCTCAAATTTCAATTTGGGGTAAATGGTTTTGGTTCTGATTTCAATTATTCAATTTCAAATTTGATCTTTCTATTGTATACCAAGTGCAATGTGTTACCCTTTAGTTGTATTTATAGATCTGTAAATTGTAATTGAGATATGTGGATTTTGGGGGTTTCTTTCATTCTTTAAGTTTTTGGGTTTGCAACAAATGGGAGCTCGAGGAAGACACTACACTCTTCTTGAAGAGATTGAAGAATTTTATAGCTAATAATGATGCTAATGTCGGTTCTGGTAGTTTTCTTCTTCATAGAATAGGGGTGGCTATTCAAAAGGGTGTTGGAGCTCAACTTATGGCGAGACTCTCATCCAATCTCTTGTAATTTTATAACTTTAATTCAAAATTACCTTCTTGGAATTTAATGCTTGATATATGGAAAGAATATTTGAAAATAAATAAATAATATAATTGAAGTGATTTAATTAGGTGTTGAAGGCTTGAAGCACGAAGGAATAGTTTCGAATCAGGAGAACATTTGTTGTTTTAGAAGAAGGAACAACTGTTGTTGTGATTCTTGTCAAAAGATTGAAAGATGTGGATATTTTTGGGGAAAGGCTTTTTAATAAAATACTGAAATAAATAGGGATTGTTTTGATTTTGTTTAATTAACTTGAAGGATTTTTTTTACAATTAATATTATAGACAACTGTACAATTATCATCAATCGACTGATATTTATTATATCATCTAAGGGTGATCAAGTAGCTAGCTTAATTACCAAGCTTTCGCACGGCAGCGGGGGAGAGCGGTGCTCACTTTTCAATGGTTTGTGAGTGCGGTGGAAAGTACGAGAGTCATTGGAGAAAGGGTTGTGAATATAAACCAAAAACCACGAGGAAGGAGGGATTTCATAATATGAAGAAGTGCGGATGCCCTTTTAAGCTTCAATTTAGATACAACAACATCAAGAAAGTGCGGATTATGGGTGAAGTTGTCTCGGGTTTTCCAATTCTGGAGAGTTTGATCAACCATCCGTATCCACCAAGGCTAAACCTCAAAGAAAAGTAGTTAGTTCACGTGTTGACTCAAAGACGCACGAGACCTCTTGGTATCCTTAGTGGTGTGGAGGTATTAAACCCCAAAAAATCATCTAAATTGGCTACTATATAATGAAAGAGAAAATTTATAAATGAGACATGGCAAGAAAGAGTGCTTATGCAATAATTACTGTTTTTGTTTGAGGCAAACTACCTACCGCGTATGACCGAAATGAAGAAAACAAAGTGGAATATCTTTTCGTCGCTCATCCATAATTTGTACAATTGGAAAGATGCTTCAATCAAATTCTCTTTATGGATTGCACGTATAAAACGAACAAGTACAACATGCCTATATTGAACTTTGTTGGGGAAACATCTACCGAGTCGACGTTTATTGTTGCGTTTTGTTTCTTGAAAGACGAGACAAAGGAAAGTTATATGTGGGCATTTCAAAAGGTGAAGTTATTGTATCTATAAGGTCATACTCCTAAGGTGTTGATTACCGACAAGGAGTAAGCATTGATGTGGGCCATACCACGTGTTTTTTCGGACACATATCATTATCTTTGCACGTTTCATATATGAAATAATGTGCAAAGTAATTGCAAGAGGGTGATTTGGCCACCAAGGAAAACCAAGATGGAGAGGATTAAAAAACTACCGTTGGAGAAACAACAAGAAGAGAAAGATAAATTTGAGATCGATGATAAAGTAACCACGATCAAATGGGGGGAATTTCAATTGGATTGGGAAGAATTAATATGGTCGCTCACGGAAAAAATGTTTTTTCGAAGGGAGCATTTTGTATTGGAAAAATGGGCTACCTACCCGAATGTTATAGTGTATTTGAATAATGAATTGTTAGATCCCTACAAAGAAAATTTTGTTAGTGCATGGGTAAACCAATATAGACATTATAACAACCAAGCCACAAGCATGGTGGAGTCGTCTCACCGTCGGCTCAAAAGTAAGCTAAATGGGTGTGATGGTGGATTTGTTGTTGTTATGAAGCTATGAACGAGTATTTCAAGCGTGATCTCGATAGAATTAAAGGGGATTTTGAAATAGGTGATCTAGAAAGCTCGTCAATTATTTAGATAGCCTTTGGCTCAGAGGAATTAGTTTTTATGTTTCGAGTTTGAAAATTAAAAATATTATAAAAGAAGTAGATGCTTTGGGGAAGACATTCATTCCCGCGCGAATGAGATGTATTTTTCCCAACATGTTGGCTTTGGGCCTCCCATGTAAGCATATGATAACCAATTATCCCTCAAAGATGATGCCAATCGAAGATATAGATCTATTTTGGAAATAACTATCATTCAGCGATCCATTACCCAATGAAGGTCCCGAGGATGTGTTTTGCGACACCGAGCCGCACAAGGAAATTTTTGAGAAGTATGCTTATTTACTACTGGCGTAAAGATAACTTTGGTTGTATGAGTTGCGGAAATTCAACTTTTCCTTCACTAGAGAAGATATTCTTGAACCAACAAAGGAAAAGGGAAAGGGTAAGGGTAAGCCTTCGAAAAAAGTTACAAATAAATAAGAGAGTATATAAGCGAAAAGAAAGGTTCAAGAGGGTCTATAATTAGCACCTTCAAGTCAAAGAGATCTTTCGGGTTTTGAGCACTAGAACGGGTTGTACGAGGAGGAGGATGTTAAGGGGAAAGGTACAGCTACAAAAAAACATAAACGAGGGGAAATGGAAAAAGATGGACCAACCTTAGGTAATGAAGCGAAAGTGAAAGGCCCCAAGAAGACGGTTGTTCCATCCCAAGAAGTTTCAACAAAAAAAGTTGCTTGTGGAGTCAAAATTAAAGAGACGGTTGTTCCATCCCAAGTTGGTAGTGGAGTTAGTAATAAGCAATTAGCAAGAAGCAAAGTTGATGTTAAAGGAAAAGCACCGGCTGTCGAACCGTCGCAAATCACCCCACGAAGAGTTGTTAGTGGTGAGAAAGAGACGGTTCGTATGGAAGTAGGTCCAATGAAATCACCCTTATAGATGAGGAAGATAATTATATCCGACGTATGTAAATAATATATAAAAATTACATGCACTTTTTACCACATTTTATCCATGAGTACGTTAAGTCTACCGACGATGTTGAGTGCGACATAAGTTGTGGTTACTATATGTTCGTAGATCGACTTGGACCTTTTGATACGGCAAAATATTGGGGTGTAGACCAAATTACATATGTAAGGTAAAAGTGTTTGCTTGAACTACTTGGTTTCCCCGATTTCTACAAGCTAATGATGATATTTGAAAGATAAGAAACGGAGACGGTGTTAAATGAGAAGTTCTAAGCATTTGAACAACGTTTAACGGGCAAACACTAGATTGTCAAGTGAATATTAGATGACAATACCAATATGCGACTATTTACTCGCCAACTCATTCTATTGCGTTATTCATTGCATCTCATATGGACATAGTGCTACATATGAACCAACATGACGTATTTTCACCTAATAGTTGTCACCAAGGAGAGTCGTCATGGGGTTTGTGCAAATAAACCATTTTATCGACCTCCAATTGAAAAAAAAGGAGGCACATTACCTCCATTAAGAATGATATGTGATTGTGATGGCGCAATCCCCAAGGGTTGGTGTAATCGGTTCGAGGAAAGTTTTGAATCGTGGACGACATTATGATTTTCAGAGATGCCCTGTGTGTACTAATGACTTCCGATGAGGATGAGTAAATGCAGTGTGAAAGGTGGTGATTATATGGTAAAAATGTATTTTGAAGGATGTCGATTAAAATGATAAAAATGTATATTGAAGGATGGTGATTATAAGTAAACGTATGTATTTTGAATCACTCGCTATTAATGAACATTTTATTTTAGTCTTATTGTATTTCCTAATTTATTTTCTTTAGAAAACCAAAAATATTGGTTATTTACAGATACTTACGGCTAGGTTTTTTTACCGACACAACATAGCCGCAATTATGTAAGTGTCCCAGCAAATGAGATTTCTGCAGATTTACATCTGGGAATGTCTAGTAACCTAGCCATAATATTCTAGGTTTGTCCCAGAAAATGAGATTTCGGCAAGTTTACGGCCGAGATTGTCTAGTAACCAAGCTGTAATTTTTGATTTCCATATTTACAGCTGGGAATACAAACCGTAATTCCATATTTATGGCAGATTTAGGGCCGCTAAAACCAACCGTAAGCCGCAGTTATGGCGGCCATTCCCAGCCAATTATTTTTTACGACTAGGTTATAGAAATGGTTAATCTAGCCGTAACTTACCATGTATTGCAATCCTCTGATTTTCCTTCCATTATACTTAAACAAGAATCAGATAAATTGAAACACTAAATTTCATTCATTTAAGGTAAATTAATATCCCATTACTTAAAACAAAGGAAATCTCACCCAAATCCATAACCAAACCAAACATACTACAACAAAGTCTTGCATTATAAAAGCTGAAAAATATTTAAGCAAATACATAAGCCACTATGACCGACATTCTTGGTAACATCTTTAGAAGATGATGAAGAACTTTCAGGCGTCTTGGAACCAACTCATCCTCGTTGTAAGTATATAGAGAATCCTTAGTAGGATTATGTAACTCCTGAAATATGAGAAGCATTGTGCTTTTTTGATCGTAATCCAAATAACCCTCATCAATATTACAGGCCAGGTCCCTCACCATATATTTAGCTCGCCCGACCTATTTTCATATCAAATATACACATCCTTCAATCAATAATTGTACATGATTTGAAAAAAGTTATACAAAATTAAGAATTATATAGTTAGTATATGTACCATCATTATAGCAGTATCAGACTTTGATTGTTCCTGTGGTCCTTTCTTCATTTCACTTTCTCGGTTCCTAAAAATGGTAAAAAAACACATAAGAATATAAAAGAAATTCACTTACACTAACAGATTTACAGTTAGGAAAAAACGAACGACCCATCTGTAGGATAAAAAATCGGTTGGGAAGTATGGGACGATCTAACCATAAAAATATTTTTGGCTAGGAAACGAAAAATATGATTGAGAAAAAGCAGTTATGGTGGGGAAATTCCAAGCCGAAATATCCATCATTCAGATAATTTCTATAGAAACAAGACTTCTTACGGATAGGAAAGTCACATTCGTATAAAGGAACTTGATAGGGTGTAGAATACATCCTATTTATTATCTATTGTTTATGCTTTCTTTGCTATTTTTCTTGTGAATTATGTATTTTACGCTTGTTTTGAGTGTTATAGCTACTATGGAGTCGCACAGAGGAAAAGAAGAAGAAATCACCCAATTTGAGTAAAAAGAGCAAAATAGTCATTCTTGGGCGAACACTATCCGGGAGCCCTTAATGTTAAGGGGCAACTCTTTTGGGAGGATCACTACAGACAGGTCAGTCAAGGTTAAGGGGGCTGGAAACTTGGCTAGCCCTTATCAAAGCGACCACCTGATATAGGCACCCATCAGGGGTGGTTCTTACGTTGGGCGTCTCAATCCCAAATCATTACACAACCCTAAGAATTAAGAAATCTCATTCACTCGTTTTTCTCCACACCTGAAACCGAGAGAAGAACAAATGATCATTGTTGAGTGAGATCGAGAGATGAGAAGGAGAATTGAAATCGGTGTTAAGCTGAGACAAAGTGAAGTTGTTGTGATTAGAGAAGGATTTTCGGCTATAACTCAATTCCCGAAGTTGTGATGAATATGCGGTGGCGGATGGAAGCTGCAATGAGAGAAGAAATTGCGAGATGAAGGTGGTTGAAGTAGTTCTTTGTGTAAGATGGGTTCGATCTGTAAGATGGGTTTCGATCTGAAGCTACAGCAGAATGGAATCGTAGGTGGGTTTGTTGTTGGGTCTCAGGGGATCGAAGTTGTTAAAACTGAGCTAGGGTTTGATTCGAATTGTTGATGTCGAGATTGAGGTTCTGGTGATAGGGATGGTGGCTGTGGTTGAACCGATGGGTTTCTAGGAACTGATTAAAGGGATTTAATGGAGGTGAGGTGGTTCACATGTTATTGTAGGGTTCGGCCGAATCGATTGGTTGGGTGTGGTCCGCAATGTTGATCTTTGTTGGTGCAGGAAGAGCCGGTGATGGGAGATTGCGGTGAGGAGATGATTTTCATGGGTTTATGGCTATGAATAATAGCAACAAAAAAGCGGTGGAGATTCTATTCCAAGGAAGTGAAAATGAAGATGATGCAGCTGAGACATGACTAGGTGTTGAAGCCGAGTTTTAAATGGGTGAAACGAGTTTCTGAAGGTGGTGACGCTTCTGTTACAGGGTATGATGAAATGGTGCTTGAATTATTAGATGTATGTGCTAGGAATGATGCAGGAATGGAGCTGAGCACGGCCGGAAATTGGCCTGAGAATGTCGTAAAAACAGAGGATACTCTATCAATTTCTCTGCTCGGGCGAGTCAACTCGGCGATGACCGATCCGGATGATGGTCCAACTCGTGAGTTAGATCAATCAGCCGAGTTAGATGCTGACTCGGTGTCTCGAATCCCCGAGCACTTGACCGATTGACTAACGGTTGACATGTGCTGTTTGACCGTTATCTCTAACGGTGGATGGTCGACGGAATATTCCGTCGAATATACCCTCTTCAGATGACGGTGAAATTTTCGGGCGGCCGGGCGGTGACGGATTCGGTCAAATTCGGCCATAATACCAGCCCCTTCCAAAACTTCTTCCCATGGCGACCAAAAATTCCAGAATTTTCTCATCCGTGGACTTCTCTCATGGGTGTGAAGACTTGGACTAGGAATTGAATGGAGAATTGGGCTCAAATTTGGAAAGAGAAGATGGAAGAGTTGAGAAAGGCTTGGATTTGGAAATTGAATTGCTAAAGGAAAAGGATTCTAATCCTTGGAAGATTTGGAGAATATTGAAGCCTATAAATAGAGAAGTATCCTAAACTCGTGTCAAGGGAAGCATACCGAATCTGTCTTGGCAAAATCAAGTTAGGAATGATATAGCTAAGACATACTCTAAATTTCTCTCGTCTTCTCAGCATGGGCGAGTCAACTCACTAAGGAAAGCGCCTTGTTCAACCGAGCTTGCGTGATGACCGATCCAAATTTCTATATCTTTTACACACCTCTTTACACACACAACACTTGTGTGTTTGCTTGCTTTTCAAAATTCTTCTTCTTAATTATTTGTGTGAACTTGAAAATTCTCCTTTTAATTATTTTGTGTGAATTTCAAAAACATGAGTAGCTAATTTTCTTATTGATTGAGGATGAATTCCTAGTTCTTAATACATGATTTGAGTTTTGTTTCAATTCTATCTTGAAGTTTTTCACATGATTATCGTTTGTTTTTACTAATAGGAATGTTTATTCATTCATGATTGATTGATATATTGTTTAGAGTGCACGCTAAATTGATTTGTTAATTCAACCTAAAGCTAGTGAAAGTTAGGGGATAAGTAATCGTTTCTTGACTATTTACATAAGTAGCAAACACGAGACCTTGCGGAGGGATTCCGTGGAGCAATTGTGTGTGAAAACAACGTTAGCAAGTAGACCTTGATCTAAGAGTCTCACTACTAATATCAACCTAATAAGTTCATAAATCTTAATGCGTTTATTTAAATTACATCTTGAGTGATCTACTACTAGGTGGTTTGGTTAATAGAATCCGGTAGTCGAGAACTTCCGTATCCGGTGATACAAGGGATTTAGGGGTTTAGCACTGATCTAGCTGCTTTACCTACGGTTGGTGATAATTTGTGACTAATAACAAGTAGAAAAGAACATAACTTGATTCATTGTTTTGCAACAAAGAAGGATTCCTTGGTCTTGTCTCTCTTATTGATTTCAACTTTATCTTTTAATTGCTTTGTTTATTTTCTTTTACTTTTTACACCCCCCCTTTTGTGACAATTTTTACAACTAGAATCTCTTGCTCCTCGTGGGAACGAACTTGACTTCCATTATATTATTTTTAATTGAGTGGAAATAAGATATTAATTTGATTGCACCTACGACACGCATCAAATTTTGGCGCCGTTGCTTAGGGAGCAATGGATGATTTTAGTTGTTTTTGTTTTTCTTTTTGCTTTATTCTTGCTTTGTTAGATTCTATATCGTATCTAACTTAGTTTCGAGAATCTTATTTCGTCTACCGGTTTTCCATGTATGGTGGACAAGAGCAAGCATATTACAACAATCAATACGCTTTTTCAACCTCAACATTATGGCAACTTCCAACCATCCTTAGGATACAATCAAAACCAATCTTTTGGCTATGATCAAATTCCTACAGAACCTTATGGATATTCTCATACATATCAACAACCTTATGACGGGTATGTAAGTGGACAATCACAAGGATGGGAGGATAGTTTTGTTTATCATCAGAAATTCTCTAGTTTTGCGAGATAAGATGTCTCCGCCATGATTGGGGATCTTCAACAAAAGTTGCAAGAATCACTACAAGACCAGCAACCCTATGTTTGGGAGGAACCACGTCGAGACGGCATTGCTAAAGAACGAAGAGACATGGATCAATACAAGGAGGATAGGGATAAAGAAGAATTTTGCTATCAAAGCAATAACTATTCTAATGTGCCTATGGTGTGTAGTGAATATTTGATCGATGATTATGTTGAAAAAGGCCAACCTTTGGAGACTTTTGAAGACGCTAGTGTAGCTTACTCGAGCCTTGATCTTAATAATGATCAAGCACCTATTCAAAAGGTAGAGCTTGAGGAAGATGCAATTAGTGCTTGGAAAAAATTCCTTAGGGAAAGATATGAGTCCGCGGAAGTGTATGAGCGTTGCAACAATGAGGAAGTTATTCCAACTCCGGATCATAATAACGATCCTTCACCTATTCAAAAGGAGGAGATTGGGTATGACTTACCTATTGTTATAAACGGTGTAACACCCGCACAAGAAGATTTTACAATTTATACCGACGAGAATCATTTTAGTGAATGGCCCGATTCCGATGATGAGAATGTTGAAGAGATGATACTAGAGGATGAAACCAAATTGATTGATTTTGTGGAAGACCCAATTGAACTTGCCAATGATTATAATGATGCCAAAACTTTGGTTAAGGTAGAAAATAACGACGATTGGTTGCAAGATTCGATAGAGGACCACGATATACAAGAGGTAAGTAATTCACATGAATTCTCTAAGGATTAAGAGGATTCCGCAAAACAAGAGATTGTGCAAGGTTTGTCTAACCCTTTGCATATTGATTCTTCTCCTTTACCTCGTATTGGTTTGAATGTATGTGCTTCTCAAGTATTTTTGGATGATTTTGTTTCTAAATATCCACCATTGGAAACACTTGATGCTAACACTATGCAGGTTTGCCAAGAAGAATACATGGAAGTTCCCAAATTCTATGTTCTTTATACACTTCTGAGTGTGGACGAGAATAAGTGTGGGGGAAATTTCTATCGAGCGATAATTTCACTATTGCTTTCTTGTGCTAATATTTGTATGGAGTTATTGTTTGCAAAACAGGTATTATGGGTGGATCCTCAAATTTTCAGATTGTTAGTATATGGGGAATGAATCTTGCAAGAGTTAAGTCGGGCCGTCGACTTTAAAACAAGCGCTTAATGGGAGGCAACCCATAGGTTTTGTATTTCTTATCCTTTTGCTTTTTATTTTTGTTATTTCTTTTTCTTGTTCCATATCATGTTAAAATTTCCCACCTTGATTTTACTAGGACTATTCAATTACATTGAGGACAATGTAAGGTTTAAGTGTGGGGGAGTGGTTAAGCATGTATTTAAAAAAAAAAAAAAAAAAAAAATAAAAAAAAAAAAAAAAAAAAAAATTTAAAAAAAAATTTCAACTTTTAGAGATTTTAGAGTCACTAGCATACTTCTAGGTATGTTTACATAGAGATTCTGACCGACATAATTGAACTTGGAAGTGTTAGAGAACTACGTTCGGATTTCTTGCTTGTTAGAGTGTTAAATAATGGATTTAATCATGCCGGTGATGCAAATTTGGTGCAGGGAGAAATGCATTATTAGAGTTGCTGATCAATCATTAGTGGAGACTACCCGTATTCATATCATGTGAGGCACCGACCAGAAATTTTTTTCCATCAACTAAAGAGCTTTCTTTTGAGTGTGTGTCACCATACGTTAATTCCGGGTAGAATGGTGAGCTACCCAACTTCCCACCAATAGAAGCACTACTCTTTGATCTCTTGAGTGCTAATTTTTTCAATCATGAGGGTGACGTCTATAGATGAAAGCCTCCTTCTTGTATTTCGATTTGCAGTTAGCACCATTCTCTCTCGACAACAACGGATCCATAGAAACACCATCATCATCAACAAGGAGCGACATCAAAATCTACAAGGAAAGTTGGAAAAGTTCAAGGTTTATAAGCAACAAAACGAGAAAAAGAGCAAATTTCAAACTCAAGTAAAGCAACATACAAAGAGCAGATTTTTACATATATGTTGAGGACTTACAATATAATGAGGTAATTCTATATCCAAGTATAAAGACTTATTCACAAGAGCGAAGGAAATCAAAAGGTGAGAATTGTTGAAGTTTATGATTTTGAGGCGATACAAGTTGTGAAGAATCAAGCGGTAAAATACTTATCCCACGGCCATGGTTTATTTTGTATTTAATTTCTCTTGTTTTTCAAAAAAAAAAAAAAAAAAAAAAAAAAAAAAAACAAGAGAAATATTTGTTTTATTTAATAAGCCATGGGGAAGGAAAATCTATAAGGTAGTTTCAAGCGACAAGGATTTAAGGTAAAAAGAGTTACAAAGTGTCAAGGATTTATGAAATTCGAAAGTTTATCATCAATAGTTGAAACCGAAGACGAAGACCAAGAAGATAAAGACGAGGAGCGGAAGACGTTTCTATTGGATGTCGTGAGAGTGGTGTTATCATAATTGGCGATCGGATGTGAAGGTGAGTAAGTAATCTCATCCTCGATAATAGTGGTTGATTTCCTTTCGTAGAGATCGTCAGAAAAATGGTTTTTCAAAATATTAAAAGATGTGGGTTTTTAAAAATATTTCGGAAGTTGTCCTTCCCACCATTCAACGTGTCGCAGGATTTCTCTCTTCATTCCTACCTGCACACATGTGAGACCCATAAAAAAGCCGTCTTTTTGAGTGCAATTATCATAAAATCCTATTTGGTGAGGCAGAAGTCAAGGCGAAATGCTTATTGATCGTTTCTAAAACACGCATTCTCTCATTATGGTGTGGTTATTTCTCACTCAACATTTAAGAATGAGAATATGTTCTTTAGTATTTCTAACTTCTTATTACTAGCATGCAGAAACTATATGTCCTCATAACTCTTTGGATGCTTGGGACGCTTGAACGCTTTGAAGTTGTGAGTTTTTAGTTTGATTTGCTCGAGGACTAGCAAAGTCTAAGTGTGGGGGAATTTGATAGGGTGTAGAATACATCATATTTATTATCTATTGTTTATGCTTTCTTTGCTATTTTTCTTGTGAATTATGTATTTTACGCTTGTTTTGAGTGTTATAGCTACTATGGAGTCGCACAGAGGAAAAGAAGAAGAAATCACCCAATTTGAGTAAAAAGAGCAAAATAGTCATTCTTGGGCGAACACTATCCGGAGCCCGGTTAATGTTAAGGGGCAACTCTTTTGGGAGGATCACTACAGACAGGTCAGTCAAGGTTAAGGGGGCTGGAAACTTGGCTAGCCCTTATCAAAGCGACCACCTGATATAGGCACCCATCAAGGGTGGTTCTTACGTTGGGCGTCTCAATCCCAAATCATTACACAACCCTAAGAATTAAGAAATCTTATTCACTCGTTTTTCTCCACACCTGAAACCGAGAGAAGAACAGCGACTGCTGTTGAGTGAGATCGAGAGATGAGAAGGAGAATTGAAATCGGTGTTAGCTGAGACAAAGTGAAGTTGCTGTTGTGATTAGAGAAGGATTTTCGGCTATAACTCAATTCATGAAGTTGTGATGAATATGCAGTGGCGGATGGAAGATGCAACAGAGAAGAAATTGCAGATGAAGGTGGTTGAAGTAGTTGTTGTGTAAGATGGGTTCGATCCGTAAGATGGGTTTCGATCTGAAGCTACGAGAGAATGGAATCGTAGGTGGGTTTGTTGTTGGGTCTCGGGGATCGAAGTTGTTAAAACCGAGCTAGGGGTTTGATTCGAATTGTTGATGTCGAGATTGAGGTTCGGTGATAGGGATGGTGGCTGTGGTTGAACCGATGGGTTTCTAGGAACTGATTAAAGGGATTTAATGGAGGTGAGGTGGTTCTGTTATTGTAGGGTTCGCTGGAATCGATTGGTTGGGTGTGGTCTGCAATGTTGATGTTGTTGGTACAGGGAAGAGCTAGTGATGGGAGATTGCAGGTGAGGAGATGATTTTCATGGGTTTATGGCTGTGAATAATAGCAACAAAAGTAGGTGGAGATTCTATTCCAAGGAAGTGAAAATGAAGATGATGCAGCTGAGACATGACTAGGTGTTGAAGCCGAGTTTTAAATGGGTGAAACGAGTTTCTGAAGGTGGTGACGCTTCTGTTACAGGGTATGATGGAATGGTGCTTGAATTATTAGATGTATGTGCTAGGAATGATGCAGGAATGGAGCTGAGCACGGCTGGAAATTGGCCTGAGAATGTCGTAAAAACAGAGGATACTCTATCAATTTCTCTGCTCGGGCGAGTCAACTCGGCGATGACCGATCCAGACGGTCCAACTCGTGAGTTAGATCAATCAGCCGAGTTAGATGCTGACTCGGTGTCTGAATCCCTGAGCACTTGACCAGTTGACTAACGGTTGACCCGTTTGACCGTTATCTCTAACGGTGGACTGACGGAATATTCCGTCGAATATACCAGTGACGGTGAAATTTTCAGGCGGCCGGCGGTGACGGATTCCGGTCAAATTCCGGCCATAATACCAGTTTCCCGGCGACCAAAAATTCCAGAATTTTCTGTGGACTTCTCTCATGGGTGTGAAGACTTGGACTAGGAATTGAATGGAGAATTGGGCTCAAATTTGGAAAGAGAAGATGGAAGAGTTGAGAAAGGCTTGGATTTGGAAATTGAATTGCTAAAGGAAAAGGATTCTAATCCTTGGAATATTTGGAGAATATTGAAGCCTATAAATAGAGAAGTTTTCTATATCTTTTACACACCTCTTTACACACACAACACTTGTGTGTTTGCTTGCTTTTCAAAATTCTTCTTCTTAATTATTTGTGTGAACTTGAAAATTCTCCTTTTAATTATTTTGTGTGAATTTCAAAAACATGAGTAGCTAATTTTCTTATTGATTGAGGATGAATTCCTAGTTCTTAATACATGATTTGAGTTTTGTTTCAATTCTATCTTGAAGTTTTTCACATGATTATCGTTTGTTTTTACTAATAGGAATGTTTATTCATTCATGATTGATTGATAGATTGTTTAGAGTGCACGCTAAATTGATTTGTTAATTCAACCTAAAGCTAGTGAAAGTTAGGGGATAAGTAATCGTTTCTTGACTCTTTACATAAGTAGCAAACACGAGACCTTGCGGAGGGATTCCGTGGAGCAATTGTGTGTGAAAACAACGTTAGCAAGTAGACCTTGATCTAAGAGTCTCACTACTAATATCAACCTAATAAGTTCATAAATCTTAATGCGTTTATTTAAATTACATCTTGAGTGATCTACTACTAGGTGGTTTGGTAAATAGAATCCGGTAGTCGAGAACTTCCGTATCCCAGTGATACAAGGGATTTAGGGGTTTAGCACTGATCTAGCTGCTTTACCTACGGTTGGTGATAATTTGTGACTAATAACAAGTAGAAAAGAACATAACTTGATTCATTGTTTTGCAACAAAGAAGGATTCCTTGGTCTTGTCTCTCTTATTGATTTCAACTTTATCTTTTAATTGCTTTGTTTATTTTCTTTTACTTTTTACACCCCCCCTTTTGTGACAATTTTTACAACTAGAATCTCTTGCTCCTCGTGGGAAC
Source organism: Papaver armeniacum (assembly GCA_023531295.1). NCBI lineage: Eukaryota > Viridiplantae > Streptophyta > Magnoliopsida > Ranunculales > Papaveraceae > Papaver > Papaver armeniacum. The sequence goes on along the minus strand of JAJJWW010018487.1, from coordinate 310,943 downwards.
AAACTTGACTTCCATTATATTATTTTTAATTGAGTGGAAATAAGATATTAATTTGATTGCACCTACGACACGCATCAGAACTCACGGTTAGGATCTCGAAGTTTCACAACCGTAGGAGTACATTACGGCTGGGAGTTCTTCATGTCTCATCCGTGAATAATAGCTTATGGCTAGGATGATATGAAATCTTAGTCGTGATCGTCTCAGGAAACCATTTTTCAGATCCCTAAATTCATCAATCTAGCCTATTTTTCCAATCTAACACTAAAATAACTGGTGGGTTTTCCGATTCTTACCTAGTAAGCGCCATTCGTCGAGGATTTGCTGGTGTTTGAACAGATTGATTCTCTAAATCTCTATTAAAGACTTCAATAACTTAGGCCTGTTTCAGAATCAAGGTTCAGTCAGCCTGATCATGTCACTCTTGATCTTGTTGTCAGTTTGAGAATCAACTTGAGTTGTTTGGAAAATTGAATCAACTTGAGTTGTTTGAAGAATCAATGTAGAAGAGAGGAAGATAGGTTTAGGTTTTGTTTTGTTTTTTTGAGAAGAAGAAGAGAGAAAAGGAGTAATTTGATTTGATAAAAAGTTTTTGATTTTTGGTTTCGATTTAGGATTAGGGTTTGATTATAATTAATTTTATTATCTAAGGGCAAATCTGACTTTTTCAGTCACATTAGGTCCCCCTATCCATTTTCGGATACCCAAATCCTATGAAACGCGGCCCCAATAATAGGATTCAAAAGAAATATCTATTTACCAATCAGTGCCAGCAAAAAAACTTCATGTATACGAAAACCTGGCTCCCTGCAATGCACGTTCATGGAAAGCCCTATATAGACCAACAGGACACCTTCGAGCACAATTTAGCTAGGACATGGTGGCAACTGGCAAATTGATCCTCTCTTTTTTCCGATTGAAATAAGTCATGCAAGGACGTCTTTTTTTTTTTTTTTTTTTTTTTTATGGAAAAAATCATATATTAAAACTAGCAAATGTAGTACAAAAGATTTACAAGATCATTGTTATCAAAGGTATTAGAATCAATGTTAGATTTTTGAACTCTTTGAAATAGGTTTTCCGACATGTGTTGTAATCTTTTAATCCTTGCCTCCTTAGTGATGTAGTCTGCTGCCTTGTTGTTGTTTCTCTTTATATACTTCACTTTAGCTTGAGGTAAGTCGCCCAATATTATCCTTATTTCCTGCAAGGTATTTTCTGCCGTCCACGAAGAATCTGTCGACACCTTGTTTAAGCTATCTGCCAGAGCTTTGCAGTCTATTACGATGCACACACTTGATAAAATATTTTCGTTTAACCATGTAACAGCCTTTAGCAAGGCCTTCGCTTCTGCATGGAAAGCTGGCGTTGCCCACTTTGAACCCGCATATATATGCATGAAAGTCTCCTCATCAGCAGGGTATAGGATAAAAGCGTATCCCATCGAATAGTCCTCTTTCTTATAAGAAGCATCAACGAATATTATCCAATCCGAATTTAGGTTGGACCAATAATTGTTAATCGATGTTCTTTCTTGAGTTTGCTTTTTTCTTTGAAGGGTATTGGACTTGATAGATTTTAAGAAGCTATTGATTTGTCCTATTAAGTTGACTGGGTTTGGGTGAATCTTCTCAAAGACCACTGAACATCTGTATTTCCAAATGAACCAAATTATGGTGGATATTTTCCCCTGAATATGGTTCAAATTAGCTTCCGTAATCCACCACTTAATCCAATCAATAACTGAGCTGGGGGGGGGGGGGGGGGGGTTGTAGAGATTATATTTGTTAATGCAAGGACGTCCACTGAACCATTTGAGGATTTGTATACTCTCCACTCAAGAAAAGGAGTTCATTTCTGCTCTTAACATTCGGTTTGTACTTAAGTTACGGTAAACAAAAAGTTAGAAAGCGTGATGATTCTATTTTTATTTTTTATTTCTAAAGAAAAAAAATCTGGCATTTTTAGGGGCCACTCAAAAGGAATTAGGGGCCAACAGTAAAACAAAACAAGGTCACCCAAACGTAAATTGAAGCCAGCCCTTATCCCGCGTAATTTGTAATGGCAAAATTACCCTCACATAATCGGTAGATAATATAGACTTTGGTTCTTCCGATTGTAATCGGTAGATAAAATTAATATGTTCCCTCCGATTGTAATGGGTGATGTATTTGAAGTGAATTTGTTTCCTTTTTTTTTTTTTTTTTTTTTTGAGTATTAGAGAAGATGAAGAAGCAAAAAAGGAAAAACCATTTTTTCTTAAATAAACAACAAAAATGGATGGATATGAAGAAGAAGGTGAGAATCATCATGAAGAACATAATGTTGAAGGTTCACGACCGTCTAGAGAAGAATATTTGGGGAATATGTTGAATGATCCAAACTTTTGTGGAGAGGAAGCCCAAGATGACGCTTTCATGGAAGAAAACGGAGAATCACCCGAGATCGAAGCTAATGATGCATCAAACATACATGTATTTTGTTAAGAAACTCAAATACCCACTTTAAATGCGTTTGTATGCGTTTGTAAACAAGAAAACTCGATTATTGCATGCATTGAATGCCATGAACTACCCAGAATCGGTAGATAATGTATCTACATATCTACCGAATATAACATACTGAGTACCAAATATCTACATTCGGTAGTTCCAATAAAGTAGATTACTACCAAATATGCAAAAACTCCCAAATTGATTTTCCAAAATATCCACATTCGGTAGTTATGTAGAGTATATATACTACCGATTATAGCAATGGACCCAAAAACGAATTCCTCCAAAATTATAAAACTCAGTATTCTTATCTTTTAGATTCGGTAGTATTGTAAATTTATCTAACTACTGAATATATCATTGGCCCCAAAATAAAATTTTCGCAAACTTGTAAAAATTGTAATTCCTTTGAAAATCGGAGGTCTATTAATTATGTTAGCTTCCGATTATCTATATTCGGAAGTTTTACTATATATACAGCTTCCGATTATGTATTTTTTTGTACTCAGGAGACTGTCTAAATCTTTCTATTGAAATCGGTTGTTTGGGGCACAAAATATTCTTCCGATTGTAGGACAATCGGTAGGAAACTTACTATATGGCTTCTGATTATTATAGTAAAACTTGTTGCTTCCTTTTGCAGGCCGTTGCAGCGTTTGTTGATGATTTCTATTTGAGGCCCGATACTTCCCTACACTATGCAAACGATTTGTTATACTCATTACTATTATTTTTATTTATTTATTCAAATTATGTATGTTAAATGCTTATACTTATGATATTTGTTTTGTTATATGCGTGTTTAGATATTTGGAAGTAAGGCGAAGGCAAGGGAATGGCTTATGAACAAGGCAAAAGAGAATATGTGCGTGGTAGTTCAAAAAAATCATGTGGGTGATACTCGATTTGAAATTATTTGTGAGCGAGGTGGGAAGCGAAAGAGTCACGAGGGAAAGAATAGTAAGTACGTAAGGAAGACGGAGAGGAAATACCGAAACAATACAAAGAAGATAGGATGCCCATTTAAGGTTGTCTTCTATAAGCCCGAGGGTAAGGAAGGTAAAGTGTGGAAATGTTTAAAGTTGATAATAGTTGTCACAACCACGATGATCCGGATACTCTAATTGGACATGTAATGGTTGCCAAGCTAAAATCAAATGAAATGGAGACGGTGATGTCTATGTGGATCCAAAAAGCGAGTGCGATCTTAAGTAAAATAAAAGCGGACGACCCCAACAACTTGTCTTCTTTGTCTACAATTAAGTCGGCCCTAGCTATGATCAAAAGGACGGAATGGGATGGTAGAACGGTCATGCAACAATCGGAGTGGTTAGCGGAGTTACACAACTACACGTTGAGAAGGGAAGAAAAGGATGGTAAAGTGGTTCGTATTTTCTTGGCACATCCCGAAATGATACAATTGGCTCAATGCTTTCATAAAATTTTGTTAATAGATGCTACTTATAAGACAAACAAATATAACATGTCGTTGTTGAACATTGCTTGCCACACTTCGGACAAAAACACGTTTACGGTTGCATGGGGTTTAATGGATCATGAGAACAATGTTACATGTTGGGGTTTACGCTTGCCACTTGGTTGTCCTTCTTCTTGTACTCTTGGCACTGGATCAATTGGTTCAATTTCATGTTGGGGTGTAAGTTGTGGAGCACTTGCTTGTACACCTTGTTCACTGCCTTGTGGAGTAGTTGGTTCTTCACCTTGTTGAGCACTTGGTTGCACACCTTGTTGACTGCCTTGGGGAGAAATTGGTTCTACACCTTGTTGAGCACTTGAATTTCCCTTGACACTCCTTTCTCTCCTAGAACTAGCTGACACTTTTTTACTCCCTTCTCGACGAGGCCTTAAGTCACCTGTTTTGAGGGCTTGCTTGGCTTGCTTAGCTCGACTTTTCCTAAACAACAAAATAAGGAACAAAGTGTACAAACCATACAATCGGAAGCAAACATACACAAATAAAACCCGAATGTACACAATCGGAAGTTAAAGGAAACATCATGTTTCCGAATACAACACATTCGGTAGATAATCAAATGCATTTTCTACCGAATATTCATCAATTTGAGTTTAGGATGCTCTAAGTTTTTCAGCCTATATAATCAGAAGTAATTATCAATATTGTCTACCGAATACAATATGGCCCCAAAATTATTTCAGATTCAACATTTTACAATCGGAAGTATAAGACATTATACTCTCTTCCTAATATACACTGGCCCCAAAATGGGATTTAGCCTAAATCACAATATAGGAGAATTTTTCAAAATATATATTCGGTAGTAAGTGGACTCTCGATTACTGTGTCTCTACATTCGGAAATCAATAAATTATTTAACTTCCGATTTTGGCCAATTTACTGTGACTCTGTATATTATATTCCTATATTACATTCGGAAGACATATAAAATGTTGCCTACCGATTAAATCCATTTTGTTCACAGGAAGATATATGACCAACCATATTCGGTAATAATCCTATAAGTCTATCTAGGGTTGTCAATGGATATTCGATATCCGGTAGCCGTTTCCGAATATCCGGATTCCGTTAGGTTAATATCCGACATAACGGTTATCCGATATCTGATAACCTTAACGTAACGGATATCCGTTTATTAACATAACGATACTGGTTAAGGGAGTTTCCGTTAGGTTAATATCCGATACCGTTAGTGTATAACTATATCATAAAATTTTCGGAAATTTTCGATACCTAATACCCTTTAGGTTTACTCTTTAGCCATTTGATTACGTCTCTCCTAAGTAAATATCGGAAATTATCGAATATTAACGGAAATTAACGGAAATTATCGGAAATTATTGAATATTAACGGAAATTATCGGAAATTATTGGAAGTTTTTTGTATCATGAGTAGATAACGGAAATTATCGGAATAATATCCGATATCCGATAGCTTATCCTTAATATTATCGATATGGAATTTTTGAATTCCGATGGATATTATCGGATACCGGATATCCGATAACCCTTAACCTTAACATTATCGGTATTGCCAATATCCGATGGATTTTTATCCATTGACAGCCCTAACTCTATCTCCTGAATATTGACTGTGTTCTTGAGAAATGAAGAACACGACTACGTTCGGAAGTTAATAACCACAAATATCTTCCGATTCTGGGTAAATAACTGAAAACCTTAGAAAATTTTTTCATCGATCCGTCGAATTAAACCAATAGAAACCCAAAATATGATAGAATCTTACCTAATTAGGGCCATTTGAAGTTGCCGGAGTGTTTGACTATCAGATTCGCCACCGCTAATTACATCCTCGGCTGCATCTTCTTTGCGTTCTTCGTCATTTTCAGTAACAATTTGTTTATTTCTTGCTGCAATTCCAATATGTGGATCGTCACCACGGTATATGTGTTTCACTCGAGCTTTTTGGGGTTCATCAGTTCTAGTCATTGTTTCATAGAAGAATCGACGATGTTTCGATTCGGCGATTCACGACGACGATGAATTCAATTGATAAACGGTTGAAAATTTTTTTCCTCCACAATCGGGAGTGAGCAGAGGAGAAGAAGAAGAAGGGTTGAAATGTTTTGAAATGAATTAGATTAAGTTTTACTTGGTTTCATTTCTGGAAGGGTATAAAGGTAACTTCAAGGTCCTATATGGTATCCATTAGCTAGTGCCCTTGGATGGGTATAAATTGTTGGCCCCTAATTTTTTGAGTGCCCCTAAAAATGCGTGATGTATCCTGTCGAAGAGCCTCTTCTCAATTCATGCTGTAGTAGTTAGCAGTTAGCAGTAGTGGTGGGGCTACTGTACCATCTAGGTAGAGAGAGGGAGAGAGTTACTAATTTACTTATCCTGTCCTTGTTACCTTAAAATAAAAAGAAAACACCAAAATCTAGAGAATGGGGTTGGAACAATCAACAAACTCGGAATCGCTAAAAGAATGTGAGATAGGTCGGTATGATGTATACCTCTGATTTTTTGTAATAGTCGGACAAAAACTGATATGTAATCAGAATGTTGCTTTTGCTTTCAGTTACTTTAATGTTTCTCTTATCTCTCTTTCCATCCAACACATAGTCTAATGTAATGACAAGATCGTCAACCAACCAATACAGAATTACAGATAACTAGATTTCCCTACTTTTTTGAATTTGAAACCATCGTTCCAAGTCCTATCAGTGTTGGTTAGCTTGTATAACTATGGATTAAAAATGAATCCTATTATTGGGGCTTAAAAAAGGAGGGGCTTATGGGGTTATGAAATAACAATTCATAGAGCCCCTTATCATGGTATTTTTGTAATACCCATTCTACCCAATATATGATTAGTACTAATTATATTGATTAAGCTAAGTAATCAGTAATAGTGAATGAATTAGACTAATCAGATGATTAATTTTTTGGAAATCAAAATTTGATTTTCCTTGATTTTGATTTTGATTTTGAAGAAGGAAAAATGGTGATTTTGGTGAAAAAAATTTCAAAAAAATTTAAGAAAAATGATGAAACCCTTCGTCACAAATCTCGGGATAACCTTATAATCAACTCCCAACATCAATTTATCGATTCAAATCCGTAAAAAATCAGAGTAAAAATTTGAAATTTTACATGTTACGGCTGGGAAATTGTATCGAATCAGCCGTAATACCAAAGTTACAGTTAGGATCTGAAGAATTCCGAGCCGTTAATACAAAATACGGCTGGGAAGTGAAGAACTTCTGGCCGTTATTCTTCCCATAATCTCCTCGAAATCAGATTACTTACTGGGATAACATACTTTTCCGTCCCGAATTGAATATGTAAGCTGAGAAATTTTGATTTTCAACATGAATACATACTAAGATTGAAAATTAGTAATACTTTCATTAAATAGACCACAATAAAACCCATTACATACTAAATAGATCCCCATTACAAAGTTGGTTTTAATAACATCCCTTTCGATGTATCAAGAAGTCTTTGATGATGGCGAATTGAGCTTCCAAGTCGAAATTATAACCTTTCCATTTTCTCCACTCCTTCTTAGCTTGAGTTGCGACTTCTCTATCAGTCTCACCATTAAGTCGAAATTGGTTGCACATACGACGTAAAGCCATATATTCTTCCACTTTTTTGCGTATGTCTTAAAATCGAAGATACAATTCAACCCCATCGCGGTTGTTAGTGTTACCTGTTTCACTACAAAAAATCTCAAAAATATTACTCCAATACGATTGACTTGGTAAACCACGTTTCCTTCGTTCTTCTCCCTTCTTTGGATAGCATAGTACAAAATTTTTGCAAAGAGATAAGTCTTCTTCCAAAGTGAAGTTGGGTTTATCCTTTGAGTACATTGCATTGAGTTTGTAGGATTTTTGGTGGATATTATTGATGTAGAAGGTGTGATTTTGATTTGGAATGGGTGGTTATATAGAGGTAGAGTTATTTCAAGTTTAAATAAGTGGTTGAACAGCTAGGACCTTCTATAGATCAGTCTTCAAACGGATCTATTTTTCAAAATTCAAAAAACTAGCCGATATGATGTGGTATTCAAAATTATAGGCATTTACGGCCTCGAAAACACAAGGTAGACCCAGACGTAATTCTGTATAAACCTGCATGCTTTGTGGTGTGTCAGATTTACAACTAGGTATTTCGGGCCATAAATAATAGTTGTTAATTTTTGTCAGAATTACGGCCTGGATATATAGCCGCAACAAGGAGCCATTTTTTTTTGAGTTATCAGGGTGACATACGGCTAGGAAATCCCCACCGTAAAGATATTTACGGCCAGGAACTTCAAATATCGACCAAGCCGTAAACCAGAGTTGCAAATTTATGTCAGAATAACGGTTAGGAGTTCTAACCGCAAAGAAGATACACGACCCGTAAATGTAGTCGTAACCAAGACTCATTTAATTTTTGAGTCTCCAGTGCAATACACGGCTATGTATTTCCTAACCGTAATAGGGTTACGGTTTTTTTCTAACCGTTTTTCTATAACGGCCGGGACTTTCCAACCAAAATTATGTGCAAGTTTATTTGACAAGAATTATATGCACTTTCGGCTAGGTTATGTGAAGGATCGACCTAGCCGAAAGTGCACAAAAAATTAGTAAATCTTGATTTTTTTTCCTCAGTTTTCTTAGATTAGACAAATGGAAAGACTAACATTCATTCATAAATGCAAAGTTATAAAAATTCATCCATCCAAATCCATAACCAAACAACAAAAATAGTAAATAGACAAAGTCTTAGATAATAAAAGATCCATGAAGTAAAATAATAAAAAGCGAGTAAATAGTCATTCACTTTCACTTGATCCCTCCTCTAAAGAGCGCAAAAACGCATCCAAATCGTCCTCTTGCTCAGGTTCCACAACTTGTTCTATAACTCTAGATTTTTTACCTCGACCGCTGCCACCTTGAATTGGAGTCTTTTTACCTCCACCACGTCCACCTCGAGCACTTGTTCTAGCATGGCTACCTTTTGCAGTTGTTCCAGCACGGCTACCTTTTGCACTTGTTCCAGCACGGCCACCTTTTGCACCTCGACCACCTCGACCTTTTTCACCTCTACCACCTCGACTGGCATTTCCTTGCTTAGATTGAACTTGGTCACGGGGGGAGTGTCCGAGTCATCGCTGGAAGAAGGAGACCTCGCCCTTTTAGCTCTCCTTGGTCAGTCCTCTTCATAAGCATATAAACCTCCTTTCTCAGGGATAATTATGCCTCTAACTCGATTCCGGAGTAATCTTTGTTCAGGTACCGATAAGTCCTCACCCAAATTAATCATACGGGTGATGTCATTGGCCGCCAAATTAACTCGTTTGGCCTATTTTTTCATATCAAACACACATACTCTAATTATTCATAGATAATTAAAAAAAAACAACATATACAAACATAATTAGTAGTATACGTACCACCATCTTCTCCCAATCATCTTCTTCATTCATTGATGCCTTTGATTTGGAACTCTCTTTCTATGCTTTCTTGAAATGTCGCAGCGCCTCCGGATCCAAATTTTCCACATAAGGATGAGGCCACTCTTGATACCATTCCATGTAATTCGCATCCGCTTGAGAAGTCCCATGAGAAGCTTCAAGCAGTCTTCTACTCATTTGATTTACTTCTTGGGAACGAGCATTCCAATGCTCGATCGACGGTCCATTTTCATAGTTCAATTTGACATCTTTGTCCTTAAATTGGGAGTTGGCTACTCTTAGTGTAAAAGGAGTTTCTTCAGGTACAATTTTCTGGACAATACCGATTTGGCGGAGCGTTCTACGAGGATCTAAAATGACGAACCCAGTTGCACGAAACAAAGGTCCCGTATAGGTCGCCACATCAGAAAATACTCTATCACCAACTTCATCTTCTCCATCATCAAGTTTCAAATATGGATCAAAAGCCACATCTTCGATTGTCAAAGCATCCAATTTTTTCCTCATTTCGACCATTTCCGTCTCTTTAGCCTTGTGTTGGGTCCCTCCAAAGGGGTATCTTCCTTCTGTAGGTTTTTTTAGAGGCCATTTTGTATCCCGAGTAGGCCTCAAGCTTTTAAAATGGTCGTAAGCCCATGACTACGTCCAAAAAAATAATTATTATAAATAAGACAAACCAATATATAAAAGTAAAATAAATAAACATTCATTATATTAAAACAAAAAGATACCTAGATAAGAGCAACACATCCCGTAATTTGTGTTTCGTTCCACCTAGAAGCTTTGCAAAGACAGTCCAACACATCAGCAAGGAGGGCGATGGCCCACGAGTACCTAGGTACCTCATTTGTTTCCGAATCGAGACTGAGAGTCTTCAACCACTGCAAATAACAAGTATTTACCTTATTTCCTGAGAAATCGGGGAAAAAGACGGCCCCACCCAAGACAGTCCTTCGCCAAGGCATAAAGCTCATCAAAAGGCATAGAATTGTTGAAACCCTCAAACACAGCCTTTCCTTCCAAAGCAAGACTAGTGATTTGCTTTGCGTCATCCGGAGTGATAGTCATCTCGCCGAACGGCATATGAAAAGTCATAGTTTCGGGCCAAAATCTTTCTCTAAAACCACAAACTGTCACAACATCATATGTCTTCTGCAAATCCTCGATTCCATACCATAACCCCGAAGCTTTTACCAAAGCTATCACATCTTGTCCAACGACCAAAACTTTCCTTGTTGGTGCTTTAGTTTAGAGACCGCTTTATCCGGGAACTAAAAAAAATAATTGGTTGTTATAATTAATAATCAGTAACAAAATGAAAATAACATATTTGTAATTTGATTTATTACCTTTGTGCCACAAAGCCTAGCAGCCCATGAAAACGTGTAGCCAATCAAGACGGAACGATCTCTTGCCTCACCCCAAGGTCTCTCATTCCTCTTGGGAGGTAAAGGCTCCATAACATCAATTACTTTTCTTGTCGTTGTCTTTGGTCGATACTTCTTCTTTTACTCCTTGTTGTCCTCCTCAACTACGGATTTACCTTTATCAATAGCAGCACCACTAGAAGTGCCAACTTCAGTTCCTCCAGTAACAACAAGTGCACCTTCATTTCCTCCACCACTAGAAGTGCCAACTTCAGTTCCTCCGGTAACAAAAACTTCAGTTCCTCCAGTAACTCCAACTTCAGTTCCTCCACCTTCATTTTCTCCAGCAGTCACAACTCCACTTGCATTCCTTGCGTTTGCACCCAATGGTTTTGCGTGACGAGGTTGCGGAGTCGGGTTACTGCGAGGTGTTACTTCTTGTGATCTTTTTTTCTTCTTTTCTTTTCCTCTGTTCAAAGACAAACAAGGCCAAAAACCAATACTAGATAAGCAAAAACGGCTGGGAAATTTTGACACAACCAAACCGTGACAACCTAAACGACTAGGAAAATTGGATAGTCCAAGACGCAACAAATATAACGGATGGGAAAATTAGTAATCGATCTATCCGTAATAACAAACGGCTAGGAAATTCCAAGCCGTAATATATAAACGGCTAGGAAACTAAATGAGCGATCCAGCCGAAAAACAAATAACGGATAGGAAAACCTATACGTGTAAATACAAATTGGTTTGATATTCAAAGACAAGACTATATACGGCTAGGAAATTCCAAGCCGTAATCTATAAACGGCTAGGTAACTAAATATCACGGTCAGGAAACAAACTTACGGACAGAAAGACCGAGACGTAAATATTACCACTGAAAAAAATTCGAACACAAGAGAATATACGGCTAAGAATAACCTAGCCGTATACAACTTGTTGCGGATAGGATTTCTCCATCTCGTACGCATCGACTATATTACGGCTGGGAGTTCTAAGATATCCCAACCGTAAATCCTACAAACGGCTGGGAGTTCTAAGATATCCCAACCGTGTAACATATAAACGGCTGGGAAAACAATCAATCCCAACCGTGAGACCTATTTACGGCTGGGAATACAAGAACTCCCAGCCGTAAGCATTTTCAGAAACTGTGCTTTCATACCTAAAATTTTCGAAACCAACAGAATAATCAACAAAACGCTTAAATAAAGAATGGGTTTTGAAATTCATACCTTATTGTTGTCATATCAGGACTCGCGGCGGCTGGTGCATCTCCTTCATTCACTTCTTCTTGATCTTCAGTTTCATCTTCATTTGATGAAGTTGGTTTCTCTGCTTTAGAAGGCGGTTGATTCGACGAAGATTGGCCTAAATTTTCCTTAGGTTTCATGGTTTTATAGAATGAGTTTAATCCACGAAGAATTTTTTTCGAATCGACGATTAATCGTTGAACAACGAAGAATGGAAGAAGAAAAGAAGAAGAACGAAAACAGAAAGAAGAAGAAGAAGAAGAATGGGAATGAATAGGGGGCGACGGTTTTTTTCTTTTAATGCTTTTTTCCGTTTTTTTTTTTCGGATTAGATTAGGTAGTTAATGAGAGGGTAAAACGGGAATAAGTTAAAATTACTGAGGGTATTTTTGAACTTTTGCATAAATCTGATCTCCTTTATACCATTTGGGTTCCACTTAGTATTTTAAGTCCCCAAAGTCACACCCCCACAGCCCCAATAATAGGATTCTTAAAAATTTGTTACTTTATGACTAATGGCTCAATTTCATATAGTTAACTAATATTGTGAGATAAGGCCGGTTTACTATTTTAAGCTTTGATAATGCGCATGTAAATATGGTTGTGCTTAGTTTTTGCAGTTTATTTATACAGGGTTGGGGACGCTGCTGTCGTTAAAGTTTTCTGTTCTTTCGTTCTTTTGGGACCTGGACCACCTGGTACATAATTGGACATGGGTCGAGCACAAATAAACTCATCGAAACAAAGAAAACTATGTCAAGTAGAACTTTACGCAAATCTTTCAGAGGAGAAAAACTATACTGACTAGATTTTCTGCCTGTGCTACACATCGGGCGGCTCTGCAAACCATCCACCATCATTTTTTGTTTCTCGCCCGGTCATGCATTTTTTGATTTGGTGTCGCGGGGCTTCGCCCCGCCCTGTCGCTTAGGATCTTTGAGTTGGTGAGGCTTCGCCTCGCCCTTACGGATGCATGCTTAAGATTTTTGATGGAAAACAGCGTTGAAATTTAATTAACCACTGATCGTACCAAGAAAAGAGTTATTATTGTATTTGTACCACATCAAGTAAGAAAGATAACAACTGGAAAAAAGTTGTCTGCTGTTTTCGAGCCTAGTCTGCAGCATTTTTAGGTAAATAATCAGGCACTAAATGAATCCATGAACATGTACAATGAGTTCAGAAACTCCAAAAGCACAAAAAACCTTCAGGCTTGCCAAGCAACAACTTGTAAATCAAAGTAAAAAGTGATGACCAGGAACTTGAAATGTGCAGGCCTTAAATAGGCTACACTCAAAGAATCTTCAACTTCAGAATTGTATGAAAGAACATAAAACTATAACATCAGCTGTAACATTCAAGTTCCTAAATTTGACTGCCCTACCGAATACATGAAATGAAAATATAGTAACCAAGCACTGATTTTTTTTCTCCACTTTTGAAATGAGCCCACTATCTTATAGTCACCAACCCTTGTTCAATCTCTTTTCAGAATTCTCAGCAAACAGGTCAATGCCAATTTCTAGGGAAGATTTCTTTGTGGGGCTTCTTCTGTTAAATGTTGATCCGAACCAATCCTAATGGTGGCCAAAAGCTGACCTGTTCACAGCATACTCTCGGTAAAATCAGAAATACGCAGATAAACTACAACTGGTTTTTCAAATAGACCAAGATCTCCGGCCATAGCCTCATTAATTTTTAGTCACTTCATATTGCAACCTTATTTACTTGCATCTGCACTGTCTATTCTCTCAAACTGTTGCCTGGAAATATGTTTAGCTCCATTGACGAACTTGTTGGATCAAATTAATTAATAGCAATCTAGCGTTAGTATGTCCTGGAAAACAAATTAAGTCACACAATTTTAATGCCACAACACTGTTAGATGTGAACGCTACATAACAAAGTAAGGAATTGCAATATATGTATGTGTGTGTATATATATATATAACTCTCAAATTTGTGATGACATTCAACATACAAACAATTGGTAACTCAGCATTTGTTGACTCAATCTCTTAGAAGGACCTGCTTGTGTTTTGCAACTTGCCTCTTATGTTTATGTTTATTTTCTAAAAAACGAGAACACACTAAACATACAATAGACTTCTTTTTTATCAAATGTCCTACGTACCCCATTCGTACAAATCAAAGACATCATAAGGATATATGCAATATGATTCTCTTGAAAACTCTTTTTAGGAGAAAATGAGTTCACAAATGCTTATAAATCATGACGATGCTTCCCAAAATATTTTCAAAAAGTTAGAGACGAAGGGCTTGTAAATCATGCATTGCTTTTCCAAATCATAAAGATATATGCAATATGATTCTCTTGAAAACTCTTTTTAGGAGAAAATGAGTTTGTAGATGCTTGTAAATCATGCAATTTATTCCAAAAAAAAAAATTCAAAATGTTAGAGACGATGGACAGGCATACTACCATGTGCATATATTAATATTTTAAAAGGGAGAGTTGGATCTGCCGCAAAAGAAGAGTCTCTCTATCAATTCAAAGTCTGCCTTCGTTATCCTACTCTAGCCCTTACGCACCCTCAAAACAGAAAGATCTATGTTTCAAATAGTATCGACGTTGAGTTACTAAACCCTCAACACAGGCACCTCACAGTCCAAATGTGTTTTTCAGAGAAGTAAAGTTCAATAAGACTACCTATGCGGCTATGCCACAGATATATAAGCTACAGAAGACCTTTCTCCGTGGGAACATAACAGAAGCACCAAATAAAAGTGAGAATCTACTCAAACTTATCCCAACTGGGAAATCCTACATTGTAATCTATCCTACATTATAAATGGACCATTAGTTCCATTTATAGTAATGGCTTGTTCCAGATTGTAATTGCCTGGCTTAGCCTGTTCGGGCTAATTTTTGAGTATTAATAGAACATTCTCTGGCTATCATGAAAACATCTAGCCGATTTTTATCCTAACCAAATCTATAAAGATAGAGAAATACACGATAATAACCATCATACCAATGCAACAAACCTTAGATGTACAAATGCTAATTAAGTTCAGTTAGGAGCAGCAATTTTCTCCCTCTGCAGCAGGGAGAGTTTGAGCATGAACGAATGCAACAGTGTTTTTCCCGCTGTCAGCAACTGGATTATAGCAGTTTCTCCCTCAGACAACAAAAACAAATATCCAATAAAATGGATTATCACTTATACTGGTTTTCCTGTAATTACAGACACGCCAGCACAATGCTAGAACCACAATTCCTATCTAAGAATAACCACACCACTGATATATAATAAATATTAGTGAAGCTTAGAATTTGGTAATACCTCACCATTTTGATCTAATAAGACAATTCAAGCAAATGAAATCAATCATTAACAACTTTATCCTTCCCAGAAAACTACATTTTATCAAACCTTATTTGGAGCCCTCTGGCTAGTCGTACTACCATCTAACATGCTGCATAGCTTGGGTCTTGAGTTTCATATAGATGATAAATCTAAAAATATGTGATGAACTAAAAAAAACCCTTGAAAAATGGGTGTTCCTACCAAATTAACGGAGATTTTGATATACCTTCCTTACACGTATACCTCTCTTAGCACAACACAACCCTTAGCAACAATCATTGCCACTTCTACCAAATGTGTACTCGTCAGCTCCCCCATTTTCCGCAACAAATAGCACATGAACCCCAATTGTTAATATCATTTGTCCCATTCCCGCAGCCATTAGTACAAATTAATACACTTTTAAGGTACCTGCAAAACAAACAACAAAACAGATCGGGTAATGACACAGTTGTAATGGATATTTATGACGGTAGTGTGCTGAATATTTATGAATTATCTGCAAGAGTGCAGTGACCTAATTCAGACTATCCTTATTCTTAGTTTGATCCTGCCAGAAGACATAATTTAGTTATTGCAACATTATGTTTAGCAAACCTAACCATGTAGTGGGCAGCACATACCACTCACGAAGACCAAAAAATTAAGCAAACATCTATAATACATGCATCAGTACATCCACATACACTATCCAGGTGACTTGATGTCTATCGAACCCATACTTACACAAAATCAAGAACCCAAAAACAAATATCAATAAAACAACCTATCAATCCACTACACCACTAAAAGGGCTTGACCGTGCCAGGAGACCTAATTCAGTTATTGCAACATTATGTTTAGCAAACCTAACCATGTAGTGGGGGGCATATACCACTCACGAAGACCAAAAAATTAAGCAAACATCTATAATATATGCATTAGTACATCCACATACGCTATCCAGGTGACTTGATGTCTATCGAACCCATACTTATACAAAATCAAGAACCCAAAAAAAAATATCAATAAAACAATCCATCAATCCAGTACACCACTAAAATTTACTTCGTTTGTTTATCTCCTGTAGTTTAGCGTTTAGCCCTGTAACTTAAAAGAATGTACTTTTCCTGAATTTCTTCACCATGAACTCAAATTTCAATCAACTAAATGAAACCCACTACTTTAAACACTTACAAATCAAAACTAATCTCCAAAGATTGGTAAAAGTTCAGATTTTGATAATAGAATTCAGAATTCAAAACAGAATGTAGACAATTAGGGTTGTAAATTCAAAAACTAATATCATTAGCTTGTAAAATTAGCAAAATCTCATAAATTTGATCTTACTGACGTACTTGTATATGATAGTTACCTAAATAACATAACCCAGTTGGCTTCTCATTTTTGATCTTATCATATTTTAGGTGGATGGCCTAGCCACCACCAGTTAACATTGTAACACAAATGAGATGAGAGTTAATGCAATTAATCAAATTTTTTCAATATGTCATAATTGAGCAGAAAACATCAAACTATACCACTACTTTTAACCTTATTTAGCATTTTAAAATCATATTCAATTCTGATATATTCTACAAAACTTCCCGATGAATACACCAAACCCAAACTATGAACATGAACACCTCTAACACACATTTTATCAAACAACTTATGTGCCCATCATATGACAGAGCAGCAAGAAGTGAGTTACATAATTCTACAAAACTTCCCAATGAACAGAATTGAAGAACCCTAAGAGTTAATCTAAGTAATCTTTAAATCTGTGCATTCAAACAACAATCAATCTTCCCCAAATCGAAGAATCTCAGAACTTAATACAAACCCCATTGAATCAATCTTCTCTAAACCGGAGAATTTATTCTCAGAACTTAATACAAACCCCGTTGAATCAATCTTCTTTAAACCGAAGAATTTAAGAATAAAAAAAATCAAACAAACCCTTCGCCGCAGCTTCAATTAGTCTCATGGGTAATGAAGAAAGCTTCTGATTTCATTTTACGAAACAAATAAAACTGAAAAAAAAAACACTTTGACATATTATGCAACTGCATCAATCAACATCAAATCAAGTAAAAAAGACAAAGAAATCAAGCTAGGGTTTTATAAATCTCACCTCGAAATAACATTCTTCTTCTTCTTCTTCTTATTCCATCAATCAATTCTAAGAATCAGAAAATCCTAGTTGTTAAACTTTAAATCAACAACATAGAGAGATCTAAAATTGAACATAAATAAGACGAAAACTCGCGAAGAAATAGATAGAGGAAGAGAGGAGGAGAACGGAAGGTAGAAAAGAAAGCATGCAATTGATGGAGCTCTGTTGCAGCAGGAAAATGGAATAGAGAGACGGTAGACAGCTGAAGAACTCTGGTTTTCAGCTAATTTTTTCTCGAATAATAAGAATATGAAAATGGTATGGGTTAAATTTGGACGGAAGTAATGTATACCTAATTGACGTTAGTAACGTCCAGTTAAGTAATTGGTGTAAACCATGTGTAAGTAAATAGTTAGGCGTAAATCCACACATAAGTGTTGTATACCCACGTTTTTGATATCGGGGTTACAAACGGCCAGTTAAATACAGCGTGTAATCCAAGTTTTAATGTCCCGACCAATAGAGTCCCGCCAAGTGTCCTCTCCAGAATTACTAATGCCCAAAGCTTTTATCTAATTTAATTTGAGTGGGTGTCAAACTCACCGTGCGACATGGAAGCTCATATGACTTACAAGGGGGTAGTCAAAAAAAATTTCTATGGACTTTCATAGATTTTTAATTTGAGTGACTTCTAGAGATTCTCTGAAAATCTAGAAATTTCTAGTGATTCTCTAAGAGATTTTTAGAGAGTTTTTGTGACTTGTAGAGACAAAAAATGAGATTTGTAGGGACAAAAAAATGAGACTTGTAGAAAGTTTATGTGATTTGTAGAGACAAAATTGTATAATATCCCCGGATTAATTCCCTAAATTGCCGATTTTTTATTTTTCATCTTACAATAATAATAAAAGTACCATGACCACCTAATGAAATATTTGTCCATTGTCAAAATAAATCTCACTGTTGTTCTATGCATAAAATTTTATTCACTTTATTCCGGTCGTCCCACATTTTATTTTCTATGCGGAGAAAAAAATCATAACTTCTAAAATATATTTTTTAAAATCAATATATATCACAAAGACTCACATAGCCCATTTTAAAATATATATTCTCCAATTTAAAAAATCACATTATTCCACATTTTGTCTTGATTACCCCTTTCCAAGTGGCCCTTAAGTGTATTAAGGCACAAGGAGAGAAAAAAATGATTCACTCCCAAAACCAAAAAGTCTCCAAATTTCCAAGTCTCTAGAAATATCACCTCTTGAGGAGAGATTTCTACCATGCCTATTTTTAAGAAAAAGTCTCTCCAAATCTCTGAAAACAACAAATCAATGACTTTCAATTCTCCTTCGAATAACATGAGCGTTGGAGTAACTCTTCTGAAATCCTAATCCAATAACATAGAGTTTCAGGGAATTTAAATGACTTGAAAAAAGTCTCTAACCAATAACAAGAGATATTAAGAGACTCTCCAAAAGTCTCTATGGACTAACAGTAGATTTGCGAACTCCCCAGAAGTCATTCAAAATCTTATTCGACTAACCCCCTGTTAGCATTTTAAAGGAGTGGAGATAACAAATCTTTCAGTCAACAGAGTTCAACCTGAATTCACACAAGCCCATTGCTTAGACATATACTGATAACACAAGCCCATTGCTTAGGCATATTCTTTATATAAAAACGGAGTTTTTTCGAGCGTTGTGGTTAATCGGAACTTCTGGTTGATTCTGGCCCCACCATTATATATTTTTTTGGTAATATTATAATATATATGTCACACAAAATATTTTCAGCCAATCACAACAAACAAAATAAATTACCTAAAATAACTAAATCTAATAAAATCTTATAACATTGCAAAAAAGAAAAAAGAAAAATATTTACACAAGAATAGCCTGTATTTAACTTTTTGATTCGCTACCAAAATTAAAATAAAATCACATTAAAAACAATGATCACGATTTCATCACAAAATTAAATCAATCACAAATAATAAGAAGAAGAAATGTCCAATGTCCATTTACGCTTTTTGATAATTAAATTAATCCTATTTACAATTCCAAGCTAATTTATAATTAAATTAACTCTATTTACGATTTACATTTACAATTCCAAACAAATTGAAAACTTTGATCAAAATTGATCAAGCAATATGCATAGAGTTAGGAATGCTTACCACTAAATCATGATGCTTTACCTCTTCGGTACAAATCCATTGTTAACCCTGTCCAATAGTAGAAACATAAAATCGTCAATAATTTTTTTTTGGAATTAATAAAATATGACATAAGCAAAACTAAGAACAAGAACACAACAAAAAAACGAGATAAAAAAATATAATAGACAAAATTGAATATGGGTTTCAATATTATTAATTTGATAAAACAAAAAATAAATAAAAAATTCTATCTTTAGAGATGTAGAAGATACTCAATATTTTATTGGAAAAAATAACTCAACAAATAAATTAATGTAGCTATCCAGAAATAATATTTATTTATTTACTATTTTGCAGCTAAATATGGAGGAAATATTATATACACTAATAAGCACACTGTAAGGTAAATATTATTGGTAAAGAAAATATAAATTAGGAAAATCCATGATTTAGCTTGAGCTTGCCAAAAGTAGTAGCGTAGGCAAAAATAACTAGCCAAAAATATAAAAATCTCAAATATTTTCAAATATTGATTAATACAATTATGTTAAAAACCAAATCTTTTTATTTATGGGTTAAGTGTCTCTTTATATAAATCGTTGGAGCGTAAGGCGAGCCCCATCTTCGACGCCCTTTTTTCTTCTAATGGAGGTTTTCTGTATTGTTTATTTTTCTTTTTTCTTTTTACGATTTGTTATTTTGTTTTCTGATCCGCGGTCTGTTTTTGTTTTGCAGGTATCCTAGGTTTTATTTTTTTTATTTTTTTTATTTTTTTTATACGATTGTTATTTTGTTTTCTGATCCGTGGTCTGTTTTTGTTTTGCAGCCTTAAAATTGAAACTGTTAACACCGCAAATGTTATGTCCATGGAATTTAAAAAAAATGGTAAATCTCTGTCTTCTTAAAAACTTGGTATATTAAATAAGATGCATACGGAAACAAATGCTCTATTATTTTTACTCTATGGAGTTATGAATTGCGTTTTGTCATTAAGTTTCAAACTACCGATCTTAATCCCTCTTATAGTTGATAGTTCAGATTGCACCAGGTATGTGCATATCCAAATATGTTTTATTTTTATGGATTTCCTCATCTTTTTGGTTCTCTTAATGAAATTTTTTATCCATCTTTCGAATTACGTTTTGATAGGTTTGGTTTGTCGTGCAGCTGATTACATGGATTACCTGAATAATACTGATCCTGTGCGGATGATTAAATAAGCAAATTTTCACTACCCTCAGGATGAGTTGTTCAAGACTGGCGCTCACAGGGTTCTTGACTTCTTGGTATATATTTTTAGTTGAGTTGGTTTATCTTGGCTATTACTGCTAACCTTATTCTTGAGCTCCTGTCCATCCGCAGCTACAAATAAAACTTTACACGAGCCTTTGAAAATAAATTTTTAACTTACCTCTCCAACAAAAGATGTAATTAAATAAATGCAATTACACTTACGAGTGACAAATGTGTTGATTTATAAAATACTGTTGTTTTCTTCTCTCCTCCATATGAACTTCTTTTGTTGTTATTCCATCTTATTGATCTTATATAGATATGCAGATTGTGGACTACAAATGTTTATAAGCAATGGAAAAGATAAAGTGTCCATACTAACTCCATCACGGTCAAGGTAACTCATACTTCCCTTCTCTGAAGTTTTCCATCTAATACAAACCTGGATAGTAGCATTTTTTGTGCTAATTTTTAACTCATATTTTTATTAAAATTCATTGATAAGGGTAGGCAGGTATGATGGTTTAGCTCCATTATTTCTCTGCATGCCACACATGATATCAGAAACAATAATGCTTCAGTTCATTTGGCAGTTTCCAAAAGGTAAGAGCATTATCGACGTAAAGGACGCATACCCGGCTGTCGTGCAAGAGTGACAATATCGTTGTCCTGTTGTTTATCCAGTGAAACTTTTTATCAATCGAAGCTGTAGAGATCTAGGCACTACTATAAATGTGGAGATTCGACTTGCTAATCTAGCGACATTTGGTTGCTATCAGTAATTTAGTCTCAAGATGTTGTTTACCCAAAAATCAAGATAGCTACTGTAGTGGATGATGAATACGACTACTGATTCAAGGAATTGAGTTGTGATGACAAAGGTCAAGAGTTACCATAGAGTCATTTGAACTTTAATTATATATTCCAAACATGTTGTAGGTGACTAAGCCTTTCATGCCATAGTATTTTCTTGAATTTTTAGGAAAGGTTGAGTACTATATTGTTGAGGTTGAGGATTCGGCCATTATTAAGGACTTGGAAGACCCAGCATTATGATGTTCCCTACTGTATCAGTGATAAAAATATGAAAATACCACCACGGTGACTCACTTTTTTTTTTTGCGATCAAGAACGTAATTCTATTCTATTTTATTTCTCATCTCACTTTCTTTGAAGTTTATGAAGATTAGTGAAACATAGAGAAGTCGGATGTGATGATCCGTCATTTAGAAGCCAGCTGAAACTATCAAGAAAAATAACCACTGCGAATTTATAAGGGCAGTTATTCAGGTTTCAGGTTCAACAAAGAAAATCCACCACTATGTTGAAATAAAATAAATTAGAAACATATTTTCATTATCTCATTAGTATCCATGTTGAAAAGTTGTGATGAACAGTTTGGATGCGCAAACTTATTTAGATGATTGTTCATATATATTCTAAACTAAGAGCAAATTACAAAAGAAATGTTCCACTTCCCCATCAAGTATCATCAAAATTCAGCTTTTTCAACAGAAAAAATAAAAAATAAAAATAGTTCTTGATGGGTGTCCAGTTAAAAAATGTTCTCACCTAAACATAAAAGAATTTTTGATCAACAGTTACTGTTTCAGCCGGCTATATGATTTAGTGGTGCTCATAAACTAGCATCAATACAATTTTTTTTTTTCTTTCTTAAGTTCAATGCAATTAAGTTGAAGTATCTATTTATAGTACATGCTAACCTATTTCTCGAGATCCTTGGTTATATTGGGGTTAGCAGAAGTTGTCCCATGCATAAAAACCTACGAAAAACGCAACCAAACAACTCAAGGCATCACTAAAATCCAAACAACTACTAACTGAACAGAAAACACCATCTTTCTCCCATCACTCATTTTTTCAAAGGTATAATTGTTTTTGGCAAAGAGATGTGTATGCCAACAATTGCGTCTACTAAGCTACATCCATCGTTCCCTTACTGCTGTATGCGAACAATTACCTCTTTGTGTTCCCTTACTGTTGTATGCAAACAATTACCTCTTTGTGTTATGTGAATGGGATAATTGGAGTCCTTGACCGAAAGTTTCTGCTTCAAAATTTTGAACACCGGCTGGTAGTAACTTCAAACCAAGGTTTGAAAAACAGGTAGAGACCGGGTCACGGCCATAAGACATGACTGTTATAATGTGTTTTGACGGGTGTGAGTACGTTTTGGGCAAAAAACACTTGAGGGAAAATACATGTTTTTAGACGTTTTTAAAAAATAACAGGTGTGACATCGGTTAAATAGAAAAAGTAAATAAATTATGATATGAATTTCCTATTAACAATTTTTTATAACGAGTCTAAATAACGTTGTTAATACGTTTATTTTATTTTATTTTATTTGTTTATTCATTTATTTTAATTTTCCTAATTGTAAATTTTAATATTTTATTATATAAATAAAAAATAGGGTAAAAAATATTTTGATATTTTTTTTCTTCTAAAAAACGGGTATAGCGGGTGTGAAAACGGGAAAAACGGTCTTATATTAAAATGTCATTTAGAACATTAAAAAAACGTAAATATTAATTTTAGAAAAACGATCATCACATACGTGAAAACGGGTATAACGGGTCCAGATAACGTTGTTTTTCCTATTTATCGATGTTATTTAGGCACGGGTATGGGTGACCCTCACGGGCACGCTAAATAGGCGTGACCGTTTTAAAGGTTATTTTCTCGGAAAATAACCGTTATAAGTAGTGGGACCAAAATACTTAAATTGTTAAACAAATCTTAAGGGTAATTATGTAAATTTGTCTTTATATATTTATGGTAGGTTTGTTATTAATGGTGAGTAATTAATGGCTCAGAAAAACAACATAAAAGTGAGTAATTAATGGCTCCTTAACATGTATACGGGTATACAAGTTAAGAAGACCATTAAACTAATGGAAAAGAAGAAGGCTTCTGGATCTGGTCTATCTTTTTCAGTGTTGGTCTATCCTTTTCAGATATAAAGTTGACGCAGAAAATAGATTGTACTTTTATTAATCTCTAAATAATATGTTTTTGTAATGAAATTAAATTAAAAGCACGGATCCAATATTTCATAAATGAAAAAATAATCCGTGCATAGCACGGGTGATAAACTAGTACTGATAGTTCACAACTTGAAGGTTCTTCAAAGCTGCTAGCCTCGCCTTCCTCTTCCTCATCCTGAATTCACACAAACCTATAATATGTAAGCAAATTTTCTGTCATTCCGATCCCTGTATATCTGCAATCTCTTAAATATCTAACATGTAACCAAATTCTCACCAACACAACTATGATGAGAAACTTTATGATGAGAAACTTTAAGCAGCTCCCATCATTTCCGGAAAATGATTACTATCACGTTTTCAATTTGGCTTATTTTTAGGCTAAAATGAAAAAGTGGTAGTAGTATAATACAGCTCCTCTCCTAAGGGAATTCAGGATCATTTCATATATATGCACAGATTTAGTAGAGAGACCTATACGTTTGGGTCTAGATTTCCTAGCGTAGTCTATCAGCAAAAGAAACTTGATGTCTATTTACATGGTGCACTTTAACAAAATCATAAACCATAAAATGCTTCTTTTGCAGTAGCAAAGGAGTTTCACTTTCTTTTCCCCTCTCTGCCTTGCCCAAGAATCTGCTAGTTGAAAAGCTTCTGCCCTGTAGTGTCAATAACACCATTCCTTAAAAGAAGAACTCCAACCTCATACAGTCCTATCTCATATTTAAAAGAAGCATCAATTTGGTAATGTTCTTCAGAGGATTGAGTGGTATCTAAATTTGTTCTTTTCCTGAGCTTCCATCCTTACGCTGCTGATTGCAACTAAAGGGTATCTAATATCCCATTGAAGAAGTTGTTCCCTAAACTGGCTTGCAGGTCTAATGGGCTAGGTTTAATCTTATCAAACTGCATTCTATTCCTATATTTCCAGATTAACCAAGTTAGACAGGCAAAAATCTGATTCCACCACATATTCCAAGGATGAGAAGTTCTAAAAAGCTATTGCTACAAGGACAAGGAATTCCTAAATTGAATCAAACAGCTCTCAGTAAAGGACATTCTATAAACAAATGACTACTAGTTTTCTGCACTCCAGAATTACAAAGCAAGCAACGCACAACGAACTTAGAAGAGAAGGCAGCTATTTTAGCATTGAAAGGCAAAACATCAGCAAACAGTTTCCAAACAAACAAAGATAATATTCTCACCATCCTTTATAAGCTTGACCAGCTAGATATCACAAAATAAGACTTGAGCAATACAATCAAGGAAATATATAAATTACAAGCTCAAACAAAATCGTCTCGGTATCACCTGCACCACAGTTGATTAGCTCATAAAGTCATAGTTTACCTTCAACAACAAGAATATATTCAAAAAGTGACAAACTTTGAGCACTACCTCAAAAAGACTACACTGAAGACAGTCTCACCAGAAAGTTCTTCTGCAATGGCAAAGTATAATAGGAGTTGTGTAAGATAGCCATTGGACTGCAATGCACATTAAGACATTAATATATATGAGCCACACCATAATCAAAAGATCAGAAGCTGAAAGTTCCTCCGATATATCTCAAGATTGAACCAATGCAAAAAATATCAGTCCATTTAGTTTGTTTCTTAGATAAATTTGGATTCTAACGTAATCTTCACTTAGAACATAGTTAAACTTAAAATTCAAATAGTAAATCATCAAATAATAACACAAAATTACATCATAACTCTTCGGTTATTAGACCTTAACATATTATGTTAATACCCCTTGAAAGCAGAGCAAAAAAAAAAAAAAAATGGCGACGAATTTCTTTATTTAATTTTTTTTTTGATAAACAAAATCATCATTCAAACGCTTAGTTATTTACATCAAAGTTAAAATTTGTTTTTCAGAATAATTCCCAGTGACTGATTACAGGAAAGTAACTGCAAATGTATATATTCATGATGAAACAACAATGAAAAAGCATATCAGGTTGCAGCCACTCAAAAATCTACCATTTCCAGAAAATATAGGGGGGTACGGAAGATGACTCATTGCTATCAAGAGCCAAGACTAATGCTCAAGGTGGAAGACATATTCAGTTAAGCGTTGTAGTTTAGTATGATCTAGCTTCTGCTCTTTCACAACGTGCTGCTTCTTCACAATCAGCATCCCTGAAGCAGAATCCACGAGCCAACCTTGTTCTGCCGCATAGTTGGTGGCCTCTTCCTCACTCATTCCTAGAAAGAGAGCCGTATCCTTTATGCTTATTGTGGAATATGCAGATAGCAGTAGCTGGAACATCCTATTGGTATAGATCTCTGAGAAGGAATTCACAAGACCTTGAGCCGCAGGACTCCAATTAAATCCACGAATAGCTTCGTAAACGCCAGCATAATCTCGTAGCCACAATTTCTGCCCAATTTTCCAAGCAGCTACCACCTCCAGCTGATTCTCTTTGACATTTGATGGAATCAATTTCCATAAAAACCTAGCGCTATTGATATCCTTGACGAAAATATGACCTAGAAGATGAATGGCGTAAGGCCACTCCTCTTGATATGCAATGCCTTGTGAAGTAACCTGAAGCATAAGTTCATCACAAATATCGGCGATCTTTTTATATGATTTTGCCTCTATGGCTTCTTTCAAGGGAGCAAAATCCATAGCGCAAATTGTACCCTAGATCTTTGAGGAAAACCCTAGTTGGAGCCAGAAGAAAAAACACTCGACGAATTTCTTTATCAACCTAAATAATAAAATCAAAATTCAACCAGCTATCAGGGGAAAAGCCCTAAAATCTCGCTAAATCTATTTCAAAAAATAAATTTCACCTGTTGAAGAAGTTACCTGAGTGAAAATCATCACGTTAGCTGGAAAATCATAAATCTCTCCCCCCTTTATTGAGAGCAGGACTTCTCACAATTCAAAGAGTTAAGTAATATCATCCGTTGGATATCCTAATAATGAAATCGGACCATTAGATAATGGAATATCCTTTGGAAGATGATTTTTGTTAAAGGGAGAGCAAAAAGAGATATGAGGAGAGCAGAAATCGTAGTCAACTCGGTAACTAGGTCTGGTTTTATATTTTTAAACGAGTCGGACATAACTACCCTTATTAACCGCACATACTTTTCGCACACACTCGACATCACCATAGATTAACCTAACCCGCTCGTCATGTTCGTCTCTACTTCCCCGCGATGCTCATATGTGTCCTCGGTTCTCACCCTAACTATCACTGAACTTGTTTTTATTTATAATAACTCTACCAAGGTTCATCAAACAAACAAACAAGATAACTCTATCAAGGTTCATCAAACAAACAAACAGACAAGGGAAACCCATTGAATATTTATAGCTATTCTATTTTCATTATATTAAAAAAATAAGCTAGGTTTGGATGATTGGATCCATAATGATATCAACTTGATCAGATTTAAAGTTAAAAGAACAAAGAGGTCAAATTGGATATTTAGGTTAACTAAATCCTCCCAAATAATAAGAAATAGCTAATTTTCCCTTTAAGAATTTTTCCGATTCCTTTCAAGAAAATTACGGTTGATTTGCTAAAAACTCACGTGAAGAATTCTCTTACTCCCACAATCTTCATTAGCGGGTACTTATGCTCTCCTTTATCCTTGTCTTAATATCTTAGTCAATCTAGTCACCAATACAACAATTGTATTCGTACTCAAAGGGCATTTAGTAATTTTAGTTGATTTTTTCAAAATACTACGAATCATTTTTTAGTTTTGGAGATTTAAGATTAGGAAACAGGTGGGTGTTGCAGGTGATAGTAGGGCTACGTTGATTCACTTTACGTAAATCGCGGGAAGCATTTGTGTTTGCCAAGGGTAACTTTGTCCGACTCATGTAAATTTATAAGACTAGACCTAGTTAATGAGTCAATTACGATTTTCGCTCTCCTCCGATCTCTTTTTCCCCTCCCTTTAACAAAAAATCTTAGAAGATTCCCGTCACAGAAATAATTTTCGTATCAATTTTTTCGTTACTTGCCAAAAATACCCCCTCCATCTTTTCTAAAAAAACGCTCTTTTTATTCACTCTTGGGTTCCATCACCACCATATCGTTACCATCGCCACCAACAACGCCATCACCCCCACCTCTATCATCATCACCTGAAACACCATCACCCCCGCCACTACCAGAAACACCAACATCTATCACCGATTTCTTATTCGACCAATTTCATAATTATCATCAGCGAGTCGTCCACCACCTCCACCACTACTTTAACTAGCGCCACCACAGTGAGTCACTCCATCACCTTTACCACCATCGGCACCATCACAGTGAGTCTTCCACCATCGCCGCCATGAACACCAGCACCATCATAACCAACACTCCCATCATTAAATTGTACACAAATTTGATGAAACAGGTAAATACTTTTTCCCCAATTTGGATTTCAGTTGAAACGTGTCTCCCCTGATTTTTATTTTTGGGTATGAGTTGAATTACATTCTTAATTGTTGTATTGAAGGATTACGTTTGTGAACATTACCTGTTTGTGTAAATTCCTAAGAAAATACAATTGTTTAATTTTAGTCTGTGAGCTCATTTTTATTGTTTGTTAACACTATCTCTTTTGAATATTTTGAGAATCAAGATTGAATTGCAGAATAAGATAGCTTCAACTACACGAGTATATGTTTTGGATAAAGAGCAGGTTTCCAAGGGTCGGATTGGCATTGAATTAACAATGTGAAATTGGGGGTTTTAATTTTCTTTTTCAAGTTAGTGTGAAACTAATTTCAGTTCCCCTATTAGGTGTATATAATATGTTAAATCATCAACCTTCTCAAGCACCAGCAAACAATAAGGTTTAGTAGGCATGATTCTCATGATTGTTGACGTTAAATTAAAACTAGAGATCGGGAAAAACTTTTGTTTAATCCAAATGATGTTGGATCAAAGTAATAGTATATATTAGGAACATTAATTGGTTAGTTAGTGGAGGAGAAAAAATAATGCGGACACGAGAGGGAATGGTGAGCTAAAATGCATAAGTTGGGCGAACTCCGCTGTGAACCCCATATATAGGTGTAGAGAGAGTGGTAATCAGAGAGTGACAGATTAATTCTTCTTTTTGTTTCTGAATAGTTGAGCGAGTGAGTGAATGAAGTAGGATACCAGTACTATAAATAAGCAGTAGTACATGTAGACTATTACGATATTAATGCTTTTAATTCAGGTGGAAGAAGAAGAATCTTGAATTATTGATATTGCAAGATTGTACTCAGTCTTAGTGGATTTTTGGATTGTAAGGTCATTTCAAATTTGCAGCAGCCTTGATAATAATCTTCCTTTTGTGCCTAGATACTTTCATGTAGACTATTAGTATTAGTATGATTTATGTCTTTTTTCTTTCTTTTTTGTTTTGTTTCATCTAAATAGTGTACTGGATACTTGCCATCCATTTTAGTTATATTTAATGAGTTATACCGACCATTTCTTTTGTGCCTAGGTACTTTCATGTAGGCTAACCTATGTTAAACATTTCATTTGTTTTAAGCAAGGTTTGTGGAGAACAAAGACAGTAACTCTAAAAAAATGGTTCAACTGGTGGCTCAACCAAGTATTGGCTCCAGATCACATGTGAAATGTGCGACAAAGGTTAGTTTTATGTGTAGTTCAAAAATTAGTAAGGCTTTCATATGTTATATACGACTAAAAGCATGCATACGACTTTAACAGTTATATGTTAAGCTTCATCAGAAGATATACGATGCTTCCCATGCGAAACTGAACCTCTGAAAACTCTTCGCCTCTCTTAAACCTGCGTGTCCATTGTTTAATAAGATAACGAACTAACATTTTTGTTCTCTGTGTAATAATTGCATGTCAGTTTCATCCACTCAACCAAATTTAAAATGTCAAATTGTTCTGGATTCATGACCTATTAGTTTTTATTTTTGAACGGGAAACTGAATCTAGGATCTGTTTGTGTGCTCTTCTATACAAGTTCATTATTGGGACTATTGAATATATCTTGGTGTTTGGTAAATCTATAATTGATGTTTTCGAAGCAGGATGGTTAGGGCTTTTGTTACGACATGGCTGATACAGGATGTGGCAGATTGGCAGCAATACTCTTAGCCATGAACATAAAAGCTAGCGTTTTACAAAGTGCAAAGCACGTGCACTCCACTTGTGTTAATAGTTGTGGAAGATGTTTCATAATGTTGTTCATGTCTTCACGAGACCTCCGATGTACACAGAACTAACCAACAAGCAACCTACAGTCATTACCGTCGTAGTCACAAAAATAGGAGCGAATAACTCATTTGGGAGAGTTAGATTTTTTTTTTATCATCAAACCACAAGTATTTCATTCCATCAGATACGTTTACATAATGGTTTTAAAGAGAAACACGTACATAATAACATGAAATAATTACAAAGAAAGATACAAAACACAAATAATAAATCGCGAAATGAAAGAGCGATCTACCACGATAGTACCCAAATCTTGTACTTTGAGACACGGGCGGAGCCAGCCCATTGCAAGGGTGTGCATTTGCACCCCCTACCCAGCTGGCTCCAAAGCCTAATATAAGCCCAACAAAAATGTTTTTGTTATATACAAGCCTAATTTTGCTTATTCGCACGCACCCCATAAAAAAAATTACAACCCAAAGTAAATTTTTGCACCCCCATTTCCGAAATCTTGGCTCCGCCCCTGCTTTGACATTGGAGAAGAAATGGTACTCGAAATTATAATCTGATCATTTTGATAGATTTTCTTCTCGGAAAAGAGATGCTTATATGACAGAGGAGTGATTTACCCAAAAATTCTTCATGTGCAGCGATTAACCCGAAATCATACATCTATTTTTTTGATGAAGAAAATTTGGTCTTCGCCCGTGCCGAATCGCCGATGTACTTTTAACAAAGAAACCTAACACGAACAAATCTTTAGAAAGAAACACTATAAAAGTGTAGATAAAATCGTCCGAATAGCGAAGATAAAAATCGCTCTAATAGCGAAGAAATTATTGAATACAACAAAAAATAACTCCTAAATCGAGATCAATTATATCTAACATTACTTAAAAAAAAAAAATATTTGCTCAAATCTATCCCCAAAAGGTCTAAGATCTGAGCAAAGGAAAAAGAAGAAGTTGCTGGGGTTTTCTCTAATTTTTGAGAAGTGAGAGAGAAGAGTCTTCTAACTTACATAACTGGTGGTCTTTCCCACCTATTTTTTTGGCTAGTAATATCAGGAGAGTTTGAACTTTGAAGTAAGTGGTTTATTAGGAATTTCTATTCCAAAAAAAATTACAAACTATTTTCTTCCATCTTTTTTTTAATAAAGTAATTAGATAATATATTGAAAACACTAACTTCCAACAATTCTACAGTGTAAAATGGTATGGTATAAGCTAAACGTGATATCCAAATATTTGAATATGCTCTAATGATTGAGCGATAATTTGAGTCAGATCAGTATAAGAATCGGCTTTCTATAACATTTCTTTCCACTGTTTTTTGGTTAGATTTTATCATTTGATTAACTTATCTGATAACATATCTTGATGTTCTTAATCCGGCTATAGTGTCAGAGATTCTGGATTAATTGTTGAGCGATCTGGTCCTTCTTTCCATCATTTTAGAATTTAAAATGCTATAGGTTTTTTAGATTTTATAATTTGTTTCGATCCTCTTTCAAGTTACATCTTAAATATGCTTTTGAAATTTTCAATGTTGGTTTAACTTTTCTTCGCATATATCTTTGTTGATTCATATGTATAGTCATCAGTAGTGGTAACTAGCAGTGGTTGATCTTCTAGGAAGCTTTGCTTTCGAGTTTTTCATAGTTGTGCGTACTTTTGTAATAGTGGTGTTAGGACTTTCTCCATTGAGAAATATATAAGTGGTCAGAGTTTACACTGATGTATTTGAATACGATCTCCTTTTTTAGGATATCTTGATCTTGTCTATCTCATCATGTGTTGTTTAAGATCTATCATCCAAACCCAGTAGGTAAAGTATTGTAACTCGGCCAGCTGGTATACCCATAATTCAAGCAACTAAAAATGGAATATTTCCAAAAAAAAATTCAAAATTCAGTCAAATTTTCTATCACGAAAATACAGTATTCTCAGATTTGGGTATTATATTTCAGGAAACTTTTGAATCCTTAGTTAACCCTAACCTTTAATAACCCCATTCACTACCCATTACATTCTCTCAACCCTAATACTATTGGAAATTGTAGATGAAGATTTTATTCTCTAAAACTGAAAAAGCGGGGGTCTAACAACCACACCCAATATTTCGCTTAGAAATCTACATGGACTAACTCCAATATAATTCTGAGAGCATCAACTAATAAAGCGAGATCAATCAAGAAATATATCAAAGAGTTATATCTATGTTTCACAATGTAATCAGCAAATCAAACAGATAGAAATCCGCGAGCCTGATTATTATGTGAAACAACTTGAACAGTACCAAAGACCAATGTTCAAGTGTCAATCAATTTATATCAACAACCAAAGGTTGGATTATCTAATTGATTGAACTACGCACAACCTGTGATATTTCAATTATATAAACAAATATAATGCGGAAAAGAAATAACACAGACACCAGGAATTTTGTTAACGGGGAAACCACAAATGCAGAAAAACCCCGGGACCTAGTCCAGATTTGAACACCACACTGTATTAAGCCGCTACAGGCACTAGCCTAGTCCAAGTTAACTTCGGACTGGAATGTAGTTGAGTCCTAACCAATCTCACACTGATCAAGGTACAGTTGCGTTCCTTACGCCTCTAAAACCACGCCAGATTATGCACACTTGATTACCTTAGATGATCTCACCCACAACTAAGAGTTGCTACGACCCAAAGTCGAAAACTTAATAAACAAATCTGTATCACACAGAAAAGTCTATTGAATAGATAAATCTGTCTCCCACAGATATACCTATGAGTTTTGTTCCATCTTTTGATAAATCAAGGTGAACAGGAACCAATTGATAAACCGGACTTATATTCCCGAAGAACAACCTAGTATTAATAATAATCTTAATCGATTAACGAAACAAGATATTGTGGAATCACAAATGATGAGACGAACATGTTTGTGACTATTTTTCAATCTTGCCTATCGGAGAATAAATCTCGAGAAAATCTTAAAGAAGATAATACTCAATCACAATAGAAAACAGCAAGATCAGAACACACAACTATAGAGAAATAGTTGGGTCTGGCTTCACAATCCCAATGAAGTCTTTAAGTCGTTAACCTACTGGGTTTTAAAAAAACCTAAGTTTAAAGGAGAATCGACTCTAGTTGCAACTAGTATCACACAGGAGGTGTGGGGATTAGGTTTCCCAGTTGCTAGATTTCTCCTTTATATAGTTTCCAAATCAGGGTTTGCAATCAATGTTACCTTGGTAACAAAATATTCAATATTCACCGTTAGATGAAAACCTGATTTGATTCAAGCCAATATCTTTCAACCGTTAGATCGAACTTAGCTTGGCATACACAAATGAAATGTACCAACATTTAGATAAAGGTAACCGTACCTAAATGTGTATACTTAGTTGGTTCAACAATAGTTAACCAAGGTTATCCATATGAACACTTTCATATAAACCTTATTCATCTTTATCAAAACTAGTTCAAATGACTAAAATGAAACTAGTTAGAGAGTTGTTCACTCGAATCATTTCATGAAAATTATAGCCATGGTTTGCAAAAGATTGCATTCCTTAATTTATAAATGTATTAGTTGATGAACAAACCGATTTTAGAACATAACCTACTCAAGTACGCAAACGTGTACGCATACTTAAGTAGCTGGACTGAGTTTGGTTTCACCAGTACGCGAACGTGTACGCATACTTACAACCTCAGTTGAATTTTGGAACTTGGACTTATGCCAGTACGCGTACGGGTATGCATATTTAGTTCCCGGACTTCCATTAACCAACCAGTATGCGTAACCATGGTTCCCGGACTTGGACCTTACACAAATGTGAATACACACACTATGTTTATATCCAATCATGGTTACATGTTCTAAACTCTCATTTAAATCATTGAAACATTTTTAGAAGACGACAATAGATGTCTCACATAACTATTAGCTTCAAAGCAATTTTCAAGTGATCGAATGATCAATACGAAACATTCCGAGTCTTGCATCACCCAAATCATGTAAGATATTATAAGGCAATTTTTCACATGATCATCTTTTGACTTTCGTCAAGAATAAAAGATGAACTTGGTTAAAACGAAATCTTACCAATATATATTTCGAGAAATAGATAAGCGAGATAAACTCGGCTCGAAATATCAAATGTGTATAAATGAAGTCTATATAGCAATACGACTTTTGTCTCAAATAGGAGATAAAGTAGATAGACTTTTGAGTGAAAGATGAGTTCAAGTCTCCACATACCTTTTGTTGATGAAGTTCCACAAGTTCCCTTGAGTAGTTCTTCGTCTTCATTTGATGAACGCCGTGAAGTCTAAAGCTCCACTACATTTTCTATCCTAATCCGAGACTTAGCTATAAGTAGACTAGAAATCAAGACTTATAGTTTTGGCAACTAAACTTGACAAACAAGCTTGAGATAGCAACTCTTGCGAGTTCGACCGAGCAGTGCTCTAACAATCTCCCCCTTTGTCAATTTTAGTGACAAAACTATCAATACATATGGATTACAAAATAAATAAAATTTGTAGCTTCTCATCCAAATGCTTGATCTCCTTGGTTCTTCAACATTACTCGAAATCTTCGTCACTTCCAAGTACTCCAGTGATTTTGAACGTGTTCAACTCAGTAGCATAGTTGTTGAGGATCCGTAGCTATAACAATAAGAAAACAATTGTTCTCAATCATTGTTATACAGTGTCATAGTATTATTACACAACATCAAAGTCCAATTGTATCACAACTTTGACAACAATACTATGGTGATATGTATCACTCCCCCTTAGTCAATGCTTCATCTCACATGAAAACCACTCCCCCTTACATAATGATCCGTAAACCATATGTATTTGTAGTGTGAACTACACATTAATTCTCCCCCTTTTTGTCAATATAAATTGGCAAAGGTACGAAAACTAGTGGGATCATAATGAAATTCTCATAGAGATACTTCATGACTAAAAGAAAACATATCAACTTTGTTTCGATGATTTCACATAGTCGAAACTTAGTGTATTCATCAAGGAGTTAATAAAGATATAAGATAACCCCTATAATATTCCACAGCCGCACTCCCCACAAAGATTTGGTAATTAAGCACACATATAACTAAGAACTCCCCCCCATAAAATTTCATTCCCAAAGGAACAACAAGAACGACCTTACTTTTACACGAAAAGAAGAATTTCTTTGGACATTAACAAATCACATGAAACATGAATTTGTATCCAAAAAACTCAATTAAATTAACCAAAAGAAGACCCATGATTAATTTAATCGGAAATGTTCAACATAATAAAACTTACGGAGCAGCACAGTATTTACACATGAAGTGGATCAGAGAAAGACCAATACTGCGGAATATTCAAAGATTCATTCTATTTTTCATCAATATTTGCATAGAGACATATAATAGACTTAATCTTTGCAAACAAAAGTTCATCCTATCTTCCATCAATATTTGCATAATGATATAAGAGGCTTAACTTTTGTTGTCAAAAGTTCATTCTATCTTTTATCAATAAAGACATATAATATACTTAACTTTTGAGTATATATGGGACAATCATAGTTCACGGACGCAAACACACATATCCCATAACAAGTTGCAATATAAAACCAATAAAGATTAATACTTCAAAATTATCTTCCAAATAAACTTTAGAATTTAAATAAATAAATCTAAAAACATTGCAAGATGAAAATCGTTAGAATTAGCTATGTGTACTCACAATAATGGCTATTCCAAACCCTAGTTATCCTTCTTAAAACACAAGAATAAATTCTCATAAGAAGTTTCCTTGACATCGTAGAGCTTTCTCAGAGCATCTATTGAGAATTCCTTCTCATTATTGAAAAACCCATTGATTATGGGATCATTCAATTCCTCTAAATCTTCAGAAATATCAGTCAACTCAGTAAGTTCTCTTTTTAGTCCACTCAAGGTGTTTGTTGTTAGAGACAACATGTGTTCATATTGAGCTATCTTTTCTAAAGAGGAAATGATTTGAGATTTTAAATCATTTCTTTTGTTGATGAAATCCTTCACCATACCTTTAAAGTTATTATCAAATTGACAAACATGTAAAAGGCAGTTAGAGGAAGAACCTTCTTCATCATTTGTAGATCTCACCTTCTTCTTCCTTGAGGATTTGATTCCTTCACAGAGATACACATTAACTGCTTCAACTGCATCCCTTTTTGTGGTACCTCTAGTTACAGGAGCCATGAAACTGTATATTTCAAAGATAAAAGGAGTGAAGGGCAATTTGATCACAAATGAATATAAATAGATCAATAGACAGCCAAACCCTAGAAGAGCTTTGAAAAAATCTCTCAGGGTTCATGATCCATTATCTATTTTAACTAAGAAGATATTTTCTTAACATAAAAAAATTTAGAAATTAACAATTATACAAACTAGAGCAACCTTGATGCAATCCTCATTTTCTCAAGTTAAAGATGAAGATGCAAACATCACTAGTATTAGATAGTGACGGAGTGAGCCGAATGCTCACATCTTTTATCACATAGTGACTTATCAAGGTTTGTTATATAAATAGACTTCTTACCTCGTCTGAATCTGGTTGTCTTGGATTTCTTCTTGTCTCTAGGAGTACCTTGTTGATTACCCAAGGCCAGATTCATTCTTTGCATGTCATTTGGAAGTTTGGCAATCCTTTTGTTGTTCTTCTTGAATTGCTAACACTTATTTTGGACATGATTTGCATTTCCACAAAACGAAAATCAAAAAAGATTTATTGTCTTGCTTATTTGCCTTTTGTTTATCACAACATTCATCATCAATTATTCCAAAATCGGCTGGAACAAAGGAGTTGTTTGTGCTCACAGTTTTGCTTTTGAACCCTAAACTATTTGTGTTTCCAAAAGACTTCTGACCAAATAACATTGCTGAGAATTGTCAGAACTTCCAGACAACCTTTGCAGGTCACACTTAAGAGTATTAATCTCTTTTTCCTTCAGAGATAGGGTACTGGCGAATTCATCAGTAAGACAATCTATCTCAAGATTTTTCACCTGAAGTGATGATTCAAGTTTCTCCAACGAAGCCTTTAGTTGGAGGTTTTATTGGTGAATATTTTCACACTTATCCAAGAATTCAAAAATCTCAGTGTCAGACTCAAACTTTGAATTAGAATTTGAGTAGGTAGAAGTTTCTGCTGCGAGAGATGAAAATCCATTGCACTCTTCGGAAGCATGCAAGATATTGACAACCTGGAATGATTTTTCTTGTATTGAATCATCTGAAGCATTAACCAGAGGGAGACGTTTCTCACATCTTTTTCTTCCTTTTTACAATATCCTTGATCTTTTGTGTA
Source organism: Papaver armeniacum (assembly GCA_023531295.1). Classification (NCBI taxonomy): domain Eukaryota; kingdom Viridiplantae; phylum Streptophyta; class Magnoliopsida; order Ranunculales; family Papaveraceae; genus Papaver; species Papaver armeniacum. Next base: position 273,537 of record JAJJWW010018487.1, on the reverse strand, counting down.
ATAAGTGATTTTTCAAAATCAACATGATTGGAACAATATTCATCAGCCCAAGAAAAGTTAGAAGATTCGCTTGTGTTGGTCACACCATTGAACGCAGATGTTCTGACTGTGTTCAGATCAAGATCAAGTATTTTTAACTTTCCAACAAGAGTATTTCTGGAAAGCGTATCAAGGTTGTTTCCTTCAACGATGGCATGTTTCTTAGAATCGTATCTGGCTGGCAACGATCTGAGAATTTTCATCACAATGTCCTTTTCAGGAATAGTCTTACCCAATGCAAAAGATGCATTAACAATTTCAGACACTTTGTGATTAAACTCATCAAATGAATCTTCATCAGCCATATGAAGGTTTTCCCAATCAGAATTTAGGTTTTGAAGCCTAGCTTCCTTTTCAGAGGTATTCTCTTAGAATACAGTTTCTAAGATATCCCAGGCTTCTTTATACTTAGTGCATGCAATTACATGGTGCTGAAGATCTGGGGTAATGACATGTATGATAGCATTTAACCCGTCAGAATTTTGCTTTGTAGCAAGAATTTCGTATGGTTCATATCTACCAATATCCTTTGGAACAGTTACATCGCCTTCTATAACAACCGGAGGATCATAGCCATCAACAACACGTACCCATGTTTGAAAATCACGAGCTTGAAGAAAAGCACGCATAACAATTTTCCACCATGAGTAATTCGAGCCATCGAAGACTGGTGGTACGTTTATAGAGATAACACTTTTGTCCATAGAGTCAGATCGCTACAAACACAGACATATAAGGTCTTAAACGTGTTTGCCTGCTCTGATACCAATTGAAAAAGCGGGGGTCTAACAACCACATCCAATATTTCTCTTAGCAATCTGTATGGACTAACTCCAATATAATTCTGAGAGCACCAACTAATAAAGCGATCTCAATCAAGAAAATATATCAAAGAGTTATATCTCTGTTTCACAATGTAATCAACAAATCAAACAAATAGAAATCCGCGAGCCTGATTATTATGTGAAACAACTTGAACGGTACCAAAGACCAATGTTCAAGTGTCAATCAATTTATATCAACAACCAAAGGTTGGATTATCTAATTGATTGAACTACGTAAAACCTGTGATATTTCAATTATATAAACAAATATAATGCGGAAAAGAAACAACACAGACACAAGAAATTTTGTTAACGAGGAAACCGCAAATATAGAAAAACCCTGGGACTTAGTCTAGATTTGAACATCACACTGTATTAAGCCGCTACAGACACTAGCCTACTCCAAGTTAACTTCGGACTGGAATTTAGTTGAGCCCTAACCAATGTCACACTGATCAAGGCACAGTTGTGTTCCTTACGCCTCTAGAACCACGCCGAATTCTGCACACTTGATTCCCTTAGCTGATCTCACCCACAACTAAGAGTTGCTACGACACAAAGTCGAAGACTTAATAAAAAAATCTGTATCACATAGAAAAGTCTATTGAATAGATAAATATGTCTCCCATAGATATACCTATGAGTTTTGTTCTGTCTTTTGATAAATCAAGGTGAACAGGAGCCAATTGATAAACCAGACTTATATTCCCGAAGAACATCCTAGCATTATCAATCACCTCACAATAATCTTAATCGATTAACGAAACAAGATATTGTAGAATCACAAACGATGAGATGAAGATGTTTGTGACTGCTTTTTAATCTTGCCTATCGGAGAATAAATCTCGAGTCTCAAAGAAGATAGTACTCAATCACAATAGAAAATAGCAAGATCAGAACACGCAACTACAGAGAAATAGTTGGGTCTGGCTTCACAATCCCAATGAAGTCTTTAAGTCGGTAACCTACTGGGATTAAAAAAAACCTAAGGTTAAAGGAGAATCGACTCTAGTTGCAACTAGTATCACACATGAGGTGTGGGTATTAGGTTTCCCAGTTGCTAGAGTTCTCCTTTATATAGTCTCCAAATCCGGGTCTGCAATCAATGTTACCTTGGTAACAAAGCATTCAACATTCATCGTTGGATGAAATCCTGATTAGATTCAAGCTAATATCTTTCCGCCGTTAGATCGAACTTAGCTTGTCATACACAAATGAAATGTTCCAACATTTAGATAAAGGTAACTGAACCTAAATGTGTACACTTAGTTGGTTCAACAATAGTTAACCGAGGTTAGCCATATGAACACTTTCATATCAACCTTATTCATCTTTATCACAACTAGTTCAAATGACTCAAATGAAACTAGTTAGAGAGTGTTTATGGGGTAAAAACTGTTTCTGCTGGTTTTGGTAAATTTGGGTGTGTTGTTGAGAAACGAATCTAAACCTTAAACAAATGCACTGCACGGTAGTACTTTAGATTCGAGAGATCAATCTGTACAATCCTGGCCTAAACCAAGAAATGGTCATTCCAGTCTTGCTTCGGTCATAAAGTGAAGGAGAAGGGTTAGTCTTAGGGAGGGAAGCAAAGAAGGTGTTGAGACCAGAATGGTTAATTCTGAAAGTGTGGTTGTTTTTATGACTTGTATCAGAATATGGAACTGGCTTGCGGAATGTAAGCTATCATTTCTTTGGTGTTTTTCTGGAAACTTGTGTTGTTGTTAACCAAAACTCCTGCCTTTGGTTGAAATAGGTAGAACCTATTTATACAAGTCATATTGAACGCACCCTGATCTCGTAGAAAGTGGGAATGATGGAGTGATGGAGAAGTGGGGTCATGTGTAAATACCAGAAACCACTTTCCCACTATGAAGGAGACGGGTTAGTTTACACCCACTACTTTTTGTCGCCACTAACTGCCCTGCTTTCTGACACTTTCTTATAATGGGCGTATTGCACGCCGTACGCTGTAAACCGCCAAACCAATACCCTGATGAGTATCCCCCAGTTTGTGACATGTTTGATGTCTCGAGTATTTTCATAGAAAACGTGTAGCAGATTGCTATGTGTGGCAAGTCAAAGTCAGGAGACTTTTCGCAGGAGAATGGCATGTGATGCTATTAGGCTTGTCTTGGATGGTCGCCTAAGACTTGCCACAGGCCTGTCAATTCTGTGGCGAATTTGGACGGCTGAGATTGTGACTCATGAGAGAGGGTGGCCATTGATTATGGACACACTCTGTTGGCACCTAATAATGGCACAGTGGCGCCATTTGCACATGCCAATGGCGTAATGGCATATTTAGCGCATGCCGGCGGCACAGTGGTGCAAGTAGCATCTGGCGTAGCCATGACCGCTAGATTTTGGCATATTGGCGTTAGACCCAAATATGGCTCGGCAACATTGGCTCAAGTTGCCATATCAAACTTAATGACTTAGGGAGCATTAATTGGCTTGGTTGGCGTGGCAACCTTAGCTAAATTAGGGTTCAGCATATCGAAACCCTAATTAGCGCGTGTGGCATGTGGCCACGGCACGGTGAAGTTTTTGTGCAAACGGCGCCATGGCCATGCCAAAGGAATTACGGTGAAGCCATAACACGGGGATGGCCACAGGAGCAAGGGCGGCTATGAGTGGCCATAGCATGGCGCCATTTTTAGGGTTTCCTGTGTCCCGCATGGCTCGTGGCATGTTGTGGGGCCCAAAGTGGTGTAATTTTTTCACGACCAAAGCTAGGGTTTCAACTAATGCCACTAAAAGAAAATCGTGTTCTAGTTGTGATACCTTGACCAGACTCTGTTATGGCGTTGTCCACGAACAGAAAGTGGATTAGCACGTAGGCGCGCTATTTATGGCACGTTGGCACGTTCGGCATGCTGCTGCGGCAAAGTGGCACATTTGTCATGCACGTTTAGTATATTGACGCGGCATGGCATGTACGTTTAGTACATTGACGCGGCATGGCATGTTTGGCATGTACGTTTGGCATGCCATTGGAATGTTGGCGCGGGTTTGGAAAACTAATTTGGCGTTGTGACCATCTGGCGTAATTTTGCCTTTTTTAATACTGTGGCAGGTTTAGAGCGACCTGATTGGTCGATAAAAAGAGGGGCCGGCCAAGCATGGGCGTGGCCACACTTTCAGTGCGCGTAGCGGATTTAAAGTGACCTGATTGGTCGATGGGAAATAGGTCCGGCAAGTATGGGCCCAGCCACAACACATGTGCGTGTGGCAGGTTTAAAGCGACCTGATTGGTCGACGGAAAACAGGGGCCGGTCGGGCAACATGGGGTGTGGCCACTTACAAGTGGCGCCGGCTGGCCTATGGCATGGCCACACCTCCCTTTGTTGTTGTTCCTATTCCGCGGCTCCCTTTATTCCTTGTTTTCTGATTTTGGGTAGGATTTTGCACCTACTAATCCATGGCGGATTAATTGCCTAGTTCGCCTAAGCTTAATTTCGACCGGCGGGGTCTAATATACTGCGCAGGGCGCAAAACCCTAATTTTTGCAAATTAGTCAGGGTAATATCTGAATATTGTGAATTATCACAAAATTGATTGAATTTCATGTGCTGACACAGAGTTCTTTAAGTTTATTGCCAGAGAGCAGTATGCTTTCCGATTGAGTACTTTTATGCAGGGACCTTAACCTTGATACTTGGAAATTCGTACTACTCTGCTGCGACTGAACAAAAATTGTCATGTCATATCAATATTAAGGGTTCAGCTAGGGAACATAGCATAGGAAAAATATTCGGCATGCTCCGGCATTAGTGAGTAATGCAGCTAGGAGCTTATATACTCAGTAGGCTCTATACTAGTGATAAATTCATCTAGAAGCTTGAGTTTCGATATAATATGAAGAGAGACATAGGCACTCATCAGATTTTGATATATTCTCCTGTTTATGGGTAAAAACTGTTTATGCCGTTTTTGGTAAATTTGGGTGTGTGGATGAGAAACGAATCTATACCTTAAAAAAATACACTGCACGGGAGTACTTTAGATTCGAGAGATCAATCTGTACAATCCTGGCCTAAACCGAGAAATGGTCGTTCCAGGATTGCTTCGGTTACAAAGTGAAGGAGAAGGGTTGGTCTTAGGGAGGGAAGCGAAGAAGGTGTTGAGACCAGAATGCTTAATTCTGAAGGTGTGGCTATTTTATAACTTGTATCAGAATGTGGAACTGGCTTGTGGAATGTAAGCTATCAGTTCTTTTGGTGTTTTCTGGATACTGTGTTGTTGTTAACCAAAAACTTGTTGTTTTGTGGAAAATAGGTAAAACCTATTTATACAAGTCATATTGAACGCACCCTGATCTCGTAGAAAGTGGGAGTGATTGAGTAATGAAGAAGTGGGATTGTGTGTAAATTCCAGAGACCACGTTCCCAACATGTAGGAAACTGGTTAGTTTACACCCACTATTTCTTACCGCCACTAACTGCCATGCTTTCTGACACTTTCTTATAATGGGCGTGTTGCACACCGCACACTGTAAGCCGCCAGACCAATACCCTGATGAGCATCCCCCAGTTTGTGACATGTTTGATGTCTCGAGTGTTTTCGTGGAAAACATGTAGTAGATTGCTATGTGTGGCAAGTCAAAGTCAGGGGACTTGCCACAGGAGAATAACACGTGATGTTATTTGGCTTGTCTTGGTTGGTCACCCAAAACTTGCCACAGGTCTGTCATTTCTGTGGTAAATTTGGACGGCTGAGATCGCAACTCATGAAAAAGGGTGGCCATTGATTATGGCCACATTTTATTGGCGCCTGATGGTAGCACAGTGGCGTTATTAGCACATGTCAATGGCGTAATGGCATATAGCGGCATGCCAGTGGCATAGTGGCGTCTGGCATATCCGTGGCACAGTGGCGCCTGGCGTAGCCATGACATCTATTTGGGCATATTGGTGTTAGACCCAAATATGGCTCTGGTAACATTGGCCCTTTTGTTACATCAAACTTTAAGGCCTTAGGAGAATTAGCTGACTTAGTTGGCGTGAAAACTTTAGCTAAATTAGGGTTTGGCATATCAAAACCCTAATTAGCGTGTGTGGCATGGCCGCGACACGGTGGTGTCTTATGCAATTGGCGCCATGGCCACATTAAAGGAATTATGGCAGGCCATAACATGGGAATAACCACAGGCGCAAGGATGGCCAAGGGTGGTTATAGAATGGCACCGTTTTTAGGGTTTGGCGGGTCCCACATGGCTCGTGGCATGTTGTGGGGCCAAAGAGGCGTAATTGGGCCACAACTGGAAATTAGGTTACGACTAGTGCTACTAAGGCAGAGCCGTGTTTGGAATACCCTTGGAATATGTTATGGTGTTTGGCCACGAACAAGAAATGGGTTAGCACATTGGCACGCTATTTATGGTAAGTTGCCACGTTCGGCATGTTTCTGTGGCAAAGTGGCACGCTCGGCATGTTTGGCATGCCGATTAGCGTTTTGGCGCGACTTTTTGGAAAGCCAATTTGGCATTGTGACCCTCTGGCGCAACTTTTCCTCTTTTAATACTGTGACAGGGAGCGACCTGATTGGTCGATTAAAAGAGGGGGCCGACCAAGCATGGGTGTGGCCACACTTCTAGTGTGCGTGTGGCGGATTTAAAGCGACCTGATTGGTCGATGAGAAATAGGGCCGACAAGTATGGTCCCAGCCACAACTCATGTGCGTGTGGCGGGAATAAGGGCCGGTTCGAGAAGCATGGGGTGTGGCCACGTGTGAGTGGCTCCGACTGGCTTATGGCATGGCCACACCTCCCTTTGTCGCTGCTCCTATTCCGCAGCTCTTCTTATTCCTTGTTTTCTGATTGTGGGTAGGATTTTTCACCTACTAATCCATGGCGGATTAATTACCTATTTCGTATAGGCTTAATTTCGACAGGCAAGGTCTAATATACTGCGCAGGGCGCAAAACCCTAATTTTTGCAAATTAGTCAGGGTAATATCTGAATCTTGTGAATTATCACAAAATTGATTGAATTCTATGTGTTGACACAGAGTTCTTCAAGTTCATTGCCAGAGAGCAGTATGCTTTCCGATTGAATACTTTATGCAAGGACCTTAGCCTTGATACTTGGAAATTCGTGCTACTCTACTGCGAGTGAACACAAATTGTCATGCCTTATCAATATTAAGGGTTCAGCCGGGGAACATAACACATAAATCATTCAAAGAAACTTATATTAACTGAGTAATACAGGCAAGGTGCAAAAATTTACAGAATATCTAGGATTGTTGCTACATGCACCATTCTGGGTAAATTTTATGTGAATATATGTTGCTCAATAAATGCGCCGGTGAAGAGGTTGAGCACTCATCACTTTTATATGGCTCCGATTCTTTGCAGAGTGACGGTACATTAAATGCAAGGTTTTACAAATTTAGCCTTGAACTAAAAACCACCATCAACATTAAGTCCCCTGCTTAGCACGTAACGGTGACATTATTGCGGGGTAAGCAATAGATGGTGACAGACGGAAATAAAATCCATGAGAGGAGTAAATAGACGTTACCAGTAGAGAGAGTCCGGCTTGGCCTTTGAGCAGAACATGTTTAGTAAAACGTCGAGGCAACTGGCAATCACCCTTCTCATACGTTGAGGCCGAGAACACTAAAATGGTGTAGTGGAGCCTCGTCTGATGAGTGTTAAGGAAGTTGATCCTTGAATACAAAGATGAGTGTTAAGGTGGTGGAGCCCTCAGAACTATAATGTGTTGAGGCAATGTCGCCTGACAACACGAGTGAGTGATGAGGAGATTGCGCATATCAACACTAAGATGAAGATGTGTTGAGGCAGTGATGCCTGACAACACGGTACTAAGTGTTGAGGAATTTGCACGTTTCAATACTAAGAGGAAGGATGTGTTGAGGCAGCATACCTGGCAATATAGTGGTGAGTGTTGAGGAATTTTCACGTCTCAACACTAAGAGGAAAACGTGTTGAGGCAGTATTCCTGACAACACAATAGTGGTGTTGAGGAATTTGCACGTCTCAAGACCAAGAGGAATGTGTGTTGAGGAAGCATGCCTGGCAACACAGTGGTGAGTGTTGAGGAATTTGCACGTCTCAACACTAAGAGGAAGGATGTGTTGAGGAAGCATGCCTGGTAACACAATAGTGGTGTTTAGGAATTTGCATGTCTCAACACCAAGAGGAGGGTGTGTTGAGGATGCATGCCTAGCAACACAGTAGTGAGTGTTGAGGAATTTGCACGTCTCAACACTAAGAGAAAGGATGTGTTGAGGCAGCATGCCTGGTAACACAATAGTGGTCTTGAGGAATTTGCACGTCTCAACACCAAGAGGGGGGTGTGTTGAGGAAGAATGCCTAGCAACACAATGGTGAGTGTTGAGGAATTTGCACGTCTCAACACTAAGAGGAAGGATGTGTTGAGGCAGCATGCCTGGCAACACAATAGTGGTGTTGAGGAACTTGCACGTCTCAACACCAAGAGGAGGATGTGTTGAGGAAGCATGCCTAGCAACACCGTGGTGAGTGTTGAGGAATTTGCACATCTCAACACTAAGAGGAAGGATGTGTTGAGGCAGCATGCCTGGAAACACAATAGTGGTGTTGAGGAACTTGCACGTCTCAACACCAAGAGGAGGGTGTGTTGAGGAAGCATGCCTAGCAACACAGTGGTGAGTGTTGAGGAATTTGCACGTCTCAACACTAAGACGAAGGATTTGTTGAGGCAGCATGCCTGGCAACACAATAGTGGTGTTGAGGAACTTGCACGTCTCAACACCAAGAGGAGGGTGTGTTGAGGAAGCATGCCTAGCAATACAGTGGTGAGTGTTGAGGAATTTGCACGTCTCAACAATAAGAGGAAGGATGTGTTGAGGCAGCATGCCTGGCAACACAATAGTTGTGTTGAGGAACTTGCACGTCTCAATACCAAGAGGGGTGTGTTGAGGAAGCATGCCTAGCAACACAGTGGTGGGTGTTTGGGAATTTGCACGTCTCAACACTAAGAGGAAGGATGTGTTGAGGCAGTATGCCTGGAAGCACAATAGTGGTGTTGAGTAATTTGCACGTCTCAACACCAAGAGGGGTGTGTGTTGAGGAAGCATGCCTAGCAACACAGTGGTGAGTGTTGAGGAATTTGCATGTCTCAACACTAAGAGGAAAGATATGTTGAGGCAGCATGCCTGGCAACACAATAGTGGTGTTGAGGAATTTGCACGTCTCAACACCAAGAGGAGGGTGTGTTGAGGAAGCATGCCTAGCAACACAGTGGTGAGTGTTGAGGAATTTGCACGTCTCAACACTAAAAGGAACGATGTGTTGAGGCAGCATGCCTGGAAACATAATAGTGGTGTTGAGGAACTTGCATGTCTCAACACCAAGAGGAGGGTGTGTTGAGGAAGCATTCATAGCAACACAGTGGTGAGTGTTGAGGAATTTGCACGTCCCAACACTAAGAGGAAGGATGTGTTGAGGCAGCATGCCTGGCAACACAATAGTGGTATTCAGGAATTTGCACGTCTCAACACCAAGAGGAGGGTGTGTTTTGGAAGCATGCCTAGCAACACAGTGGTGAGTGTTGAGTAATTTGCACGTCTCAACACTAATAGGAAGGATGTGTTGAGGCAGCATTCCTGGCAACACAATAGTGGTGTTGAGGAATTAGCATGTCTCAACACCAAGATGTGGGTGTGTTGAGGAAGTATGCCTAGCAACACAGTGGTGAGTGTTGAGGAATTTGCACGTCCCAACACTAAGAGGAAGGATGTGTTGAGGCAGCATGCCTGGCAACACAATAGTGGTATTCAGGAATTTGCACGTCTCAACACCAAGAGGAGGGTGTGTTGTGGAAGCATGCCTAGCAACACAGTGGTGAGTGTTGAGTAATTTGCACGTCTCAACACTAATAGGAAGGATGTCCAAGGGTGGTTGTAGAATGGCGTCGTTTTTAGGGTTTGGCGGGTCCCACATGGCTCGTGGTATGTTGTGGGGCCAAAGTGGCGTAATTGGGCCACAACTGGAAATTAGGGTTACTACTAGTGCTACTAAGGTGGAGTCGTGTTTGTAATACCCTAATTGGAATATTTTATGGCGTTTGGCCACGAACAAGAAATGGGTTAGCACATCAGCGCGCTATTTATGGTAAGTTTCCACGTTCGGCATGTTTCTATGGCAAAATGGCACGCTCGGCATGTTTGGCATGCCGATTAGCGTTTTGGCACGACTTTTTGGAAAGCATATTTGGAATTATGACCCTCTGGCGCAACTTTGCCTCTTTTAATACTGTGACAGGTTTAGAGCGACCTGATTGGTCGATTAAAAGAGGGGGCCGGCCAAGCATGGGTGTGGCCACACTTCTAGTGTGCGTGTGGCGGATTTAAAGCGACCTGATTGGTTGATGAGAAATAGGGCCGGCAAGTATGGTCCCAGCCACAACTCATGTGCGTGTGGCGGGAATAGGGGCCGGTTCGAGCAGCATGGGGTGTGGCCACTTGTGAGTGTCGCCGACTGGCCTATGGCATGGCCACACCTCCCTTTGTCGTTGTTCCTATTCCGCGACTCTTCTTATTCCTTGTTTTCTGATTGTGGGTAGGATTTTGCACCTACTAATCCATGGCGGATTAATTACCTAGTTCGTCTAGGCTTAATTTCGACATGCAAGGTCTAATATACTGCGCAAGGCGCAAAACCCTAATTTTTGCAAATTAGTCAGGGTAATATATGAATCTTGTGAATTATCACAAAATTGATTGAATTCTATGTGTTGACACAAAGTTCTTCAAGTTCATTGCCAGAAAGAAGTATGCTTTCCGATTGAATACTTTATTCAAGGACCTTAGCCTTGATACTTGGAAATTCGTGCTACTCTGCTGCGAGTGAACACAAGGGTTCAGCCAGGTAACATATCACAGAAAGCATTCATAGAAACTTATATTAACTGAGTAATAAAGGCAAGGTGCCACAATTTACAGAATATCTGGGATTGTTGCTACATGCACCATTCTGGGTAAATTTCATGTGAATATATGTTGCTCAATAAATGCACCAGTGAAGAGGTTGAGCACTCATCACTTTTACATGGCTCTGTTTCTTTGCAAAGTGACGACACATTAATTTCAAGGTTTTACAAATTTAGCCTTGAACTAAAAACCACCATCAACATCTCCAAATTCCTTGCGGAATACAGACATATCAATGTCTACTACATCTGATGTCGGTTCAGGTAGATAGACTTTTACAGTTTTCGCTATGGCTGTCAATGGGTACCCAATTACCCGGAACCGGACCGGACCCGGCTATAATGGGTCCGGTTCCGGGTATTGATTTGAGACCCATTAGTGGATTTAGTACCCGTCGGGTAGACCCGATTGGGAACCGATTAATACCGGGTCCTAATCGGTATACCCGATGGGTACCCGCGGGTATCGGGTACCCGATCAAATTTTGTATCGATGCCCTAACAATAGAATATGCACTAATAAATCTATACTGAATCATCATCTCTCGCCTCACAAACTTCCTGTGTTGCTATGATATCATCTTTTTTCCATCACTTAGGCTTAGTATTTCAATTTTATCATCTTTTTAGTTTTATTCAGGAGCACCGGGAGATGTTTTTGTTTACACCTCATTAGATCAATTAATTAATTAATTAATGGATGAGACTCTAACTGTGGATGTTTTAATGCTACTAGGACCAAGTACTACTGTTGTTATTAATTTGGTGATACAACATTACGAAACAACTATTCCTTTTGTAGTTTTTATCAAATCTAATGTAGCCACTAATCATTTAGTTAATTAATAAGTTCTCTGTCTAAGCTTTACTTTCAAATTACACTCGTTAGCTTTGGTTATGGTCAATATTTTACAGAATTTGTAGTAGTCATTTAGCAGTTAAGATTTGTTTTTTTTCCTGGATGTATATTTTAATTTTCTTCTTATGTATAGTCTCTGTTGGTTTTAGAACATAGATTGTTGAGTACCACTTGATTATGAAACCGTGTAGAAAAGAAATTTAGATTTTGAATTTCCAAGAGTTTGATTTCAAATTGTTTAAGTAAATACCCATTAATTACCCGGAACCGGTGGGTACCCGTCTGTTTAATAGGGTCCGGTTCTGGGTCCATCAATTTAGGAACCGGACCCGAAACCGTTAGGACCCGGAACCGGTAAAAATAATCGGGTCCGGTTCTGGGTAGTATGATACCCGGGAGGAACCGGACCCATTGACAGCCCTAGTTTTCGCCCTATACTAAAAACTATGGCTGTCAATGGGTACCCAATTACCCGAAACCGGACCGGACCCGGATATAATGGGTCCGGTTCCGGGTATTGATTTGAGACCCATTAGTGGATTTAGTACCCGTCGGGTAGACCCGATTGGGAACCGATTAATACCGGGTCCTAATCGGTATACCCGATGGGTACCCGCGGGTATCGGGTATCGGGTACCCGATCAAATTTTGTATCGATGCCCTAACAATAGAATATGCACTAATAAATCTATACTGAATCATCATCTCTCGCCTCACAAACTTCCTGTGTTGCTATGATATCATCTTTTTTCCATCACTTAGGCTTAGTATTTCAATTTTATCATCTTTTTAGTTTTATTCAGGAGCACCGGGAGATGTTTTTGTTTACACCTCATTAGATCAATTAATTAATTAATGGATGAGACTCTAACTGTGGATGTTTTAATGCTACTAGGACCAAGTACTACTGTTGTTATTAATTTGGTGATACAACATTACGAAACAACTATTCCTTTTGTAGTTTTTATCAAATCTAATGTAGCCACTAATCATTTAGTTAATTAATAAGTTCTCTGTCTAAGCTTTACTTTCAAATTACACTCGTTAGCTTTGGTTATGGTCAATATTTTACAGGATTTGTAGTAGTCATTTAACAGTTAAGATTTGTTTTTTTCCTGGATGTATATTTTAATTTTCTTCTTATGTATAGTCTCTGTTGGTTTTAGAACATAGATTGTTGAGTACCACTTGATTATGAAACCGTGTAGAAAAGAAATTTAGATTTTGAATTTCCAAGAGTTTGATTTCAAATTGTTTAAGTAAATACCCATTAATTACCCGGAACCGGTGGGTACCCGTCTGTTTAATAGGGTCCGGTTCTGGGTCCATCAATTTAGGAACCGGAACCGGACCCGAAACCGTTAGGACCCGGAACCGGTAAAAATAATCGGGTCCGGTTCTGGGTAGTATGATACCCGGGAGGAACCGGACCCATTGACAGCCCTACTAAAAACCACCATCAACATTAAGTCCCCTGCTTAGCACGTAACAGTGACATTGTTGCGGGGTAAGCATTAGATGGTGAAATACGAGAACAAATTGAAAAGGCGAGACATGTAGAGGTTACCAGGAAAAGTTCGAACGACCTTTGGCAGCAAGTACGTGCGGCTGGTGATCTTTATACTGGCGCGCTGCTATCTTGGCCACGAAGCGTTGCAGGTTGAGCGACTGGCTTGGCCACGGAGTATTGCAGGTGGAGCGGCTGGTGTTCCTCGTGCTGGCGCGCTGCTGGTTCGGCCATGGAGCATTGGCGCTGCGGGCCCAGCTGCCTTCTTCCGTTCATGGTCCAAAAGGAAAAACCCCCTCTACTCGAATTCCAAAAGCGCTATGCATATAAAAGGGCGTGCTAACTTCCTCCCCTTTTATTATTCGCTCTCCTGCTTCTTGTGTTTATTTGCAGCAACTCGATCATAGGCGTGCCAATCGTCAGCGGCAAGGTAAGTCCATCTTGTCTTCGTAATTTAGCTGTGAGTGTAATATCCATGAGTAGTTGATCAATCTTGGACATTTAGCTCGGTGTGGATGACTTTCTTTGTTAGCGGCGTCAACGGTAACAAAGCAATCTCCAATAGTTATAATCAGCAGAAAGGGGATCCAGGAGAACTCAAGGTAGGTTCTCTTTTATATTTTGTGCATGTAGCCACCCAACAGTACCATCGATCTTCTCCAGAATGTGTAATAAGGTTCTGACTCCAAAAGAATGAGCATCTAACCTCTCCAGTATATTTCAAAATTTACCAAACTCCACTGCACTCCTGGGATGGATGGATGAAATATATGCCCGGAAATGATCATGTCAGGGATAATCTTGGAGAGTGTAGCTGCGTTGTTGATCCGTCCTTGACTTTAAGTTATTTGGTGTCTGGACTACTGAGCCGGTGTCTGGAAGGCTTATTCTTGCCTTTCTGATTACGGTGATGATATGATGTGGATGCTTGTATGGTCGAAATCTTCCGAAACCGTTGGGTGAAGTAGACGAGCTGAGAGGCATTGCGTTGCCGACATGCTGCTATCAAGTCTCCAAGGACTTCATTCCAAGCGACATCCTTCGAACCATCTTCTGAGTCTTGGACTATTGTATTGAATGGGATGCGATGAGCAGTCCCCAGTTACACTTCCGTCTGGTCGTAGATCCGATGGTGTGGCCGGATATGTGAATATCTCTCTGCTTTTGGAGTCTTTGATGTACGTGTACGGCTGCGGCTCGTAAATCATCGACAGTGACGATCTTGACATCGGAAATAATCTGGTTGAGGGAAGCGAAGGTATCCCATGCTGGTAGTCCCATGTGTAATAATCTTGAGCCTATTTTTTCGTGGAAGATGTGCTTCTACTGCATTTGCTGGTAAGGCGGTGACTGCGTTTAAACTTCTAAACCTGAAGGAGGCTTCAGTCCCCAAGTGTAGCCTATTTTGATTGTATCACCTTGAATCCACGCCTCTGGGATTTAATACAAGATTATTGTACTCTCCTGGATGCGATACTGGGATGCTTGGAACATTACTTGGACGAAATATTCTGGGTAACGAAGAGGTAGAAGTAAGAGAGTTACGTTGTTAATCGTGGCTCCCCCTGTTTCTTCAAGAAAAATGTTTCAGCCGCGTCTCTGGAGTTATCTCATGAATCTTTGATTGTTTTCGGGGATGGACTGTGATGAGCAGTCCCCAGTCGCACTTCTCTTTAGTTACTCAAGTTGCTTTCTCTGAGTAGACTTGGGATCCGTCGCGGCTTCGTAAAGTGTTGCAGGAGCCTTCTAGACAGAGAGGTGATGATATCCTTACGCTGCATCTTCGAAGACTAGATGACCTTGTCGTGGATATGACTTTTTGGTTAACCGTGTCCTCTGAGCTTTGGCAGTGAAGGCATTCCGTGTAGAGCCTCGGTCCCTAAGCGTGGTTTATATGTTTCTATCTTGTATGGTCGGTGGGTTAACCATGATAAAGATATCACCATGTTGCATCCGTACTGGTGACTCTATTACTTCTTCCATGTGAAACTAAAATGTGGAGAAGTACGGATTACCTTTGTAGCGGTTGTTGCTATGGTGAAGTTCTGGCTTGTATCAACAAACGAGCAGCAACGGTTCTTGGTAGCAGTTGCGATCAGAAGATATTATATTGTCGTGGGAATAAAATAGCTCGGCTGGAATTGCATGGGCATCCATGGAAGCAAAGGGATTGGCTGGATGTGTAAGCAAGTAAAATTGTCCACGACCACGAGCTTTGGCGGGATGGGACAAAAGGTGGCCACAACTACGAACCTTGGCTGGCTGCTATCATGATCCTTGACAGGAAGAAGTTTGGCGGCTACGGCACGATCCTTGTCAGGAGGCGTTGAAGCGGATTCAGCTTCTAGAGAGAACGGTTATGCGGATTCTGGAGAGAACATTTAAGCGGCGGCTTAATGTTGAAGCGGCTTCGGGAACGAACGTCGAAGCGGAGCGGCTTCTGGAACGAACGTCGAAGCGGCTCCTGGTGAGAACGTTGAAGCGGCGGCTTAATGTTGAAGCGGCTTAGGGAGAGAACGTTGAAGCGGAGCGACTTCTGGAGCGAACGTCGAAGCGGGTCTTGGAGAGAACGTTGAAGCGGCGGCTTAATATTGAAGTGGCTGCTTCGGGAGAGAACGTTGAAGAGGAGCAGCTTCTGGAGCGAATGTCGAAGCGGCTCTTGGAGAGAACGTTGAAGCGGCGGCTTCGGGAGAGAACGTTGAAGCGGAGCGGCTTCTGGAGCGAACGTCGAAGCGGCTCCTGGAGAGAACGTTTAAGCGGCGGCTTAATGTTGAAGCGGCGGCTTCTGGAGAGAACGTTGAAGCGGAGCGGCTTCTGGAGCAAATATTGAGGCGGCTTCTGGAGCAAATTCTAGTGAGGGCTCCATTAACCCTTAGGCTTCGAAAAAACGAGTCTATATGACATGGCAGATGGGAAGACGACACACAAATAGTGCTGGTTGGCAAGTCGTGTTTTCTCCTCATGGGAAAGAATACGCTTCTTCTGTTTGTTTCTCCCTTGCAACTCTCAGAGTCTTGATGGTTACAATGTTGAAGTCGGAGGCCGCATCAACCAGTGCACTTTCAAACTCGACACCTTTCGGGTGAGTAGTGGTTAGGAGTCCCCAGTTACATTTACCAGTCGTATCTTCCAAGAGAGATTGGGATTTCCGATAGGTTCTCCAATTGAAGACCATCGCCTGCCCGACACAACACGGTTGAAGGATGAAAATATATGGCGCTACACCTTAGAGAAATGGAGAATATCACATACATGCTCCATCATAGATTACACGGTTTTGTGAACAGAGTCCCCAGAAACCATTAATGCACAACTCCACCAATTGATGTTCAGTCGCATTTGGATCATGACAATCTAACACCCGAATTCTGAATCCCATGACATAATCATTCGAATTTTCGTTGTTTCGTTCCTTCTGAGTTGTGGCCATGTACGTCTGAGTTTTGGAGAGAACTTCTTAGCTCTTCATTAAATCGATAATAGTAATGGGAGGTTGGTTTCCTCTAGCTCCTCCAGTCTCTTGTCCTGGTAAAGAAGTGGTAGCAGCCCCGGTGATGATTGGAGGAGTCATGCTCGAAGAAATATTAGGAGTAACGGCGGCTCTGGCTAGGAGGCGCCACGCCAGGGGGATGCTCCAGGTGCTGCTGGTGTTAGTGCTAGAGGATGTAACGCCATGGGATGTGTGAACTGCGCTTGCGGACAGTACATTGGTGTTGGTCATTCCCCTTTTCTCTCGTTCGATACGTCCACATACTTTGTCTGTATCGTCGTTAGCGGAGGCACATACCTCAGACAAGGATTCAACATTTTTTGTGCCATCTCTGAAATTGGTGGCGTTCTCCGAGCGAATGTTTGCTGGCTCTTGCTATAGCCGGTTTTCCATACTCTTCCATGGTGATTGGATTTCAAGCATTGGCGGCTTTGGAAGTGTTTGAGATGGCCGAGGTAACTCAAGAAGCGGAAAGTTGGGTTTGGTGATTGAAATGAATTCTGATTGATGATTGAATTTGGCCTAAGATCAACTGGAACGGAAAATGTTTTGAACTGATTTTTGTGACTGAAAGATTAATCTCCCACTGTGTTCGCCAGTTGTTTATGGGGTAAAAACTGTTTCTGCTGGTTTTGGTAAATTTGGGTGTGTTGATGAGAAACGAATCTAAACCTTAAAAAAATGCACTGCAAGGGAGTACTTTAGATTCGAGAGATCAATTTGTACAATCCTGGCCTTAACCAAGAAATGGCCGTTCCAGTCTTGCTTAGGTCACAAAGTGAAGGAGAAGGGTTGGTCTTAGGGAGGGAAGCAAAGAAGGTGTTGAGACCAGAATGGTTAATTATGAAAGTGTGGTTGTTTTTATGACTTGTATCAAAATATGGAACTGGCTTGCGGAATGTAAGCTATCAGTTCTTTGGTGTTTTTCTGGAAACTTGTGTTGTTGTTAAACAAAACTCCTTCCTTTGGTTGAAATAGGTAGAACCTATTTATACAAGTCATATTGAACGCACCCTGATCTCGTAGAAAGTGGGAATGATGGAGTGATGGAAAAGTGGGGTCATGTGTAAATGCAAGAAACCACTTTACCACTATGAAGGAGACGGTTTAGTTTACACCCACTACTTCTTGCCGCCACTAACTGCCCTGCTTTCTGACACTTTCTTATAATGGGCGTGTTGCACGCCGCACGCTGTAAACCGCCAGACCAATACCCTGATGAGTATCCCCCAGTTTCTAACATGTTTGATGTCTCGAGTGTTTTCATGGAAAACGTGTAGCATATTGCTATGTGTGGCAAGTCAAAGTCAGGAGACTTGCCGCAGGATAATGGCATGTGATGCTATTAGGCTTGTCTTGTCTGGTCGCCTAAGACTTGCCACAGGCCTGTCAATTCTGTGGCGAATTTGGACGGCTGAGATTGTGACTCATGAGAGAGGGTGGCCATTGCTTATGGCCACATTCTGTTGGCACCTGATAATGACACAGTGGCGCCATTAGCACATGCCAATGGCATAATGGCATATTTAGCGCATGCCGGCAACACGGTGGTGCAAGTAGCGTCTGGCGTAGCCATCGCCGCTAGATTTTGGCATATTGGAGTTAGACCCAAATATGGCTCGGTAACATTGGATCAAGTTGCCATATCAAACTTAATGCCTTAGGGAGCATTAATTGGCTTGCTTGGCGTGGCAACCTTAGCTAAATTAGGGTTTAGCATATCAAAACCCTAATTAGCGCGTGTGGCATGTGGCCGCGGCACGGTGACGTTTTTGTGCATACGGTTCCATGGCCATGCCAAAGGAATTATGGTGAATCCATAACACGGGGATGGACACAAGAGCAAGGGCGGCTATGAGTGGCCATAGCATGGCGCCATTTTTAGGGTTTCCTGGGTCCCGCATGGCTCGTGGCATGTTGTGGGGCCGAAAGTGGTGTAATTTGGCCACTAAAAGAAAATCGTGTTCTAGTCGGGATACCTTGACCAGACTCTGTTATGGCATTGGACACGAACATAAAGTGGATTAGCACGTAGGCGCGCTATTAGTGGCACGTTGGCATGTTCGGCATGCTGCTGCGGAAAAGTGGCACATTTGGCATGTTTGGCATGCATGTTTAGTACATTGACGTGGCATGGCATGTTTGGCATGTACGTTTAGTACATTGACGCGGCATGGCATGTAAGTTTGGCATGCCATTGGCATGTTGGCGCGGTTTTGGAAAGCCAATTTGGCGTTGTGACCATCTGGCGCAATTTTGCCTCTTTTAATATTGTGGCAGGTTTAGAGCGACCTGAATGGTCGATAAAAGAGGGGCCGGCCAAGCATGGGTGTGGCCACACTTCCAGTGCGCGTAGCAGATTTAAAGCGACTTGATTGGTCGATGGGTAATAGGGCCGGTAAGTATGGGCCCAGCCATAACTCATGTGCGTGTGGCGGATTTAAAAGCAACCTGATTGGTCGACGGGAAACAGGGGCCGGTCGGGCAACATGGGGTGTGGCCACTTGCAAGTGGCGCCGGCTGGCCTATGGCATGGACACACCTCCCTTTGTTGGTGCTCCTATTCCGCGGCTCCCTTTATTCATTGTTTTCTGATTTTGGGTAGGATTTTGCACCTACTAATCCATGGCGGATTAATTTCCTAGTTCGCCTAAGCTTAATTTCGACCGGAGGGGTCTAATATAGTGCGCAGGGCGCAAAACCCTAATTTTTGCAAATTAATTAGGGTAATAGCTGAATCTTGTGAATTATCACAAAATTGATTGAATTCCATGTGCTGACACAGAGTTCTTTAAGTTTATTGCTAGAGAGCAGTATGCTTTCCGATTGAGTACTTTTATGCAGGGACCTTAACCTTGATACTTGGAAATTCGTACTAATCTGCTGCGAGTGAACACAAATTGTCATGCCATATCAAATTGTCATGCCATATCAATATTAGTGAGTAATGCAGCTAGGAGCTTATATACTCAGTAGGCTCTATACTAGTGATCAATTCATCTAAGAGCTTTAGTTTCGATACAATATGAAGAGAGACATAGGCACTCATCCGATTTTTATATAATCTCCAAATTCCTTTCGGAATACAGACATATCAATGTCTACTACATCTGATGCCGGGTCAGGTAGATAGACTTTTAAAGTTTTCGCCCTATACTAAAAACCACCATCAACAGAGAGTTGTTCAATTGTTTATATTCTCATAGAAGTATACAATACACAATTGAAGCGAAATCGATTTTGATTCACTCGAATCATTTCACGAACATTATAGCCACGGTTTGCAAAAGATTGCATTCCTTAATTTATAAACAAGTAGAATGCACGTGTGTTGCACGTCAGCAAACATTAATTTTTCTAATTCTCACATTTTATTTTGCAGAACCATGCCACTGCCTGAAAATGCATCAGTAAAACAAACATTTTTTTTTTCAATCAGAAATTAATAAGAGATCGGATCCTGCTGGCCGCCGAAAGTGATTCTTTTTTATTCAACAATATTATCATTATCATATAAGTTAAGGCATCTGAATAAACAATATTTATGGTACTCGTTCTAGCGATGACTCGTATAGTATAGTTGATTCCCAGCTGCATCGACCAAGCTGATGAGTGGCAGCCCTTAGCATGAAACTTCTTCTTTAATAAATTCCCAAGCTTCTAGCGTCACACGAACTTTAGTAGAAACCATATGTTACCAAGACTTTTGTCGATTCACCATCCAACAAATATACAAATCCAAAAAGACATTCAGGGTAATTAACCAACAAATCCAAAAAGCCATACATGGTAATTAACCAAATATCTAATCAAGTTTGAAACTATATACACTAATTAACCTTGCAGCAAAGATGCACTAATTAACCTTCCACTATAACCTAATTAACATTACGGCAAAAATACACTTGACCTCTAGAGGCTGGTCATATGAAGGTTATGGATCGTGATTCCTTGCCTAACATGGCGTATGTGACCAAGCACGAACTACTGTCTTCTGACTTCTAGCAAAGTACAAATTTTGCCTAATTGGTCAAGCCCAACCAAGTTTCCTAATTGATCTTTTTTTTTTTTGCTGCCAATTACTTAGATATTAAGAACTTGTAGAATCCTTCTGATAGATTTTCAGCCCAACTATCTAACAAAGATACATGAGAAAGTATGACAGCTTCCTACAATTTAATATCTAACAAAGATACATGAGAAAGTATGACAGCTTCCTACAATTTAATAGAGGAATAATTACACATACCTTTCCAATTTCACAGTTTTTCCGAGCATGTTTTTTAATAGGAGGCCACTCTAGTTAAGGATCATCTGTATCTTTGCTATTTCTAAGTTGAACTTGTTGGTGCTACTCCCTGCGCAAATTCATCATAGACCTTATTAAAAACATATACTTGCAAATCGAATTCGCAGCAATGATAGCACCATATTAAGAACAATGATATTTGATCCGAGAAACGAATAACACCGATAGATCCTAACCATACGGCTCACATCCCCCGTATTGCCTGTTTACAATCCCACCTTCTAATTAACTCTTATATCTTGGTCTCTATAGATGGTCTCGCATAACTGGTCCAAATAAAACTGGTCTGTACTCGTTATTGAGCACAGATACACAAAAGTACAATATTAATATTTTTACCAAAAGCATGCTTATCTTGTAGTATGAAAGTTCAAGATAAGCACTTTATAAGAATACTACCAGATAGATGTGATATATGTTAGAAGTTGTCGATGTTTTAGGAAGGTTCCAGAATTTTCTAGAATCGTCTAGGTGTTTCCTTATTTTGGTATATCTAGAGGTTTCTGTTTTGGTTAAACTCAAGGTTTCCTTTCTTAGCTATGTTAAGGTTTCCTAGTATAACTCATATACTTGGAAGACAAGTTTGTAACCTATATAAATAGGTGTACAAGTCTTAAGGAAATACACACAACACAGAATTTAGAGAGTTCTCGATAGTTGAGAATTTTAGGGTTTAGAATGTTTGTTTCTAGAGAATTATTTTGGTGTTTGTGAACAGCATCCCGCTGGTCATAGTTGTGGTTTAATTCTCAGAAATTTGTTCTATAATAAGAGTTGATCGTAGTCGTTTGTGGATGTAGGCACATTGCCGAACCACGTTAAATCTTGTGTCTTTCTTGTTTCGTTTAGTGCATCTTATTTATGTTTTCTTTAGTTCTACATTGATCCAAAGAACTATTAGTGTCCTGTGGAGGTCTTAATCCTAACAATATGAAAAGCCAAATTTAGAACCACAACAACACCAACAAACAGGTTGTAATTGAAGCTATCAAATTGAAGCATTTAAATTTGAAATAGAGCTTTGAAGTCCAAATTGGAAAAAGAAGAGAAAATGTGGTGATACATATATACCTATAATTTATTGATGAGCTTTATATCTGAAATACAAATTGGGTCACTTATTCAACTTAGAAAGGAACAGTCTCGGCCATCAGTTTGTCATAAAATGAATCATCTCGGAGAAAATTATACCAAGTCCAAAGGCACAACGGGATGCATTAATCAACCTACGGACAACACAACCAAAAGGGAAGTATCCTAATCTCCGACTTTAAAAACTGTTAAGTTGAAACATATCGATTGTTATGACTCTTAGAAGTGTCTGATTAAAGAAAATTCATCCGAGAAAGTGCGAATATTTGAACTGTTAAATACAGTAACACCCATATTAGCTCATATTCACAAACATTGATAAAAATTGACATTAGAAACTTAAGTTTTAATCCATAATTGAAACTCACAGGAGATTGAATCATTGGCATAGCCGATACCTCCATGACAGCAACTCGAAAGCAAATCTCTTCCAAGATCAAGATGCAGTAGATCTCTATTCCTACAGCTTGTGAATTGCCAATCCAATGATCTGGTAGCACGGCGACAACATGAAGTCATGAGCCCGACCAACATATAGAGAGTTAGTTCAAATAAAAGTCTCAGCGAAAAGATAAACTACAGTTTCAGATATAAATTTCAATTTCAGCATACAGAGGGTTCACTATATATATGAATTGAATTGTTTTGTCTGCGAAACTGAAAGTGTTGGAGAAGGAGGGTGGTCATAACCGAAATTAAATTATTTCAATTGAAATTAAAACTGGAAAAATTGAAACCTAAAATCGAATTGGGAGATATGTAAGTCGTACCTGCGTCAATTGATAAATTTATTAGGATTGTGAATGAACTTGGTGGTGGAGCTGGTTCGGCGGTGCTGATGGTGTAGTGAACGACTTACAAAGGTGAAATCGAGATAGAGAAATTAATGTAACATGAAATTGTTGGTGATGGTGTTGCTGGTGGTGGTGGTGGTGGCGGAAAAACTGAATTTGAAAACTGGTCGAAGATGATAGTGGCGGTGGTGCTGGTGATGATGA
The DNA here is from genome assembly GCA_023531295.1 of Papaver armeniacum. Classification (NCBI taxonomy): domain Eukaryota; kingdom Viridiplantae; phylum Streptophyta; class Magnoliopsida; order Ranunculales; family Papaveraceae; genus Papaver; species Papaver armeniacum. Next base: position 250,479 of record JAJJWW010018487.1, on the reverse strand, counting down.
TAGTGGTGGGGGTGATGGTGTTGGTGGTGGTGATGGTAACGATGGGTGGTGATGATGGTGTTGGTGGTGGTGATGGTAACGATGGGTGGTGATGGAATTGAAGAGGAAAGAAAGCGCTGCGTTTAGGAAAATAAGATAGAGGGCATTTTCGGGAAGTAACGAAAAAAAGGACATGAATTTTTTTTTTGTGACAGAAATCTTTTGTGGAATATTCATGTCATCCAACGGTCTAGCTTTGAAGATGGGAGATCCAACGACTGATGTTAGTTAAGTTAGGAGATTTTTGATTAGTCTTGCTCTCATTAAAGGGGGGAGAGATGTATTAGTTCATGAACAAACCGATTTTAGAACATAACCTACTCAAGTACGCAAACTTGTACGCATACTTAGGTAGCCGGACTGAGTTTGGTTTTGCTAGTACGCGAATGGGTACGCATACTTATAACCTCAGTTGAATTCCGGAACTTGGACTTACCTCAGTACGCGTACGTGTACGCATACTTAGTTCCCTGACTTCCATTAACCAACCAGTACCAGTACGTATACGCATACCATGGTTCCCAGACTTGGACATTACACAAATGTGAATACACACACTATGTTTATATCCAATCATGGTTACATGTTCTAAACTCTCATTTCAATCATTGAAACATTCTTAGAAGACGAAAATAGATGTCTCACACAACTATTAGCTTCAAAGCAATTTTCAAGTGATCGAATGATCAATACGAAACATTCCGAGTCTATACCAAATGATTGCATCACACAAATCATGTAAGATATTGCAAGGCGATTTTCACATGATCATCTTTTGACTTTCGTCAAGAATAAAATATAAACTTGGTTAAAGCGAAAGCTTACCAACACATATTTCGAGAAATAGATAAGCGAGATAAACTCGGCTCGAAATATCAAATGTTTATAAATGAAGTCTATATAGTAATACGAATTTTGTCTCAAATAGGAGATAGAGTAGATAGACTTTTGAGTGATAGATGAGTTCAAGTCTCCATATACTTTTTGTTGATGAAGTTCCACAAGTTCCCTTGAGGAGTTCTTTGTCTTCATTCGATGAACGCCGTGAAGTCTAAAGATGAACTACACTTTCTATCCTAATCCGAGACTTAGCTATAAGTAGACTAGAAATCAAGACTTATAGTTTTGGCAACTAAACTTGACAAACAATCTTGAGATAGCAACGCTTGCGAGTTCGATTGAGCAGTGCTCTAGAAAAAACTTCTTAGCTGCGGTATGGCTGCTCAAAGTACTCGTCAAGTTGATAACCTATCAACAAGAATGAAAGATGCAAATATGGGTTTTAGTTCTTCTAGACCAGTTTGAAGAGTGGTAAATATTGTGCAAGTTCAAAATGATGTTGCTTCAGAATGCTCCTATAGTTTGTTGGGAAATCTTTATATCTGCGCGGGCTTGGATCATGATGATGTTAAGAAGAAAATCAACATGCGCTGGAAACATTATAGAAGTGTTTATGGGTGAAAACTATTCCTGCCGGATTTGGTAATTTGGGATGTGTGGATGAGGAATGAATCTAAACCCTAAACAAATGCACTGCGCGGTGAGTGCTTGTAGATTCGGAAATCAATCTGTGCAAGTCCGGCCTAAACCAAGAAATGGCCGTTCCAGACTTGTTTCGGTCACAAAGTGAAGGAGATGGGGTTGATCTTAGAGAGGGAAGCGAAGAAGGTGTTGAGATTGTGAAGGTGTTGGCTTGCTTATGACTTGTAACAGAAAGGTGAGCAGGCTTACGATTGATGCAAGCAGGCTCTGGGTGTTTGAATACGTTTTGTATTAACACTTGGTTTCTGTCTCGTCTGGACTTGTGTGGTTTTTCTCCTGTGTTCTCCCTTGTTTGGAAAATAGGGAGGAGAACCTATTTATACGAGTCATTTGAGCCTTATTCACGTCTCTCGTGGGAAGTGGAGGAAGTGGAGTGATGGAGTAGTGGAGGTGTGTGTTGGTGTTACACGACCAGTCTTGCCCACTTCTCCTGTCATCTCTAACCTTCCATGACTTCCTAACACGTTCTTGTGATGGCGTGTTGCACGCTGCACGCTGTAAACCGCCAGACCAATACCCCAATGTATCCCCCCAGTTTGTGACATGATTGATGTCTCGAGTGTGTGGATCGTGGGATCCACAAAAGGTAGCATGTAATGCTAAATTGAATAACTGCGTTATTCAGGAAGTTGATACTTGTGAAGTATCATGTGTATTTTATGCAGGTACTGCATCCTGGTATGGTAAAGTGACAGGAGATGACGCCTCACTGACCAATTAACTCCTGACCAGGGTTGTATAACCAAGCTGGTGAAGTTGGACGGATGAGATGATCTTTGAGACACTCATTTGCGACCGTTAATGAAATTAGGGTTTCTAGAGAAGGTGCGCAAGCATCCCTCTTCAGCCTGGTCGAATCCAAGCTTGGGATATGACTTTGTCAGCCGACCGTACATGCGTGTAGACGACATGACGGTGTAGGCGCCTATACCCATTACCTCACGAAAGTATGATCCGGGCCACTCAATTCGTCCGGTGAAGTTGAGTGGTCGAGATCAATTTGTGACAAAAACCCGTCCGCAAAAAGCCGCGCGTCATGCCCACTTCGCACGTTCCAAGATGACCAATCTTGGTCGGTCTTGGCCGATCGGTCTGTGTGAAGGTGGTAGGCTGGTGTTCACGCCTATACATGAATATCCCATGAAAACGTGATCTGAGCCATCCAAATCGTCCGGCGAAGTTGAGCGGTCGAGATCAGTTTGCGATTTGGGAGGTGTGACCATGCTAGTTTGGGCGCGCTTCTTGGAATAACCAGGCATGATATGCCTTGGCCGATCGGGTGAGGGGATAGATGGGTCCACGGTGGTCATGCTGGTATGACCGGACCTGCTTAATCTAATCTGGGACCCTCCATTCATGCCAGAGAAAATGGACGCTCGTGATGCTCGAAACCCTAATTTTGGATTTCACGGCCGTGTAACCATGCTCCGTTTGGGCGCACGAATTGGGATGACCAACCATGGTTGGTCCTGAACGATTGGTCAGGTATGTAGGCGGGCCCATGGTGATTGTGTTGACATGCTCTGGGCCCTTTGAATCTACATCTACACCCTCCATCTATACTTGCGAAGATGGATGGTTGAGACTGTTTTGCGACACATGTAATATGCCACAAACCCTAATTTAGGGTTTTCCCGTCCATACGCTCTGGTTTGGACGTTTTGGCAAGCTAGGCCAAAGGGGAGGCCGACCATGCGGGGTCCGTGTTGGTTCGGCAGTGGATATTCCATACCTGCTTGGGGGTGATGGAATTGATCTGGGTCATCCAATCATGCTTGTGGAGTTGGATGACTGTGATCATATCCGGAATGATACGGTCAGTCCGGATGCTCAATCGGGCTAGTATAACACACCGAGAGTGGCTCAATCGGGCTAGTATAACACACCGAGAGTGGCTCAATCGGGCTAGTATAACACACCGAGAGTCAGCCTGTACGGGTATTTCGTACATGGTTTCATTATAATGCTTGGAGGTTCGTGTTGCTCTGCTAAGAGTAACACTCAGTCGCCATGCCGCACTGATAATGAGTACAGGAAATACAAGGCTGATTTCGCATTAATTAATAATGCTAGAAATTCACAGGGTATATGGGATTGTTGCTACATGCTCCAACCTGGATAAATTTCATGTATTCACAGAATGGGATTGTTGCCACATGCTCCATTCTAGGTGAATTAAGTGAGGGAGTATCCAACACTTATTAATGGCTTTATCTTTTACAAGATGTGCTATAAATTCACAGGGTATATGGGATTGTTGCTACATGCTCCAACCTGGATGAATTTCATGTATTCACAGAATGGGATTGTTGCCACATGCTCCATTCTAGGTGAATTAGTAAAGTGAAGGAGTATCCAACACTTATTAATGGCTTTATCTTTTACAAGATGTCAGCGCATGATTTTCTAGTTTTTACAATTTTAACCTTAAATGAAAATCCACCATCAACAAGAAGATTCTAAAATCATCTCTACAAGTGCTAACCTTTTTATCTTCAAGTTTTTCAATGAGGATTCAATGAAAAATGTGCTTAGAAAGGCCTCTTGGATGGTCATGGGGTACTTACTGTTATTGTAGAGGTATCTAATATATATATCAAAGACCATCATTTTACTAGCCAACTTTAGTGTGTAAAATTAAGAAATCTTCAACAAATTTTCCTTAATGACCAAATGGTGGAAGATTTATGTAAATACATCGGTAACACATTTATCCTGGATGATAAAAATAGATTTCCAAGGGGTCATGTGATGAATACTTTTTTACGTGTATATGAATTTGAAGGAGCCACTAAGAAGAGATGGGTGTGTGACTACTACAGCTGGAGAATGGGTCTGGGTCATCTATTATTTTGAAGTGCATCCTTATAAAACCTGCAAAGAGTGTTCTGTATTGGAACATAATGCTGAAAATTGTAAAAGTATAGCATATGAATTAAAAGGTGAAGCTACTGAGGAGTAGTATTTGGTTTAAAAGAATACAAATGAAGGAAGGATTTCTTGGCTGCCTATACGGAGGATACAGGTGATGATAGTGTTTATGCCTTGATAAGCTCAGGAGATGATACAATGAAAGATTGTAAGAATGACTTGGAGATTTTGGAAGAGGAGGAAAACAATAAAACTATAAAAGCTAAAGATGAAAATTATTCATCACCTCTGAGCCAACTCGATTAATCCATAATCAATACCCATAATAACCCAACTTTTCAAATAGATTATTCTGTCATAGATGGTTTTGTCTAATTTGGGGATCGTATGGGCAATCTTAAGGAGGGAGTGATCCTTCACCAAATTCAGGGAGATGAGAAGGAATTTGAATTGTTTGACAGCTCGATGCAAAGTTCTATAAGGTTGACTAGCATAATCAACTTGGAGAAGCTGCAAACTATTCAAAGGTTTTTCCTATTCCTTGATTATAATTCTTAATTTCAATTTGATTTATGTTCAATCTCTTTTTAGTAACATTATTACCTTTAGTTTTCTATATTGTGCCCTTAGTTTGCAAATTAAGTTTTGTTAAAAATTCGGTGCCTAAGCTTGATTTCTTTGTAGTCTGCATATCGGCTAGCAGTACCAGTACTAGAAAAGTTTGCTCCATCATCAAAAATAATATCTCTGGTGCATTTTGTCTAGATACTCTATTTATTATCAAAATAAACTTGAACTCTAAATTCTTCTTGAATAATTATGTGAATTATATTTTGGGTAAGGAGGTATTAGCTTAGATTGTCCAAGGATTTGGTAACAAACATACTAGATATCATCTAAATGACTTTGTTAGATCATTGCTCGGTTGAACCCACCAACCGTTGGTATGTTAAGTTTGGTTCTCATATTTTAGGTCCAAAACTCGAGTCACTTGATTAGATTACTAGAGTCAACTTTGTTAGGTTAGACTAGGAAGTCTATAAATGTTAAGACAAACTCTTGTTACTCTAAAGAACCTCAAAACGTATCGATATTAACGAACACATCATCTTTCCGTTTGAGGTTAGTAATACAAGAGTTGACTTGTTTCCATTTCTGTCTATGTTTCTTTGAAGTCTTTTATATTGAAAACATAATATGCAAAGTTATATATATGAATATCAAGTATTGGTGACTTGATCATTACATTATGATCAAAGTGTCAAGAAAGAATATACAAGTTGTATTACAACTTTGGTATATTGAAATACGAAGTATAACGTTTATTTTTCAAAACTTCGGATATACAACATAAGACTATCTCTGTAATGCTGTACTATATTTTGTGATGAACTTTGGGTCAATTCCATGCCTAGAAACCTATGTTTAACTACATGAGTTTAAGGAAGTAAACTTGCAGGACCGATCCCTACTTTGGGGATCTATAGCAGGACCGGTCCCTACCTTAGGGATCACTTGCATGTAGGACCGATCCCTAATAGCAATTCTATTTCCGCTTTTTCATATACACTTTAGGGTTTACATGGAATTCGGAATATGAGTTGATATTTAGAAAAGTTCACTATGTTGACATAATGAGTAATCTTAACATGTGTTAAAATCTTATTTAGTTATTGTTCAAAATTTTTCCTTGATACTCGAGGTAAGATCCTGTTAGTGCATTGCTCGGTTGAACCCACAAATTTTGCTATCTCAAGCTTGTTGTTAATGTTAGGATATCAAAACTATATCTTTATTTCTAGTCTACTAAGTCAAGTCTCGGATTAGGTTAGAATTGTAGTTGAGTATATCAGAGATCACCCATAAAGATTGAAGATCGTCGAAGACATTTGGAGAACTTCTGTATCAGGTATGTGAAGACTGAACCATTCTATTTTACTCACTATATCATCATTTTATCTATAGAGACTATGTAGTATGACTTCTAATAGAGTTACAAAGAAGAAGTTTTGAGTCAAGCTTGTCTTGTGAAAAATCTCGAAATATGATTTAGCAAATAATATGCTCAACGGTCCTTAACAGTATTAGTTATATGAATTAATTTGTGCAATTGAAAATTGCCCATGCAAATGATTATATCACTTGGGAATGTTTCAAACATCATAAGAGAGAAATATGAACTTACTGATATTTCTACTCAGGGTCGCAAATTGCAAGTTCAGTTGGGAACAGTTCACGAACCCGGTTGGCGAACCTTGGTGAATTGAATTTTGTAAGTTGGATAAATAGGCTAGCGATTGACGAACCCGGTTCACGAACTGTGGTCAACTGAGTTCGGTAGTCTAGTAGGGTTGGCGAACCCGGTTCACGAACCATACTACCCTAACTCGTGAACAAGCCCTGCATTTCACGAACCGTTGTACCAACTGTCCCAGTTTATATTTTAGTATATGCTTAAAGACTTATTTTTATAATATGTTTAGCATTACTAAAACTCTCTTAAACACTTCTAAGACTTCATTGATTACTTAAACACTTATGTGTGTGTATCATGATTAAATTCTTAGGATGGTACACATACCTAAACACTTATGTGTGTGTATCATGATTAAATTCAATCCTTGACACTTTATGTCCTAGTTGATTCTAGAGTCGTCCTCTATTGAACTAAGTTTCCTCTGTCGAACATTATTAGGTCTACAACTAAAAGACTTCACTTTGGGGATTCGTGAAGCCACGTACGACTATCTTTACCTTGACAGTTCGTGAATCCCGATCTTGCTTTTATGTTATCAAGGTTTTCATAATCTCTTTTAGGAAAGATAGATAGTAATCCCAAAGTTCTCATCGTCTCATACTTTGTGATTCTTTAAGATAGATATCTAATGACTGATCTTAGTTGATCTTTCGAAGATTATTCTTGAGAGGTGGTTAAGAATTTAAGATGCTTTTAAGGAGTCGTAAGTTCCGTATTTGTGAGGTTTGCTAGCTTTGTCTATTGCAAACGTATTTCCACACCTTGATCTTTGATCTAAACAGAAATCAAATAGGCTTATCTCTGTTAGAGGCATATTGGTATCAAAAGCTTTCACTTTGGATGAAGCAACTCTTAGGCTGTAAAGGACGTCATCTAAGGGAGTGCGTAGAGCCTTGCGAGGTTCATGAGACGTAAGAAGCGTGATTGTAACTGAATCGCTTGGAGGGTGGGTTCGGTCTCAACTACATTCTAGTCCGAAGTCTAATAGTAGGCTAGTAGTGTCTGTAGCGGCTTAATACAATATGGTTTTCAATCTGGACGAGGTCCTGGGGTTTTTTTGCTATTGCGGTTTCCTCGTTAACAAAATTTCTGGTGTCTTGTGTTTTTCCTTTTCCGCATTATATTTTTTTATCTTTGTAATTTGATTTACACAGGTTAGTACGTATTCAATCTAAGTAGATACGTCCGCTTGATTGTAATCGATTACGAGACTTTTTTCTTGTAGAATTCGTATCTTGAAAGATATTTAACATGTTTAACCACTTGGAAGAATTCTAATTGGATTATTTGGATACGACTATATTGATCCTGAATATTGATTTTTGAGATCGTCCAAGTGATCTGCTTAATAATCATGTTCACGGACCTTGTGTCTATATACATACTGATTGAGTAGAGGTTGAGATTTAAACTCTATATACATATTTTCAAGGATCATTCAATTGGTCTACTTGCTATTGTATTAAGTTTTGCTTATACAGGTCGTCGAACGAAAAGCTGGGTGTATTTGGTATCCCCTGCGTTTCAAATCCCAAACCGAAACACTTGAGATTTTTTTTTTCGGTTTTCGAATTTATATGTCTTTATTTGCCCAGCAAGTAAACATATCTCTGGAGAATATATTAGTAAATTATACTTGTATGCTAGCTAATATTGAGTTGTCATCCATGAAAGATTTTGGTATATTAGTTGGATATTAGATAAAACCGAAACTTGGTGCTTATTGCATATCTTTTTATATTTTCGGTTATTGAAATTCCTTGGTGTCCAAACTACCTTGGTTTATAAATAGTGAAGTTTTTTATTCTTACAAACTTATCCTGACACACGTACTTCATCTTGTAGTCAGTGTGATAGCGGACTGTTAGTATTATTCACAATATTTTATTAAAGAGAAAAGTAACCTAATTAGGCAAAAGATCTTACGTGCTTTAAACACTTTTGTAGGATCAAGAAGCGTCTAGGAGTACCGTTGGAGGGAAACTAGAATCGCATTGTTATTTTAGTTTTCGATTATTAATTCGATTGACTAACGGTAGTTGAACCTTTATAATCACTAGTTTGTTTATTCCGTGGTCCCTCTTTTCTGATATAAGGTCACTCAAACTAGATCAAGGATTGACAAAGTGCAGATCTGTTTTCAGATCTGAAAATAGGCTTATGATCATCCATTGTTAACAGACTATGTTCAATGCGTGATTGATCATAACTGTTAGAGCATTGCTCGGTCGAACTCACAAGTGTTGTTATCTCAAGTTTTTTGTCAAATTTAGTTGATGAAAACTATATCTTGATTTCTAGTCAACATTTAGTCAAGTCTCTGATTAGGATATATAGAAGTGTGTAGTTGAGTACCATACATTACTGTGTTCTACCGTTTGAAGGCAAAGATCAACCGAAGATTTTGGAGAACTTCATCAAAAGGTAAGTGAAGACTGAACCACCTTGTTTGTACCATAAGTAAAAATACCACTTACTGGGCCAAATTGATACTTGAATCATCTTTTGGTCCTCATCCAAGCCCACTAACTTGTCAACCAAGGCATCCCACCAGTCTGCACAGACCGGTCAATGGTCAAAGTCGGTCAACTATCAAAGTCAACTTCCGGTCAAGGTCAATGGTCAAATTCGGTCAACTATCAAAGGCAACGTCCGGTCAAGATCAATGGTCAAAGTCAACGGTCGGTCAACAGTCAAAGTCAACCGTCGGTCAACTATCGAAGTCGGGCCGCACCCTAGCCAATTTTCGGTCTTGTAGCCAAGCAATGCCACTAACCGCCAGTTCTTCTCGGAAAACTCTTCCACACTACCAACCGGTCTCCAATCATGTTTGCCAACCCCAGCCCCATCACACCGCCACCATCATGCCCACAACCATCAAGCTAGTCCCTACCCATGCAATCACTGTCCCGCCAACAAATGTCCACCAATACTGCCAGCCATCATTTATGCAGAATTTATCATGGAAACATAAATGTGCAGTTTCATGTAAATTGAATTGCAGCAGTTTCAGCCATGCAGTACTAATTGCAGCAGTTTCGTACATGCAGAATTAACTCCAGCTGTTTCATACAGAATTGATGATGGAGGCATGAATGAGCAGTTAATGTAATTTATGTTTATATTTAGATATGGAACTGTATAAATAGGGGAGAGCAGAAATCAGGAAGGGGGAGCGATAGGAGGAAAAAAAATTGGAGAGGTATCCAATAGGGGAGAGTGAATAGGAGGGGAAAAAATATACAATGTAATTTCATTATCAATACAAAATCACTCCCCAAGGGGATTCGCCCGTGGACGTAGGCAACCTATGCCGAACCACGTTAAACCTCTGTCTTTCATTTTGTTCTTCAAATCAACCCCTAACCCAAAATACTCACCAAAACTATTCATTCATCGTGTTTCGTGCCCAAAAGTAATTTTGGGTACAAACACACCTATTACTCAATTTTTCACATTTCTATCTATGAGACTAAGTCACATGAGTAAAGTGGACTTTACATGCAAAATAGAAATTTGGAGTCAAGTTTATCTTGTTAATTATTCTCGAAATATGTATGACTAAGCTTATGAACATTTGTTCAAAACTTGATGAATTTGGTTAAGAACAATTTATTATTTATGATCTAAATCATGATTCAAGTTGATCATTTGAAAATAGCATGGAATAGTGATATGTGTCATTGATGTTATTCGGGAATGTTCCAAATTAATTATTAGGGAGATATAAAACTACTGTAAATTTGGATACAGGATGGTACACGTACTAGCTTACATACTGGCGCAACTGTTATAGGTCCGGAGCCGCAGTACATACCCAGTACACGCACCGGTGTATCTATAGTTCGGCGATGACTTTTGGTACACATACTGAGTATGCAAACCCAAAAACGTTTGTTGACTCGTGAACACAGAATGGTACACATACCTAGTATGCATGCCGAGAAAGTTTTGTAGAATCCTGAACTTGTTTTGTCGTAAGTGTATACAAACCTGGTACACGTACCATGACAAAATAACTTACGAACTGGAAACTAAGTACAATACCAAGTATACGTACTTACCCAGTCGAATATTTCAAATGCATTAGAATTATTTCTATGAGATAATCAACATTTGAACAAATCTCTAAAAACACATCTAGACATATTTCATCACATTATAACCTATGGTCGTGACTCAAGATTAAATTCTTAAAGTGTTAAATCAAAATGGTTAAGCTTATAGTTCGTCTGGCTAGTTTCGGCTAGCCTTTCATGAAAAATTCATTATACACGGTTTATTACGGTTCATCCTAACCAGAGTGTATATTTTTTTGTGTTAATATCAAATCAAAGATTCATCTAATAGTGGATATTGATTGCTTGATTCTAAAGATACCTTAGCTTAAATCTAAACCAACCTTTGATTTTGAAAGTCTATATTAGGAAAACCTCAAGAAACTGGGATCTTTGAATCCCTGACACTTTTTGTGTGAGTCCTAATTGTAAACTAGAATCGTCCTCTCATTTCAATCCCCGGTACATTAAACACCGAAGATTTGAAAATAAGAAGATTTCTGATCTTTGTGATGTACTTCGTGCACACTTTATTGGCTTGGACCCGACATAGCTTTTCTATCTTTATTGACATCTTATAGCTTTTTTTAGAGATCGACGATCTATCATTTGGTAATTTTCTTCAGGGTCCAAATTTGATAGATTGAGCTAAGATCTGATTGTCTTGATAATCTAGATCTTAGTTGATCTGAACTGATATAAAGGAATTTATATTATTTAAATAGAATAGACTCTGTATAACTCAACAAACATCTATAATTTAGTTCTTGAGAGTTAGAGCGGTTACCGAATACAGATTAGTCCTTTACTGTTTCGGAATACGATCCAAAGGAGTTGAGTGGTAGAATTCTTCACTGCGGCTGAAGAAACTTAAGATAGTTGACTCTATTTTAGGATTCACATCCATTGACCAAATTGGTAGTAGGAGTAAGGATACTGAAGGAACTAGGTAACTTGGATTTAGTTTACTTGGTCTCAACTATATGAGGTTGGTAGTAGTCTTTGTATAGTGGCTTAATTCTGAGAGTATTCAAAATTGTACTAGGTCCCGGTGTTTTTCTGCATTTGAGGTTTACTCGTTCACAAATCTTGTTGTGCACTTTTAGTTTACTTTCCACATTATAATTATAATTATTATTGTAGTTATTGTTGATGGGAGAAAATGATTTACTGGTTTTTTAGGAATTGAGAAGACGACCGTGCGGAGGAGACTCCTCGAACCGAGCAAATTGCTTTAACCTTTTGCAAACAGATGCACTGCAAAAAGGGAGTGCTTTGAATTCTAGAGATCAATCTGTAAGACTCCAGCCTAAACCAAGACAATTTCCGTTCCAGAGTCAATTCAGTTACAAGACAAGATGGATCGATCTGTAGGAGAGAAGCTGAGAAGTGTGTGAGATCAATTATGATCAAGGATTGCGAATGTGTTGTGTATTCTGCATGAGGAAAATAAATTCTGATGATTGAATTTGCTCTGTTGAGAGTGATTGCTCAGACGATGAGCTCTTGTTCTCTGTTGTTCGTTGTTTCAATCATGGGTTCAGAGACTTATTTATATTGCAAGAAGTAGTAGACATATTGATCCCAGTAAGTGTGAAGGTTGCTGAAGTCAAGGAGTGGGAAAGTGAGAAATCATGTTAAAACCAGTTACTCATCGTGCGGAGACTTGGTTGATTGTCCACCCACTACTTCGTTAACTCCTTCAACCGCTTGCACGACTTAGTCACATTCTCATCGTGGATGAACACACGTGTCATAGGCCACCAGACCAAAACCCTAGTTAATATCCCCATGTAACACGATTGATGTCTCGTGATTGTGGAGTCTGCAAGGCAGACGTGTATTTAATTAGTCGGTTGTTGACTCGATGAGATGATGAGTCTTTGTAGAACATGATTTACGAATGTTCTAGTATTCATGAATTGAACATGTCTGTTGAGATAGATGTATAATTGTCGAATGAATGTTGATAACTAAAATGAGCTGATACTAAAGTCTCTTGAAGACTAGTTGGTGAAAGGATGATTAAATGCTGGTTTAATCATTTATTAAAATATTGCTCGTCTGAGCATTAGGTAATAATACCTAATAGGGACCGACCAAGGGGTCATGGAACCGGCCCTGGTGGTCATGGGACCGACTGACGAACGTTTGATGAAAGTCCAAGTCGTTTGGAATGGTTTGAACCTAATATGAGCAAATTAGGTCAAATTATGAAAATATGTGGGACCGGCTTTCTGCAATCCAAAGAGCCGACCCTGGTCAGTCAAGGTAGCATACCTTTGTCACCAGAGTGTTCGTGTCTCAATCCTGAGAATTCTGGTATTTTCTGGTGTGCGTTTGGGCAACATTCGAGAAAATATGAAGAAATCAGGGTTTTGTTCAAACTGAGGAACTTCATAAAATGAAGGAAATAATAATAATAAAGTAAGGGATTATCAGGTGTGGCCATCCGGCTAGTAAGCCCGGTCACGTGACACATTTCCCAATTTTATATTATTTCCACGATGCGAAAGAAATCTCATGAAACTAAGGAGTTTGTTAAAACTAAGGAATTTCCATGAGATGAAGGAAATAATAATAATAAAATAAGGAATTACTAGGTGTGGGACCGGCCACGGCTAGTGCATGGTCGGCCGGATAGTAAGCCCGGTCCCGCGACACCTTTCCTAATTTTATATTATTTCTATGATGTGAAGGAATTCTCATGAAACTGAGGAGTTTGTTGAAACTAAGGAGTTTCCATGAGATGAGGGAAATAATAATAATAAAATAAGGAATTACAAGGTGTGGGACCGGCCACGGCTAGTGCATGGTCGGCCGGCTAGTAAGCCTGGTCCCGCGACACCTTTCCTAATTTTATATTATTTCCATGATGTGAAGGAAATCTCATGAAACTAAGGAGTTTTGCCAAAATGAAGGAATTTGTTCAAATGAAGGGATTTTCATTAGATCAAGGAAAAATAATAAAATACGATAAAATAAAGGAAGAGACGTGAGACCGGCCATGATGGCATGACCGGCGGGCCAGTGGGCCCGGTCCCCTAGGCGCCTCAATTAATATTTTATTATTATTATTTTTCTTCCCTATTTTGCATAGGTTTCCTCGTTCCTTCGTATTTTTGAATGCTCGTTCGTGCATTCAGGTGCTCGTTTGTGCATTATTGCTTTGTACACTTGCTCCATTTCCTCGGGGTTTACTCGATGGTGGCTTAGATACCCATACGTTGAATATTTATTACTAACCCATGGAATTCTGTTGGGAAAATCTATAAATTGAAGTAACGAAATATTATAAAGAATGTAGAATGTTTTCTAGGAATCCAATTGATGAATCTAGCGACTAGAATAATTAATTTACGGCTCTACACTAGCAGATAAGCTAGGAGCATTACAATTATTCGAGAATTGAGCGATATGAGCTAACTGAAGCGTCATATTTATTCTGTAGTCAGGGAAAACATTGTTACATCCCGAAGACGTTATTGCTCTATACTAGCAGGCAAGTTGTCTAGGAGCCGTCCAATCGTTAAGATTCTATACATATGTCTTTTATATACTCAGGGAAAACATTGTTGCATCCTGAAGACATTATCGCTCTATACTAGCAGGCAAGCTGTCTAGGAGCCGTCCAATCGATCGATTCTATATAAAAGTTAATACTGAAATTGTTCAGTATTAATGAAATATGCCGTGGTCTCAGTTGAGAGACTGCATATATACACTCTGAGAGGCAATACTCTCAATCAGAGGTTCTTAGGAATATTCTGAGAGGCAATATACTCAATCAGAGATCATCATGACATGAGTTTTCATGCTTTAATGAAAGACATAAGTCTTAATGTTCGTCTGACTACTGGATCAGGAATATGTAAGGTTACGATTTTAGCCTTTGCCAAAAATCCACCATCAACATTAAGTCCCCTGCTTAGTGAGGGACAGTCATGTTCCTCAGTCAGCACTGGATGGTGATTTTTTCTAGTTACAGATGAAATAAGTAATTGAACTTAGTCATAAGAAAGAATGTTACCGGATTTTCGATTGTACGAGCGAGCCATGACTTGAACGAAGATCCAAATAGTATGATAGAGCATCGTCTAATGAGCGTAAATTGGTGTAGCACCACTGATTTGGTGATGGGACGCTCAATCTCGGTTGGTTTAGTATTCACGGGCCCGGGCCCAAGAAAGGGAATCCTTGTGAAATTAGGTTTTTGGAAATAAAATTTAATATAAAAGGGACAAATACCTTTTTTTTTTTTTTTTTTTTATTTCTCCCTCACATAATCGACCACGACCTTCATCTCCTTCACGTCAGCAGCAGAGGAAGGAAACAAAAATTCGCCGGGAATCATCACCGTCGGCCGTCTGACCACCGTCCGACCATTTTCCGGCCGACACCGACCATGTACTAAAAAAAATTTTCCCATAAAGTTTGTAGGCTGTTCATGTTAAAATTACATATACATATGCATATATAAGTGTGAGTTTTATAGAAAACTCTTGTTTTAGGAACAGACGTTCGTTCGTTCGTTATTTTAAGAAACGAGCAATAATCCCCAACTTAGGAGATTTTTTTTTTTTTTATATATAGACCTATGTCTAGTGATAAAATTTTGTTCATGAGATTTGTTGAGAACCAAAATTTTATCTTAAAAATGTGAGTTTTCACAAAATCGAAATAAACCCTCGTTTCAAAGATGGATGATCGTACGGGGGAATTTTTTTTTTTAATACGTGAATATTCACGAAAAATATATTATATATATTTTTTATTTACGTGAGTTTTCTCACGCTAAAAAAAAATTTGAAAATTTACGTGAGTAATTTACGTGTTATTATTTTGTTAAAATCAAAATATGGTTTTGAATAATCATTAAAGGTAGACAATTGTTTGTGATAAAATATTATCTTGGTGTGAGTTTTTTCATACATTATGTTCATGATTTTATGAAAAATCAGAATGTTTTGCTCGTTTTGCGGGTTTAAAGAAACGACGGTGGAAATCACAATAAAATGATTATAGTTTGTAGTGATATATTCTGTTCATGATTTTATGAAAAATCAGGTTACGACTTTCGAAAATTAAAGTTTTGCTCGTTTTTGCAGGTTTAAAGAAACGAGCGAGTTTTTTTTTTTTTTGAAGTGTTAACTCTTGTATCACAATCAAAACTGTTAGTGGAATCGTAAACAGGTAAAAGTTAAGAATTACCATTTTTGTAGATGCTAGTATGAGCATTTTTATCATCCAATTTCTTCATTCCATCGCTTTGTCGAGGTTTGCATCTTGTATGGATGATATACTAAAGTAGAGTATTGTGTGGATGTTACAGCTACTTCGCAAGGATGTTTGATTCCCAAGATAATGATGCCTCCAGAGATGATACATGCATGGATGAGATTTCTATTGGCGAAGAAGGAGAAGAAGAAACACTTGGAATCAAGAATATCCCGAATACATATGATGAGTTCTTCGTGGTTCAACATAAACCTGAAAAACATCTCAGGACTCCAACATTTCGTCTTCTGATAAATCCTAGAGATGTTACTCAGAAGAAATTGGTGATTCCTCGGGCGGCCATTCGATTCTGTCTCCAACGAGGAAATTTTTCTGCTTCAACTATAGAATTTAAGCTTTCTCTTCGACCTTTAGAAAAAAAATTCTGGATGGGTAAGGCATATGCTGGGTTTTCCTCATTTTCGAGTCATGCTGGACCGTGCGCAGGTGACAATGGATATTCAAGCATCTGGAGATTTGTTTATTTTTCATGATGTGCGAGGTATAGTAGCTCTGCTTGCTCGCTGGTGCATTCCGACCCATACTTTCATATGCAGATGATGAGAGTTTACCATCACTTTAAAGGATGTAGTTGCTTTGTTGCATCTCCCAATCACAGGCAATCTTCCTGAAAGTCTTTCGGCAGAGGAGATGGCAATGTCTAACATCTTGACAGCTGAGATGGAGGAAATTAATAAAGTATCCAGCAAATGTTGTTATTCTCACTGGTTAACACACTGGTGGCCGATAGATAATGCTCCTGACAGGCCTGTCGACGGTACATTATCTATTGCTGCTTTCTTGTGTTTATGGCTGTCCAGAGATATATTTGAAGATAGTGGAAATTTGTTGAAGCCGTTCGTGATCCCCTTTGCTATCAAGATGGCCCAAGGTGAGCAACTTCCAATCGGTAGTCTATTCTTGGGTTCTTTATACTCCAAATTAGACTCTTTGGTTATAGACTCCAGCATCTCTAACAGCTTTATGAAGGTTGAATGTTATGCTAATACGATGTTTTTCCAAGCTTTAATGTTCGAACGCTTTAATAATTATGCACCCATTCCTCGTAACATCTTACAAGGACCAAATGCTTATGCTCACCATGTTTTCTCCGAGAGGGACAATGCCAGGATTATGCGCTGGTCTACAAAGCAGCCCCGACTCAAGACGCGTCTTGTCGATAATTAGACAAGGAGTCTGAGTTCAATTTTCGTCCATGAGTGTCAATTCCTTCTTATATTTCTCGCCTCTGTTGAAAGATCCTCCTTCTGCTGAGATGATTTCCACTCGACCAAGACTGAAGTATCTCTCTAGCGGTGATAAACGAAAGACACCTCCAGGGTGTTCACAAGTTGTATCCTTTTTATAATCTTCATAAAGTCATGGTAATTGTATTTTGATTATTTCATCAATTTTTTCACAGGAAGGTCGTATCGTGAGACCTCGAATCGATGTAGACTTCTCGGAAACGGAAGCAATTATTCACGGTGGAGAAGGCAGGGGCAAAAATTATGAGATGTTGCCTAATACCATAAAGTCCCCAGTTGCTTCCTTGGTGAGTTGTCAATATTTCTTTCGCCGTGACTTCTTCTTATCCGCGTAATTAGGATTACAAAACCAATGTTTGTTACTTCGTTACATAATTTTGCTCCTTCAAGTATTGACGGTCTTCAATTCACTGATGTTGGGCAAGCGGTTTCTGATTCAAGTGTTGAAGAAGAGGTAAGTATTTCTTCGTACAATCAGTTATGATGCTTTGTGAATAAAATGCTAATTGTTGAGAATATATCCAGGAGTATGTTCTCATGGAAGCGGAGAATACTGGTGATGCTCGTTCATCCTCGGAAAATCGTGACGAAGAATATTCCCATAACTCAAGACCGAATGAAAACAATGATGCTCCTAATGCTGATACGGGCAATTCCGGCTCTTTAAATGCTTCAGAGACCACCCAAGTGAGTATTCATCTAGTATTTTATTCATAGAAGCATAAAATTGTTGATTTGTGAATGAATGAATGAGAATCCATGTGAATACACGAAAAGTTTTGCCAAAATACGTCACTAGAAAATTTAAAATTCAGCCATTCAGTAAAAATGTTGTAGAATCTTCGTCCGATGTCGGATTTTTACGGTCCACCCAGTTTTCTTATGCCCATGAAATTTCCAAGATTTTTCAAAGAAGCTTTTTAAGTTTTGAGCATGTTTAGGGGTCGAAATCGATGAAACAATAAACCTACAAGAGATTTCCAGAAATTTTTCAGCTGTCATGTAGTCCAATGTTTTGGCCACATCTCTTTGCTCGTTTATCCGATTGTTATGAAATTTTGATATGTTGTAAAGAACATCCATACGAATAGAATGGTATATAACGCAACCTTAGATTCTTCACCAATTGCTCCCAGCTCGTCGTCTTATACAGGTATGTGTAAAAAAATCTCTTCAGACAAGCTTGTTGTAAAACGCGTTTTTTTGACTTTCACGCTATTTGCTCATGTTGTGAATGCATAATGATGAACTTTGATGATGTTAGACAGCTTACACCCTGAATTTACGATTTCCCTTGCTTTTCATGCTTGGAGTGCTCTAATCTCATGTAATCATCATATTAGGTGCCAAATGACGAAGTTGAGAATAACCGAGTTAATGACGATGGTACGAGCGGTATTATGAATCAAAGTGACAACACAAACATTTCTGCATCTCAAGATCGTAAAGAGGTAGTTATTGAAGCTATTAAGGAAACTGAGGCTCAGGTCGTCATTATTCCAAGGATAGAAGAATCCACGCCTCGTATGGAAGAAACTGTGATAAACCAAACTGATCATGTTCCATCAATGGAGATAGAAGAAGCTTCTCCAATGATAGAAGAAACAGCCCCAGAGATGGAAGATACTTCTCTTGGGATAGACAAGATTGTTCCAATGGTTGAGACTCGTATAGTGGTGCATGAATACCCTAATGCAGAAGTTGCTTTTGAACCTTCACTTGGTGAATCACTCCCATACCATGAACTAGTTGGCGGATTCAGCATTCGTACTGGATATGCAGGCTTGTACGAGAAGATATGGAAGAAGTTTGGTCACATTATCGTTACCAGAGACCCTAAACGTGCATATTCTTTAACAATGCAAGTAGGTGTTATCTTGCGTGTTATAAATGATATATGCACCATGGCTAGAAATATTGTTACTCAAGATGTACTCTTTGATTGGGAGTTCAACTTAGAGATTCTGAGAGACTCGGCTTCAACGTAAAGTGGCTTCGTAAGAAGATAAATGCTATCAAAGGATTCATATGAGAATAACATACCCTTTCCCTATGATGCTGTGGTGGAGAAGGAAGACAAGATTGCTAGATTGACTGAAGAGCTGGGGATGGAGAAGGCGGCTTTACAAGTCTTGAAGGATGCAGAGGAGCAAAAATCTTACTTTGTTGATTTTCTTTGATTTCCTTTCCATGATCTCTTGAACTTTCGAACTTCTGAGAGATGTGAGGTTTTATTTTTTGGTTTTGATTTTTTGATTGGTTTTGGATAAGTAGATGATTGAGGATTTTCTTTTGGATTTGATAGAGATTTTCTTTAAGTAAACTGAACTTTGATAAATTGCTGAACTCAAATTATTGAATGCAAGTATTGTAAACATTTTGGAGGAAATTGAAATACAGTGAAAGAAAATCCTAAATGCCAAATTCAGATATTTTGGGCGTTCGTTCCTTGAACCCCAATACCTCAAAGATCCCATATCTTAGGCGTCAAATGATTTGAGCCAAGTCTCGTGTATTAATGCCATGTTCGCCTTGCCATCCATGTTGATTAATCTGTAATATCCACCAGCAACAGACTTAGATATCATGAAAGGTCCTTCCCAGTCGGAGTTCCTTGTAGAATGTAGATTACGCTTAGTTGCTTTGAGAACTAAATCTCCTTCATGGAACTTGTTAGACTTGATCGTCCGCGCCCTGAATATCTTTTGTTGGTTCGGAACTCCTCGTACAATGGGATTCCACGTCTGTGGATCCTTCTAATCTTGCGGCACATATGGACACTCGTGCAAGGGAGAATATCGAGGATACTGCTTGTTGTGTTCAACCATTATTTCAGCGATGACGTTATTCGTGAGATGCTTAACTCGAAGAGGCTCAGCGTCCAACCACTTGGTGAAATATTGCAGAGGTGAGGTTATCCCATTCATATCATTTTGCAATAGCTAAGTTGTTGGTGGAGTAAAGCCCCCGGACCAGAGCAGCATGTTCAAAAATTGATAATATGGACGCATGGGTGGGGGTGGGGGGGTGGGGGTGGGGGGAGATAAGACTTGCCTGAGTGCGAAAACTTTTGATGAAAGCATGCGTATTTTCTTCAGGTTTTTGTGTCATCTCCATCAAGGTTTTGACTTCCTTCAGATGCTCGAACGATGGAATATCCTCTATTTCTTCCGAACCAGAACTTTCTTCAATAGAGAAATGTGCAATTGAAGGTGTTGGAGTTACCTTTTCAGCATGGATCCACGTGCATATGAGGATCATATCATATCCTATATCTTCTCGGATTATGTAAAATTTGGCTTCTGTTCAGCTTGAATTTACCTTCATCTTGAGAGTAATGTAGCCATAAGCATCTTTGGGCGTCCTTCATGATCCATGATTGAGATTAGAGCATGAATAGCTTCTTGTCGAGTGATACCAGCATCTCTGAGAGTTTTCAAAGGGATGACATTGACAGCAGTGCCAACATCAATCGACGCTCGTTTGAATTCGTTCCCTTTGAGATGGACTGCGGTGAGAAGTCCCCAATCATATATTTCCTTATCTGTTACTGGAGGTTCAGGGAGTGTCTCTTGAATTGATAAACGCCTCCCTGACACAATGTGATTCAATGCAGCAAACATTTCCTTCCTTTGAGCTTTTGATAAGTATATCAATTCACAGACATGCTCAACTAAAGATTGAACTGCTTTTCTGACAGGTGGTTCCGAGAGAGTGAAAGTCTTGACTGGGAAAGGGTCTTTGTGTACTCCTTCAGTCCCCAAGTTAAGCTCTCCTGACTCGACCTTTTCTTTTAATATGTACTTCAAAATCCTGCAGTCGCCGGTGGGATGATTGACGAATCTATGAAAACGACAGTAACGAAGGTTTTCCATCTCCTCTTCAGTTGGTTCTTTCCTGACATATGGTAATTTGATCGTACCGTCTTGGATCCAGACATACAGCAGTTCAATCACCTCTTCAATTGGAAAAGGTAAATCAGGTGCTTCTTGATCAGTTCATATGCGTTGGGTAGGAGCTTGTGCATCTCGTGTTTGACTATCCTTCATTTGTACCTTCTGATGAGCTGGAGAAGCATGCTTGCATTGTGGCTCGGCATTCCGTTTGGTCCCTTCTGTAACAACATTAGCGGAAGGTTGGAAATTATACTGTTTGTTGATCAAACGCCTGCTGCTTTGAGTTTCTCATGGTTCCTCGACTTTTGTAGCTTTTGCTTTTTCCAGTAAAGTAGGTGCAGTAGTTGCTGATCGCTTAGCCGCTTCATGAAGTTCTGAGAAGGTCTGAAATCGGAGATTTTCCAGTAAAGCTCTGTAAACTGGGATCATTCCATTGATTCACAAATCTACAAGTTGTTGCTCTGTGAAATTCGGATCGCGAAAGTCCAAGGCTTGGACTCTGAACCTTTTCACATAGTCATTGGGATGTTCATTGCTCATTTGAAACATCCTTCCTAGATCAGAGAGAGTAACTTGCTCTGAAACGAAGAAATACTTTTTGTAGAAAGCATTAATCATCTCTCCCCAACTGGTGATACTTCCTGGTGCGATGTTGTTGTACCAGGTGTATGCTCTGCCTGTCAGAGACTTTGAAAAATTCCTTCAGACGAACGACGTGGTTGTGCTCATGTTCACCCAGTGATTCCAGAAATCGAGAGACATGTTCTCGAGCATTTCCTATTCCATCATAAAGGGTGAACGTTGGATAGGTATAACCTTTTGGCAGAGGAATCCTTTGTGTAGCAGCAGGGTATGGAGGTTGGTGACGGTGGACAGAGGACGTCTTATATTTTCCACGGTTCTCCAAAAGGCGTTCCAAGTCTTCTCGAGTGATGAAACTGGATGACTCCTTCGCCGGTGGGTTATCTGCAGCTTTGTGGACTTCATCATCATCCACCACATGAATTGGAGAGGCTTCAGGATCATTATCCGGGGATGTTTCCTTGGCTTTCCCTTTCTCTTTCTCTTATTAACGATGGTTCTGAGTTTTTTCAGGTGACAACTTGTCCATGAGATTCTTGAGGTGAGCGCATAACTACTTCTGTGTTGTAGCCATGTCTATTTGATTCTTGGCGAGAATTTCCTGAATCTTCATGAGATCAGTTACAGTAGGTGGATCCCTTATGATTTCCTCAGGAGATCGTCCGAAGAGAGGATAGTTTCCGATGTTGGTTTGAGGAGGGGTGGTATCAGTAGCGTCATTGTTGGAAGCAGGAGAAACTGGAGCACCACCACTGTTGTTGCTAGTGCTAGCATTGTTTGGGTTAGGGTTTGTAACTGAACCTGACCTAAGATCAACCATCTTGATGAATTGAGATTGCAACCGAGAGATTAATCTCCCACTGTGGTCGCCAATCTGTTGATGGGAGAAAACGATTTAATGTTTTTTTAGGAATTGGGGAGACGACCGTGCGGAGGAGACTCCTCGAACCGAGCAAATCGCTTTAACCTTTTCCAAACAGATGCACTGCAAAAAGGGAGTGTTTGAAGTCAAGAGATCAATCTGTAAGACTCCGGCCTAAACCAAGACAATGGCCGTTCCAGAGTCAATTCGGTCATAAGAGAGGATGGGTCGATCTGTAGGAGGGAAGCTGAGAAGTGTGTGAGATCAATGATGATCAAGGATTGTAAATGTGTTGTGTATTCTGCGTGAGAAAATAAGTTATGATGATTCAATTTGCTCTGTTGGGAGTGATTGCTCAGACGATGAGCTCTTCTTCTCTATTGTTCGTTGTTTCAATCATGGGTTCAGAGACTTATTTATATTGTAAGAAGTAGTAGACATATTGATCCCAGTAAGTGTGACGGTTGCTGAAGTCAAGGAATGGGAAAGTGGGAAATCGTGTTAAAACCAGTTACTCATCGTGCAGAGACTTGGTTGATTATCCACCCACTACTTCGTTAACTCCTTCAACCGCTTGCATGACTTAGTCACATTCTCATCGTGGATGAACACACGTGTCGTAGGCCACCAGACCAAAACCCTAGTTAATATCCCCCATGTGACACGATTGATGTCTCGTGATTGTGGAGTCTGCAAGGCAGACTTGTATTTAATTAGTCAGTTGTTGACTCGATGAGACGATGAGTCTTTGTAGAACATGATTTACGAATGTTCTAGTATTCATGAATTGAACATGTCTGTTGAGACAAATGTATAATTGTCGAATGAATGTTGATAGCTAAAGAGAGCTAATACCAAAGTCTCTTGAAAACTAGTTGGTGAAAGGATGATTAAATGCAAGTTTAATCATTTATTAAAATAGTGCTCGTCTGAGCGTTTGGTAATAAGACCTAATTATGGAGAAGTGAGGGACCGACCAAGGGGTCATGGAACCGGCCCTGGTGGTCATGGGACCGACTGACGATCAGTTGATGAAAGTCCAAGTCTTTTGGAAGGGTTTGAACCTAATATGAGCAAATTAGGTCAAATTATGAAAATATGTGGGACCGGGTTCCTGCAAGCCAAAGGGCCGAACCTGGTCAGTCAAGGTAGAATGCCCATGTCACCAGAGTGTTCGTGTCTCAGTCCTGAGAATTCTGGTATTTTCTGGTGTACGTTTGGGCAACATTTGAGAAAATATGAAGAAATCAGGGTTTTGTTTAAACTGAGGAACTTCATAAAATGAAGGAAATAATAATAATAAAGTAAGGGATTACAAGGTGTGGGACTGGCCACGGCTAGGGCATGGCCAGCCGGCTAGTAAGCCCGGTCCCGTGACACCTTTCCCAATTTTATATTATTTCCACGATGCGAAGGAAATCTCATGAAACTGAGGAGTTTGTTAAAACTAAGGAATTTCCATGAGATGAAGGAAATAATAATAATAAAATAAGGAATTACAATGTGTGGGACCGGCCACGGCTAGTGCATGGTCGTCCGGCTAGTAAGCCCGGTCCCGCGACACCTTTCGTAATTTTATATTATTTCCATGATGTGAAGGAATTCTCATGAACTGGGGAGTTTTTTGAAACTAAGGAGTTTCCATGAGATGAAGCAAATAATAATAATAAAATAAGGAATTACAAGGTATGGGACCGGCCACGGCTAGTGCATGGTCGGCCGGCTAGTAAGCCCGGTCCAGCAACACCTTTCCTAATTTTATATTATTTCCATGATGTGAAGGAAATCATCACTAGGTTTTATTCTAAACCAAACCAACCGATTTCTTTCTCAACATCCACCATGTTTTCAAAAGGCAAAGTGAAGCAAATATTATGTGTCGAAGCAAAAGAGGTTTGTCCATTATGTTTCATGGATAACCACTGTCTTATGCAATGTCCTTGGATGTATTCAAAGTGTCCGCGGGAAGGTTGTTCACGCATCAGAATGGTGATTCAATCACAACCGGAAAAGCTCTGGTATTTGCAATGTTAAGATCCCAATTGTCCAGAGGAACCAAATATGCTAGATGATGCTATGAAGATTAAAAAAGAAGAAGAAGAAAAGATTGCAACACTCTGCAAAAACTTCAAAAGCCAAATTGAAGAAGGAGCTATTACACTGCAAGAATTGTGGATATGGAGATCACGAATACAAACATTGTCCATGGATAATCAGTACATGCTTAAAGCCCGGTTGCAAGACTTTTATGCATTTGCGGACTTCTTCTTCTGAAGACACATATGGAAGGCATTTCTGGGAATGTCCCGGGTGTTTTTTGGTGGAGTGGGCTGATTGAAGTTGTATGACAAATCAATTCACTATGGTATTATGTTATTAGGATTATCTTCACATTTGCACGTCAGTAATTTAAATTTTTCCTGGATTAAAAGAAATACATCATAAATAAAAACGTACTGCATTGAACAACCACCACATCATACATGAAAATAAAAGAAATACATTAGATTAAAACAACTACTACATAGGCGTCAATTCTCGGCGGGTGGTGGAATTCCTAGAGTAGGGGATTGTATCTGTTGAGCACCCTAAGAATGTTGGAACAAGCATGGAAGTCGAAAGGACGACCGCCGTGAGTTACTGGCCACATCGCTAGAGTTCTGGGTTCCACTTCATGTTCGGATTTACCGTTGAGCTTATTTTTGTGGTTTCTCCATTAGTAAAGCCATGAACTCCAATACATTGATACTAATTGTACTAAAACGATGCGACTATCCGTGAGAATGACGCCCATAGATGTTCCCAGTTTTAGCGGTGAACATTCTGTTAACTTTCTCCCAGAAAGTCAACGTCGAATCAGCTACATTACGCATGACAACATCTTGTATGTGAAAAACAAAGGCTCTACAAATAGCTAAATCCTCTTGTTGAGTGAATCTAACACCACAAACTCTGGGAGGCATTTTTGGAGATGATTTGAGAGTGAAGAATGTGTAGAATGTGTGAATTTAGAGTTGAAATGAGGAGTATTTATAGAATTCAAAAAATGTAGCCGTTGGATCACAAGATTTTTCAGTCGTTCAGATTGAGCCGTTGGCGCCTTTGGATCAGACGCTGGCGTTTTTAATACCCACGCTGGCGCTTGAAGTCAAGCCGCGCGTTGGATGTACCAACGCTGGCGTTTTTCCTTCAGACTCCAGCGTTCCTAGAAATCTCGCATGTCCTTACCACAGGCGCGCGCTGGGTGGTCCATCTTGATGTTCAAATCAACAAATATATTGATTTGAACATCCATTTTTCATGTTTGTTCATTCCATAGTGGGAGCAAAATGAACAAAATCCAAGTCTGTTCATTCCATATGAACTGCTCTTACTGTGATGGAATTAGGCATGTTAGTCATCTCAGTCAGGTGTCTAACTGATTTGTTGTTGCCTGACTCAGTTAATCTGACTGAGTTGAACCTAAGTTGACTCACCGATTTCCCTATTTGACTCAGTGGACCTTGAACGAGTTAACCTTTGACCGTGGACTGGACTTTGACCTTTGACTGACGTTTACCGTTAGTTGACTCAGCTGACCGTTAGAGACCGTTAGTTGACCAGTTAGATCAGGCCTTTGGTTAGTGGGCCTGTTTAGTGAACTTGGGTTTAGAACCAGTTTTCCAATTGAACATGAGTTGGACCCTTAAGGTTCGAACTAGCCTTTGGTCCCTTATACAAAGTTGTACATCTTCTTAAGACTATTCAAACGACTATAGAACTAACCTAATTGGATTAGTTAACCTTAGCTAAGCTAAAGATAGATAATAAAAAGGTGTAGAACCATAAATGGGCTTAGAACCATTAGATAGACTTGTATGATTCTTGTGTGAGCCATTTTGGCTAGATTCTTAGAGTTCTTGTGTGATTAACAGATAGTTATTAACAACGATCGATTCAAAGGATGAACCAGTGGATCGTGGATCTCGAGGTAGGCGTGGCTTGTCATCAAAAGAGGTGGGAATTTACATTTATCTCTTTTGTGACCATTGTTGTTTTCTTTTACAAAAGTTTATGTTTAAACAAGTTCATTCATTATCTGATTGTGTATTTCATGCATTGTTTGATTTTAATTCCGAAAGTTCTGTTATTTCTTTTAATCTTTCCATGGTTTGGAAAGGAATTGTAATGCTTTGTTTGTCTTTATGAATGTTTGGGAAATAAGAATTTCCATTTGTATGCTTGGGAAAGAATAATTCCCATCTGTGGTATATATGTGTTGATGGTGGTTTTTAAACAAGGGGTAAAATCGTAAAACCCCATGACCTAGTGTTACCCGCAACACATTAACTAAGAGCATTTAACTCAGGTGTAAATAATTAATAGGGGTATTTTTTCAAAATACCAGATTAGGGTTTTCGACACAAAACCCTAATTCCAAAACCAAGCCGCACACTGCGCACCATGGCAACAATGCCAAACCAAGCCGCACACTGCGCACCATGGCAACAATGCCAAACCAAGCCGCACACTGCGCACCATGGCAACAATGCCAAACCAAGCCGCACACTGCACACCATGGCAACAATGCCAATCCAAGCCGCACACTGCGCACCATGGGAACAATGCCAAACCAAGCCGCACACTGCGCACCATGGCAACAATGCCAAACCAAGCCGCACACTCGCGCACCATGGAAACAATGCCAAATCAAGCCGCACATCGCGCACCATGGCAACGACGCCAAAACCAAGCCGCACACACCGCGCACCATGGCAACGATGCCAAACCAAGCCGCACACTGCGCACCATGGCAACGACGCCAAAACCAAGCCGCACACTGCGCACCATGGCAGTGACGCCAAAACCAAACTACATATCGCACTCATTGGCAACCATGCCAAACTAAGCCGCTACGCCATTGGCACATGCCAAATATAGCGCCCTAGGCTTGCAAAACGTGCAACTAGGTCAACATGGCCGTACGTGCCATTGGCACATGCCAACACGTACCACAAGCCATATTTCCAAGCCGCTATGCCATTGGCACATGCCAAATATAGCGCCCTAGGCTTGCAAAACGTGCAACTAGGTCAACATGGCCGTACGTGCCATTGGCACATGCCAACACGTACCACAAGCCATATTTCCAAGCCGCTATACCATTGGCACATGCCAAATATAGCGCCCTAGGCTTGCAAAACGTGCAACTAGGTCAACATGGCCGTACGTGCCATTGGCACATGCCAACACGTACCACAAGCCATATTTCCAAGACGCTATGCCATTGGCACATGCCAAATATAGCGCCCTAGGCTTGCAAAACGTGCAACTAGGTCAACATGGCCGTACGTGCCATTGGCACATGCCAACACGTACCACAAGCCATATTTCCAAGCCGTTATGCCATTGGCACATGCCAAATATAGCGCCCTAGGCTTGCAAAACGTGCAACTAGGTCAACATGGCCGTACGCGCCATTGGCACATGCCAACACGTACCACAAGCCATATTTCCAAGCCGCTATGCCATTGGCACATGCCAAATATAGCGCCCTAGGCTTGCAAAACGTGCAACTAGGTCAACATGGCCGTACGTGCCATTGGCACATGCCAACACGCACCACAAGCCATATTTCCAAGCCGCTATGCCATTGGCACATGCCAAATATAGCGCCCTAGGCTTGCAAAACGTGCAACTAGGTCAACATGGCCGTACGTGCCATTGGCACATGCCAACACGTACCACAAGCCATATTTCCAAGCCGTTATGCCATTGGCACATGCCAAATATAGCGCCCTAGGCTTGCAAAACGTGCAACTAGGTCAACATGGCCGTACGTGCCATTGGCACATGCCAACACGTACCACAAGCCATATTTCCAAGCCGCTATGCCATTGGCACATGCCAAATATAGCGCCCTAGGCTTGCAAAACGTGCAACTAGGTCAACATGGCCGTACGTGCCATTGGCACATGCCAACACGTACCACAAGCCATATTTCCAAGCCGCTATACCATTGGCACATGCCAAATATAGCGCCCTAGGCTTGCAAAACGTGCAACTAGGTCAACATGGCCGTACGTGCCATTGGCACATGCCAACACGTACCACAAGCCATATTTCCAAGCCGCTATGCCATTGGCACATGCCAAATATAGCGCCCTAGGCTTGCAAAACGTGCAACTAGGTCAACATGGCCGTACGTGCCATTGGCACATGCCAACACGTACCACAAGCCATATTTCCAAGCCGTTATGCCATTGGCACATGCCAAATATAGCGCCCTAGGCTTGCAAAACGTGCAACTAGGTCAACATGGCCGTACGCGCCATTGGCACATGCCAACACGTACCACAAGCCATATTTCCAAGCCACTATGCCATTGGCACATGCCAAATATAGCGCCCTAGGCTTGCAAAACGTGCAACTAGGTCAACATGGCCGTACGCGCCATTGGCACATGCCAACACGTACCACAAGCCATATTTCCAAGCCGTTATGCCATTGGCACATGCCAAATATAGCGCCCTAGGCTTGCAAAACGTGCAACTAGGTCAACATGGCCGTACGTGCCATTGGCACATGCCAACACGCACCACAAGCCATATTTCCAAGCCGCTATGCCATTGGCACATGCCAAATATAGCGCCCTAGGCTTGCAAACCATGCAACCTAGGCCAAGTCGGCCACGCATGCCATTGGCACATGCCAACATGCTCGCTGGTAGCTTTTCCTACCAAGGCCACGGCCCTAGCGGCCACGCATGCCATTGGCACATGCCAACATGCTCGCTGGTAGCTTTTCCTACCAAGGCCACGGCCCTAATGGCCACGCATGCCATTGGCACATGCCAACATGCTCGCTGGTAGCTTTTCCTACCAAGGCCACGGCCCTAACGGTCACGCATGCCATTGGCACATGCCAACATGCTCGCTGGTAGCTTTTCCTACCAAGGCCACGGCCCCGGGGGCCACGCATGCCATTGGCACATGCCAACATGCTCGCCGGGTAGCTTTTCCTACCAAGGCCACGGCCCTAATGGCCACGCATGCCATTGGCACATGCCAACATGCTCGCCGGTAGCTTTTCCTACCACCAAGGCCACGCATGCCATTGGCAATGGCAACATGCGCATGCCATTGGCACATGCCAACATGCTCGCTGGTAGCTTTTCCTACCAAAGCCACGGCCCTAACGGCCACGCATGTTATTGGCACATGCCAAACACACACGCTGGTAGCCTAACTTGCAAACCATGCAACCTACCACCAAGGCATTCCGCACATGCCATTGGCACATGCCAAACACACACGCTGGTAGCCTAACTTGCAAACCGTGCAACCTACCACCAAGGCATTCCGCACATGCCATTGGCACATGCCAAACACACACGCTGGTAGCCTAACTTGCAAACCATGCAACCTACCACCAAGGCATTCCGCACATGCCATTGGCACATGCCACACACGCCACCGGCAGCCTCTCGGCATTGCCACTTACACTCAACGTACAACCTACCACCAAGGCATTCCGCACATGCCATTGGCACATGCCACGCACGCCACTAGCAGCTCTGGCATTGCCACTTGCGCTCAAGTACAACCCGCAACAAGGGCATTCCGCACATGCCAATGGCACATGCCACACGCGCCACTAGCGGCGCCACTTGCACTCAAGGTGCAACCAACACTCGAGATATCAACACAAACCGGGGATGCTTTCCGGGGTTTTGGTTTGGCGGTCACAGCTTGCAGCGTACACTACACTCACATTAAGAAAGCGTGAAAAGGAATAAAGCGGTCAAATAAATGAGGAAATAATGGTGAAAACGTTTTCACCCATTAACACCATGCGGTTACCACCTCCTCCCATTATTTCACCATTTACTCTCTTCCTTCATGAGACCAGGGTACGTTTCAATCTCGACTTGTATAAATAGGTCTTACCTATTTCCACCGTGACAACAAGTCTCGGTCGGGAGAAAATACTACACTCTCGAAAAGGCAACTTTGCAAGCTCTCCAAAAAGCTTTCATCTCTTGCAAGCTTCCGAAGCTTCCACTTTCCGATACAAGTCGAGACACTACTCTCCCGCACTATTCTGGTCTCAACACCTTTCTTTGCTTCCCTCCCCAAATCAACCCTTCTCCTCCACTTTGTGACCGAAGCAAGTCTGGAACGGCCATTTCTTGGTTTAGGCCGGACTTGTACAGATTGATCTCTCGAATCTATAAAGTGCTCACGTGCAGCACATTTGTTTAGGGTTTGAACCAGTATCTCACTCACCTACCGAATTTACCGAAATCGGCAGAAACGATTTTTACCCATAAACAATTGGCGACCACAAATGGGAGGATTGATCTATCGGCTACAATGTCGATCTGCCGATCTCGTTCTTCACCCGCATGTCAAGATGGTAGGGGAAAGCGACTCGATCCGACTCAACTGCCAGATAACCCGGTTACCAGTTGTAAAACTACACCTGAAAACTGGGGACTCGTTGAAGATGCTACCAGCGATTGGGGACTTGCGACTCAATCTGACTCAACCGCCGGACAACCCGGTTATCGGTTGTTAAATCTACACCGAAAAATCGGGGACTCGCCAAGACGCTACCAAAGAATTGGGGACTAACTGGCGATGCTACCAGAAAAGCCGCCTTTACTTGGAGAGAGGCGTGTTTGCAAGTGAGTAAAATTAGATTGGGCAAGAATAAACGATCTGTTTTTAGGTTCTTAATAAAACCGTCATACTCTTGTGCCTATTGCTAGCACACACTTTCATAAAAGCAATATTCCTTTCCCAAAGCATAATCGAGTCATACTATCAAAACCATTCATCCCGAAATAATCCAATATCCTCAAAAGCTACCACTTGCCTACCAAAACCTGGTCAAACTTTGAACCAGACATCCAATATGTCTTTCAAAAAAAAAAAAAAAAGAGAGAACCTAAATGAAAGTTTAACAGAGAAACATTCAAGGAAAATCATCCAACAAAGGTCTGTTCTTCTTGGAGAAAGTCAACTTTGCATCTTCAAGAGCCGCTCTCTTCATAGTCAACATCTTGGAAAGCTTTTCGAGTTCTACCTCCCGTCGTGCAATCTCCTCGGCGGAAAGGCTTTCGGTTCTTTGCATCTTTCAACTTTTGGATCTCAAAAGGCCTTCGACAAACCACGAAGTGTTGAACTCCTTTTCTACGCACACGTCGCGATGGTGCTCCCGATCGGCAATAACGTCTTGAAACGGTGTGACCAAATCACCTCACGCATATCCTCGATGGAAGATAAAGCCTCTTCTACACGCTTAGCCAGCGCAAATCGACTAGTGACTTTTCTTGGTTGTGGCTATATGTCCGTACTTCTCCCATTACGTGTACAACGCCTCATGCTTAGCCGGACAGCTGAAGCCGCCAACCAAAGACATGACCTGGATAAGGAACCAAGTACGGAGGATCAAAAATGGCGCCTGCACCTGGCCTCACGACTCGCAGAGGATTTTCTTCCATGTCTACGGCAGCAACCATCAGAGAACCATCCACCGTTTGAACCACATCTGTGCCCGGCAATTGGCTAACTCCCATCTCCAAGTCACCGACGGTGGCCACCAAAGGCAAGTTTCCGTGTGGCTCTACCCCAGAATCGTCCTCCGAACCGGATTCCTCCTGCGAACTTGAGTCAGACATTTTTCAAAAGAAGAAACAGAAGAAGAAAGAAGAGAAGCGTGTAACTCACCGAACCACTTCCCGAAAAAGAACCAGTGCTGCCAGAGGAATCACTCTCACTTGTCGAACTTTCCTCTTTCTCTTACTCATCACCGCTATGAGAAGGCTCAGTGCTGCTGGAATTTTTTGAAGAAATTGCCGTCTCCCGCAACGTGCAAGGGCATCGAAAGCATTAACACTACCGAAGCCCCGGAAGAAACAAGACACATGTTTTCAAAGAAATTCATGTGTTTTGAGACAAACCAATGAAGAAGCGACACATACACGGTTATTGGAAGAACTGAAAGACACGAGAGCTGTGGGAGGATCTTTTGAAACCGTCCGGAACCCGCCAAAGACGATTCTTCGTTCTCCGTTCCTTGGCACTGGGACTTTCCGAGTTGCTAGGCAACTTTCGCTTGAGATCTCTCAACATTGGATACTTCTTCAAAACTGCTGGGGAAGGTTTACAACGAACGTTCTCCACCACGTTATTCACAAAATCTTGGATCATAATAAACTCGTCGCACTTAACTCGTTATAGCCGAAGGTCGTCGGGTTACTCTTCCCGTTTGAAAGAAGGGACGGCGGATACCCGGCTCAAGGGCACTGGCATTAAGGGCGGCACGCAATGAATCCTTAGGGATCACCTACTGGTAAGCAAGAGGCACCACTTGATCGAAACCCATGTGACGAGCAGCACGGTCAATATTATAAGAAGCTATCTGGAAAGACCCCATAAAGAAAGACGGCATATAACCGGACATGCAGCTTTGAATAAACAAGTTTTCACCAACGCTCAAATCGCCATCAAAGACAAAGACATGTTCGGAGCGAGAAGCAAAGGTGTCAATTTGAGTCACCGACCTATGGACCGCTCTCCCATGGGCGAAAACTGATTTCATACGACTTGTCAAGAAGACTAACCAAGCTCACACCAACTCTTGGACGCCTGTTCACCCATCGAAGAATTCGAGAACCGCCCCAACTCGCGGGAATCGAAGGCATCGGTTTCGAGCATACTTATCAAAGTGCTCCCATAGCCGGACTTGCGAGAAAAGCAACGTGCACATATGAATTCACTTTCATGAAACCATTCGAAACTCGCATGTTCGCAACTAGGTGATCCAGATGCACATACGGGGAACCGAGGAATAGCTTGCCAATAGGAAGAACTTCACCTTTTGCCAACTTCACAAAGAATCACTAGCAACTCTGGTCTTATCTCCTTCTTACTGTAACTGTCGTCAAAAATGTCTCTAGATACCGGAGAGCCAAAAGTCTTTGCAACGTGAAGATCACTGCTTTTCTGTTCAGGTTCCAGCTCGTCCGGAAACCATTGAGATATCCACCAGCTGTAAAGGCACCTTTCATCCTCTTTCCGGACAGAATCCTTCGACTTCGCAGTGGAGTCTTTCCGAGCGAAATCCTCCAACTTAGCGGCAAGGTCATCCCGCATCTTCCCCACTTTCAGATAATTGGATTTTAAGATTCCCGATTCTGGGAAGATTCAAAGAAGAGAGCCACACTCTCCAAGGAGAAAGTTATCTCACCCCATCTACATATGATCGTATGGGTGTCCGAACACCATCTCGGAGATGAAAGCAACCAAGCCCGAGATATCCTTCCTAATCTGGAGATTTCTTCAAGCTCGACAAAGATCAATAATCTGCGCTCGAGTCAAGTTGGTATTTATATGCTCCTTACTCACCATGAACTCAACCCATCTATCAAAAGAACGCAATGGGCTTTGGCACATCCTGAAATCAATATTGGAAGAGGAATATACCCCTTTATGAAGACAGAACCGTATGGTGTTCTCTAAGCGAACCCAACGTGTCTTCTTTTCATCTTCACCACCGGTTAACAAAATTGGCACGAAGCCCGGGTGATTTTTCCGAGCAGAGGCAAGTTTTTTGGCGAAGAATTCATCATCCGTGTTCGGTTTGGAACTATGGACATCTTTCGATGAGGCGAAATTTTGTTCAGGTAACATCTTACCGGATTTCTTCATAACAACTTAGTAACAAGATATCTGCACACAGAGAAAGGCAAAATTATCTCCCTGACACATAACCGCGCCCAACAAAG
Source organism: Papaver armeniacum (assembly GCA_023531295.1). NCBI lineage: Eukaryota > Viridiplantae > Streptophyta > Magnoliopsida > Ranunculales > Papaveraceae > Papaver > Papaver armeniacum. The sequence goes on along the minus strand of JAJJWW010018487.1, from coordinate 216,054 downwards.
GAAAGCCCGAAATACAAAAAAAAAAAAAAAAAAAAAAAAAAAAGAGAAAGAAAGGGCGTATCATTCTTCGGGTTCAAAATTATATATGGAGCATTCTCTACGGGTTCAAAAATACGCACGCAGAGATATTTTCTTGAGTGGTTCAAAAATACACACGCAGATTTCCTTCAGAGTTTCAAATTATATACGCAGTATTTTATACGGGCTCAAGTGCGTCTGCAGATATCATTCTTCGGGTTCAAAATTATATATGGAGCATTTTTCTACGGGTTCAAAATCGCACGCGTAGTATTTCTCTCGGGACCGAAATTCATATATGCAATATTTCCTATGGGTTCGAAGTCATATGAAGCACATATACAGTATTCTTCTTCGGGATTCATATACAATATTCTCTACGGGTTCGAAACTGCACACGCAGTATTTTCTTCAGGGTTCAAAATTATACGCAGTATTTTATACGGGCTCAAGTGCGTCTGCAATATCCTTCTTCGGGTTCAAAATTATATATGGAGCACTTTCCTACGGGTTCGAATAATATATGAAGTATTTCCTAGGGCGCATACATACAATGTTTTCTACAAGAGGCACGCCAAGAAATTATATGCGCAATATATAAACGCCTACTCTTAGGGTTTACACCTACATAAAAGGGAAACAAGAGAAGTCTTGGAAGACATACCTGAAAGTCGGTTTTCTTTGTGACTCGCCGCTAGTAGGAAAGGATGAAAAGATGAAAGTGCAAGATGGGAGAAAGGGACTTTGTATATATAGGCGTGAAGATTCTGAAATAGGGAAGGATTTCCCTTTACCAAAATCGTGCGTGTAAGAAACGGACCCACCAATCACGCCAACTTCCCAATGACCGCCCAAGTCACGCCTGCAAACACGCACAGCTTCCACACCTTGCGCCGGTCCCACCAGCTAGCACACTCAGTTTCCCAACTCACGCCAACTTCCCAACGTCGCCCAAGCTGCACCGGCCCCACCAATTGCACCGACTTCCCAATGGCCGCCCAAGTCACGCCTGCAAGCACGCACAACTTCCACACTTTGCGCCGGTCCCACCAGCTAGCACACTCAGTTTCCCAACTCACGCCAACTTCCCAACGTCGCCCAAGCTGCACCGGCCCCACCAATTGTGCTAGCCTCCCGATTTGTGCAAAACTACCAGAGGCAAGGATTCCAAATCCTATTTATAAAAGGTCGACAAGCCTCCTCAATTCTCTTTACGGTTTCTTGTTGATAGTTTGTCACCATCTTATGCTTACCCGCAACAAAGCCCCTGTTCCGAGCTAAGCGGGGGACTTAATGTTGATGGTGGTTTTTAAACAAGGGGTAAAATCGTAAAACCCCATGACCTAGTGTTACCCGCAACACATTAACTAAGAGCATTTAACTCAGTGTAAATAATTAATAGGGGTATTTTTTCAAAATACCGCATTAGGGTTTTCGACACGAACCCTAATTCCAAAACCAAGCCGCACACTACGCACCATGGCAACAATGCCAAACCAAGCCGCACTCGCGCACCATGGCAACAATGCCAAACCAAGCCGCACACTGCGCACCATGGCAACAATGCCAAACCAAGCCGCACACATCGCGCACCATGGCAACAATGCCAAACCAAGCCGCACACTGCGCACCATGGCAACAATGCCAAACCAAGCCGCACACGCACCATGGCAACAATGCCAAGCCAAGCCGCACACTGCGCACCATGGAAACAATGCCAAATCAAGCCGCACACTGCGCACAACATGGAAACGCACATGCGCGCACGAAATGGAAACGAAAAACAAGCCGCACACATCGCGCACCATGGCAACGATGCCAAACCAAGCCGCACACCGCGCACCATGGCAACGACGCCAAAACCAAGCCGCACACTCGCGCACCATGGCAATACGCCAAAACCAAACTACATATCGCACTCATCGGCAACCATGCCAAACTAAGCCGCTACGCCATAGGCACATGCCAAATATAGCGCCCTAGGCTTGAAAAACGTGCAACTAGGTCAACATGGCCGTACGTGCCATTGGCACATGCCAACACGTACCACAAGCCATATTTCCAAGCCGCTATGCCATTGGCACATGCCAAATATAGCGCCCTAGGCTTGCAAAACGTGCAACTAGGTCAACATGGCCGTACATGCCATTGGCACATGCCAACACGTACCACAAGCCATATTTCCAAGCCGCTATGCCATTGGCACATGCCAAATATAGCGCCCTAGTCTTGCAAAACGTGCAACTAGGTCAACATGGCCGTACGTGCCATTGGCACATGCCAACACGTACCACAAGCCATATTTCCAAGCCGCTATGCCATTGGCACATGCCAAATATAGCGCCCTAGGCTTGCAAAACGTGCAACTAGGTCAACATGGCCGTACGTGCCATTGGCACATGCAACCACGTACCACAAGCCATATTTCCAAGACGCTATGCCATTGGCACATGCCAAATATAGCGCCCTAGGCTTGCAAAACGTGCAACTAGGTCAACATGGCCGTACGCGCCATTGACACATGCCAACACGTACCACAAGCCATATTTCCAAGCCGCTATGCCATTGGCACATGCCAAATATAGCGCCCTAGGCTTGCAAAACGTGCAACTAGGTCAACATGGCCGTACGTGCCATTGGCACATGCCAACACGCACCACAAGCCATATTTCCAAGCCGCTATGCCATTGGCACATGCCAAATATAGCGCCCTAGGCTTGCAAACCATGCAACCTAGGCCAAGTCGGCCACGCATGCCATTGGCACATGCCAACATGCTCGCTGGTAGCTTTTCCTACCAAGGCCACGGCCCTAGCGGCCACGCATGCCATTGGCACATGCCAACATGCTCGCTGGTAGCTTTTCCTACCAAGGCCACGGCCCTAATGGCCACGCATGCCATTGGCACATGCCAACATGCTCGCTGGTAGCTTTTCCTACCAAGGCCACGGCCCTAACGGTCACGCATGCCATTGGCACATGCCAACATGCTCATTGGTAGCTTTTCCTACCAAGGCCACGGCCCCAGCGACCACGCATGCCATTGGCACATGCCAACATGCTCGCTGGTAGCTTTTCCTACCAAGGCCACGGCCCCAGCGGCCACGCATGCCATTGGCACATGCCAACATGCTCGCTGGTAGCTTTTCCTACCAAGGCCACGGCCCTAATGGCCACGCATGCCATTGGCACATGCCAACATGCTCGCTGGTAGCTTTTCCTACCAAAGTCACGGCCCTAACGGCCACGCATGTTATTGGCACATGCCAAACACACACGCTGGTAGCCTAACTTGCAAACCATGCAACCTACCACCAAGGCATTCCGCACATGCCATTGGCACATGCCAAACACACACGCTGGTAGCCTAACTTGCAAACCGTGCAACCTACCACCAAGGCATTCCATGCCATTGGCACATGCCATTGGCACATGCCAAACACACACGCTGGTAGCCTAACTTGCAAACCATGCAACCTACCACCAAGGCATTCCGCACATGCCATTGGCACATGCCACACACGCCACTAGCAGCTCTGGCATTGCCACTTACACTCAACGTACAACCTACCACCAAGGCATTCCGCACATGCCATTGGCACATGCCACGCACGCCACTAGCAGCTGCTCTGGCATTGCCACTTGCGCTCAAGTACAACCCGCAACAAGGGCATTCCGCACATGCCACACGCGCCACTAGCGGCGCCACTTGCACTCAAGGTGCAATCAACACTCGAGATATCAACACAAACCGGGGGATGCTTTCCCGGGGTTTTGGTTTGGCGGTCACAGCTTGCAGCGTACACTACGCTCACATTAAGAAAGCGTGAAAAGGAATAAAGCGGTCAAATAAATGAGGAAATAATGGTGAAAACGTTTTCACCCATTAACACCATGCGTTTACCACCTCCTCCCATTATTTCACCCTTTACTCTCTTCCTTCATGAAACCGAGTACGTTTCAATCTCGACTTGTATAAATAGGTCTTACCTATTTCCACCGGACAACAAGTCTCGGTCGGAGATAAATACTACACTCTCGGAAAAGGCAACTTTGCAAGCTCTCCAAAAAGATTTCATCTCTTGCAAGCTTCCAAGCTTCCACTTTCTCGATACAAGTCGAGACACTACTCTCCCAGCACTATTCTCGTCTCAACACCTTTCTTTGCTTCCCTCCCCAAATCAACCCTTCTCCTCCACTTTGTGACCGAAGCAAGTCCGGAACGACCATTTCTTGGTTTAGGCCGGACTTGTACAGATTGATCTCTCGAATCTATAAAGTGCTCACGTGCAGCACATTTGTTTAGGGTTTGAACCAGTTTCTCACTCACCTACCGAATTTACCGAAATCGGCAGAAACGATTTTTACCCATAAACAATATGATACTGCTCCTTCATTTATACCTACTTTCTTTCGAGCTTTTATGCAATGGATAGGGCGATACACCACAATATTACCTACTAGGTGCTGGAATTTGGCATTGAATATTATACATTGTTTGACGAAGGAGTTAGTTCCATATACATGACTGTTTATCTCTGTGAATTGGTTGTCTTTAGTGTTTTGGGAAAACATGAATTGTTTTCCAAATCATTCGAATGATTACTTGAAAGTTAAATGTTATTCCTACTGGGCACCCCTTTTAGGGGTGATGTTCTCACTCATTCCCACTTTCAGTTTCAGAGACAAATCAGAGTTGCACAGCGGAAGCTTCGAGGAGTTGAGTCCGTTAGTTGGTTAACTTCTGTTATGTTTATTATGTTGTATATTCTATTTGTAAACTAAATGACTATTGTTTATGTATCATTTGAGAGGAGCGTTTGTATATCTATATTTCAGAGTGGGGCTAGTTTTGGGTTAAGTTTTATAAAAGATTTCTTAATTGAATGCTTAAGTATATGATTTAGATCCTTAGTGCCTCTTTATTTAGTTAATCTCTTGGATTAGTTAGCTGCTAGCTTTGGGGGCGCTACAGCTACCATACGATTAAGATTATTGTGAGGTGATTGATATTACTTGGCTGTTCTTCGGGAATATAAGTATGGTGTTTCAATTGGTTCATGTTCACCTTGGTTTATTAAAAGACGGAACAAAACTTGTAGGTATTTCTGTGGGAGACATATTTATCTATTCAATAGACTTTTCTGTGTGAGACAGATTTGTTTATCAAGTCTGTGGCTTTAGGTCGTAACAACTCTTAGTTGTGGGTGAGATCATCTAAGGGAATCAAGTGCGCAGAATCCGGCGTGGTTCTAGAGGCGTAAGGAACGCGACTGTACCTTGATCAGTGTGAGATTGGTTAGGGATCAACTACATTCCAGTCTGAAGTTAACTTGTAGTAGGCTGGTATCTGTAGCAGCTTAATACAGTGTGGTGTTCAATCTGGACCAGGTCCTGTGGTTTTTCTGCATTTGCGGTTTCCTCGTTAATAAAATTTTTGGTGTATGTGTTATTTCTTTCCGCATTATATTTTCTATATAATTGAAATATCACAGGTTGTGCATAGTTCAATCAATTAGATAATCCAATCTTTGGTTGTTGATATAAATTGATTGACACTTGAACATTGGTCTTTGGTACCGTTCAAGTTATTTCTCATATCAATCGATTCACAAAACTTCATTGCAGATTGTATTGTTATTTCTCATATCAATCTCTTGGAATTATATTGGCTCACAAAACTTCAATCCCAAGTCCAAGTCTTACTTTATTGAATCCTAATTTGGGGCATACAAGAAAATTTGTATTGAGAAATTGAGATACAACTCTTTCCACTTAATTAAATTCTAATCCTAAAACTCTCCCATATATTTAATTAACTATTTATTAACTCACTAATTGAATTAACCCTTCTCTCTCACTCTTCTTCTCATCTTCTTCTCTAAACATAAACAAAATTGATTCTCTTGGAATTATATTGGAGTTTATCCATACAGATTGCCTAAACGAAATATTGGGTGTGGTTGTTAGACCCTCGGTTTTTCACATATGTCTTCTCAAGCCCGAAGAGCTAGTATTTAGTAAAGGTGTCAATCCCAAGTCCAAGTCTAGGAATACTTTATAATAAACCTCGAGGTGGTGGCACCAAAACTTGTAATAATGATGAAAATAAGGGTGTAGTATGAGGTGATGATGAAGATGGTGGTGGAGGGGGAGGACGGGATGATGAATATGGTGGTGATCGCGAACCTCTAACTTGATTTTTCTTCTCAAAATTGATGCATGTCGCTTTAGACCTTTGGATGTATTTTTTATGATGTGGAAGATATATTATGAATGATAAAATGTGGTGTAAAGAGATGATAAAGATTGAAAGATCTCTTCTTAAGGATTTTCTTATATTGAGGTCTCAAAGTTAGGCTTTAGAATCCTTCCGAAACCGTTTCTCCTTGAGATAAAAGTCAATTTTTGATGTATTCCTTTTAAGCCGAACTTGATGAGCACTTCTTCGTCCGATGTCGGAATGGCCTCATTCTTTTTGCGTTGTTTTTGATCATTATGGAGGTGCTCTCTTAAAGATATAAATATGTAATCCATGTACTTAGCCTCAAATATTTGAGATTGAGTTTGATCCCAACAAATAAGCCATCTCCTGGATCTCCATCGTAAGATTATATCAATAAAAAAAAAAAATTCCTCCTCTCCTTCTTCTTTGTCTAAAATAAGTCACTAACTATCTTTAAAAAGATAATTATTATCCTAAATTAACACTAAACTAACTACAATCATTAACAACTAATTAATAAGATTAACACTAATTTAACACTAATCTTGTTCACTCTCTATTAGCCCCTTTTTTTGTCTTATTCCATATGCCCCCAAATGTCTCTTTACTTATGTTTTATATGCTTAGTAGTGAAATATAAGTTTATATCTACTTCACTCTCTAGTGTCTCTTTACTTATGTTTTTATCTTAGTAGTGAGTTTATCTCTACTTGGTTATCGTGGTTAGCTTTTAAGAAACTAAATTTTAGCGTCGACTAAGGGGATCTCTTGACTCAACCTTATGTAATCGGGAAAAGTTATTTGTTTTGATTTCAGATTGATTTCTCCTTACTTTTCTTTACTATTCTTTAAGTTCTCTAGAATTATACTTTGTCTATTACTTTACAACACCTATTTTCCGATTTCATTACTTTGCTTAAGTCATTTCACATAGCTTAAACTCTTCTGAATCTTTTATATCTACTTCACTTATGCAAGATTACGTCAAGTGAAGGTGTTTTGTGATTTCTTTGTTTGAGGAACGCGTACATGAAAACTCAACCAAAGATCACAGTTAAAGCTCTTGTAGTTAAACTGTTTAAGATTCCAACAAAAAATTACCAACCATTTTATTACTGTTCAGTTTAAGCAAGAAAAATGTGTTTTTTTAAAATACTCACACATTGTCTGCAAATAGTGTAAGCACTCCGAAAATGTGTAGGTATGTCCATAAAGCGTATCCAATCCTGATAGTAGTTTGGAGTAACCTTGAAAAACTAAATAACAACACATTAAGTTCATATAGCGTAATTAGTAAGTATGATTCTAGTTCATATTAGTCATCTTCAGTTTTGTAAAATTGTCCTGAGCTACGGTGTGCCGACTAGCTAACTGATAGCTATATCGACGTCCAAAACGCTTTGAGTACCTCATAGAGAGTAACTATAGTATTCAGATCCGCTCAATAATCAGACATTACCGGACACTAAAAACCATCAAGCAAAGCCATCACAGTTTGTGTAACGAAGCACCTCGAAGCATACGTGAAAATATTTTTAAAAAAAATTGGACTAGAGGAACGATGCTATAAGCAACTAACGAGGGGTATGCCCGACACGGCGAACGGTAAAACCCAATATAATATGAAGGGAAAATCTTCAAAATTATGACTGTAAGAGTATACGATGATACCGACTCTGGGACGGACTCCAACGCTACAAATAAAAACGACAAAAAAATAAGTCGGAAGCACCAAAACATGGACGGATCAAAAGGAATAAAGTATCGGGAGGGGGGGTCAAAGTGAAGCAGAAAACCAGACACAAAGCGTCTCAGAAGGAACAGAAAAACAACGCAAGGTGGTAGAAAACAAGTGGCGAAGATCAAAAGGGATGCAATACTAAAAAAGTTTGATATCCAGGCTGTAAAAAAAATAGACAATATACGTCAAGACCATAATAAAAACAATACGAACGGATAAACATAATAAAGAAAGACCCCGAAACCAATAATGAAGCCATATTGCAGGAATAAAGTGCCCAAGCCACAGAAACGATAAATCGTGGAAAAGATGCCACCAATGAATCGTGAAAAAACTAGGTAGTGGCCATACAAGACTAGTAATTAGGAATTTACTCTATCATTAGGTTACGAATACTTAAAAAGGAGAATCTGAAAAACACTACCTGATAGGATTTCGGGATAACCCTATATGTAATAACCGCAATCGTACGATGTCTAATTAGTAGACAGAGACAAGTACGGGTCGAACCCACAGGGAACGGTGGAAATACTCTAATCAATATCTCTAATGAACTAACAAAAAATGATTTTTGGGATTATTAGAATGTGAAAAATAAAACGAAATAATAAAATTAAACTTATAAAAGAAAATCATTCGGAAAGTTGGTAACCAGGGTTTATAGTATCCACCACTATTCTATTCAATTACTGCAATGAAACATAATTCATGAATTATTTATTGTTCGTTCTATTGACATCACCTATTATATGTATTAGAGTCGTAAATATCACTGGGACGCCCTAAGCATGTCACATCAAAAGACTAAACCAAAGCATGCCCTATCAAATTGCATTAGCGAGAAAGTTATACGAAAGAACACGAAATTGGGGGATAAAAAAACTAATTGGGGGATATGAATTACTTCCCCCAACCAATAGTGTTTGCTAAGGGGTGGTTTTGGGGTGCAAAATTACTAAAATATCCTCCCTTCAAAATAAAAATCAAAAAACTTAAAATCCAAAAACAAAATCATATCCCCCATTTCCTTCTCCACTTCTAATTAATCTCTTTCAGGGTTAGAGCTTTGAAACCCAAATATTCCCCATTCCCTTTCAAATTCTAAACTGTCCCCACTCTCTTTTAAATTCTATTCTCCTTCTCTGTCGGCTCGTCACTTTGGAAACGAAATTTTTTTTTTTTAATTCGGAAGTGATGAAGATCATGCTGCAAGTGATGAAGACCATGCCGGAATTGATGAAGACCATGCCGGAAACCGGTGCCGGCATGCTTGGTAGCTAACATTCAATGATGTAACTAAGTACCGGCATGCTCAATAGAAATCTATCAATGCCGGTTGTCAAGTGAAAAAAAAAATTCAACTTTCTGGATACTTTACATAATGTGCCTAAGCATAAAAATTATAGCAACATACTATGCCTAAACCTAGTGCTTGGCATGCTCGAGAATTAACTAATTATGCCGGAAGTGGACGATTAAAACCAGAAAAAATTCAAAACGGAATATTTTTTTACATCGCGGAAGTGATGAAGACCATGAGGGAATTGGTGAAGAACCATGCCGGAAAATGGTGCCGGCATGGTTCTTCACTAACATTCAATGCCGTAACTAAGTGCCGGCATGCTCGATAGAAATCTATCAATGCCGGTAGTCAAGTGAAAAAAAATTGAAGTTTCCTGGATACTTTTCATCATGTTCCGACATAGAAATTTAAGCAAAAACCATGCCGGAAGTAGTTCCGGCATGCTCGAAAATCAGATAACTGTGCCGGCATGGTTTTTGGTTGAATACCATGCCGTCACCAAGCTTTTTCAGCTGCAACAATGGTGGATTCAAAGAAAAAAAATCAAATTTTCAACCTCTTAGCAGCAATTCTCTCTTCACAATCATCCTCCACTTTCATCAAAAAAAGTTCCCTCTCAAAATTTTTTTCCATCTTTCTACTCTCATCTCATTCACCCAAATACAAATACACACTAATCATTTAACAAATACTTAAGATTTTTACTAATTATTATTAACCACTAAACCTTATTAGTGAGGGGTAGATTAGGATTTAAAAAAATACTTAGATAAGGGATGACCCCGAATTGATATCTGGATCCAGTTTTTGTCCTTTTCTTATATCCCCCAATTCATTTTTTTATCCCCCAATTTCGCGTTCATACGAAACTAATTATAGGTTCACAAATAATACCCAGCTATTCTAAGGATACCCCATCAAAAGATTTAACTCAAGCATGGAATATGAAATAAGTAGACAAATATATTTTTTATCCTAACAATTAGGCACAAAGGTTATACGAAACCGGTGAAGCAACAACTCATATTTCAATTAAATCAATAAACAATATCAAAAGTTAATTTATTCAAATCATAATAGCCTCAAAACCATATGTATTCAAATCGAAAGTGGTCTAATGCTCTAAGTGGTTTCACCCATAAAAATCCTAGTTATGAAATCTACTAATACATCGAAATAGGTTTCTTAAAACCCATAAAATAAATTACAAGAAGAAAAGATTTAACCAAATATGATTGTGTCACGCAACCCTTTAATCCCCTCTTCTTCTCTCGTTGCTCCGCACCTCAACCTTCACGGCTGTTCGTCTCGCCGCAGAAATCTTCTGTATCCGGCCTCCTCCACGTTTCTGTTCATTCTTATCTTTATAGTATGCTGCGAAGGAATCCAATCCAAACCTAGCGAGTTTATGCCGAAGGCCCAGTCCAATAGACCATACCCAACTTCCATATTCTAGCCGCATCTCCCCACTTCTCAATATCTGTCCGTCCAATCTCTTCCCAGACTGAGCACAACTCCGGCTTGCATATTTTTTGACTTCGACTTCTAGGCACCAATCGTCCTTCTCGTCCTCTTTCAACTCCAAACAGCACCAACGACTAATACAAACAACCACCGTTTAATCAATTCCACCATCGTCAGTCGAGTTTAAAAGCCCTTCTTCTAGATTGAAATTGAACAGCCCTTCTCTGCCATCTCAGCCAACTAGACAATAACACTACTGCCTTCATCCTTCCTTGTTGCAATTATTTCCACCATCACCTGCTCAATCTCTGTCCGTTCAAATCTCTTAAGCCAACTCCATTCTTCTGTCGCCCACGGATCACAGTTCAGTCTTATCGACTGCAATTAGGCCACTGCATCAACTGCATCCATCTCAGCCAGCATAAATTCTCACCGTCGAGACCATTTAACATTGCCTGTTCCTTCTCATTCTCCAACACAGCTCCATGAGACCCAATCTCAGTCGCACTGTTGTTGTACTGTATCGAGCCTGCTGTTGCGAGATTCTCAGCTGCAACCATCCTCCAAGCACAATCACCCACACCAAATCGATGAGAAGAACCAACATCACCAGTTCACAATCGAACCCATTCGTTTCAGCTGACCACATGCTGCTTAACCTCCCTCAAGAGAAACTACCCTATTTGCCTCAGCTCCAAGAAATGATGTCGCTGGTATCAAAGCTCAGCTCCAAGTATCACCAGTTCGAGACATTACTACCACAGACCCCACCATGAACAATCGAGCACAGCTGCTGCTTGGAGAAATGAAACTCTCTTTTGCTTTGAAAGAAGAGTATGCTTCCACTTCCACATTCCACTTAAGAAAATGAGATAGTGGAAAGTACCACAGACAATATGCAGTGGAGAGTAAAACACGTCCACTCTTTATTTGTCCAGTACAAATGGGACCAGGTGCTTGCAAAACAAATGCGTTTTTTAGCCCATTCAAAAATATGTCCGTGCTCTAGCTTCAGTGATGCTGATATGTAAAAATACCATGCCAGCCGGATTTGATCATTTTTGTCGCAAACCCTAATAAGCTCCTTGTAGCCGTTTTATTTTCCGGATGAACAGAATCGCTTGTACTTTCTACAAAAACACTACAATAGTGTGATTAGCCAAAATATAGAGTTCTAGCTAATATAAATATGGGTATAAAATGTAGCACTAATATGCTTATCACTACTTTTAGCGAATATGCAACTATTCTATGCGGAAATTCTATTTTCCACCCTTTTCTCCTCCCCACTCTCCTCCCTCCTTACGTGTCAAGCTCATGTGGCAATAAAATCAGCCTCACTTCCAAATACACGTCACAACAGCTTTGACTGAAATCTGGGGGGAAACTAGAATTTTGAATTTTGAAAATATGTATTATAATTATAATTGTACAGATTTTCTTAAAGCTGCTGCAAAAAAATCTTTTTTTCTATTCTTTCTCCCTCAGTTCTGAAGAAAGAAGAACCGATTGGCTTTGGATTTTGTCTCTAAATTTTGTTAAAGATGCATCTATCCGAAATAGTAGAAGAAGAATCTCCAAGTACAAAAGATAAGGTCAACGTTTATAAATGAATTCAGGCAATTTAGATATGTTCTTGGGGGTTAGATTATAATGAGATAGGATGGGTTTTATAGAAGAAATGTTATTTTCTAAATGAATCGAAACATCTTGTATAAAAAATCCATACATAAGACTTGTTCGATAAAAAGCCTCACTTACTAAACGTTGTTTTTAACTATTGATATCTAACTTCTTTTTGTTCATGTAGGATGAAATCCATGCAGAGTCAGATTGCATCGGTGTTGATGGAGTTGAACCTAGTATAAAGCCAAATGTTGGTTTGGGGTTTAAGAGTGTAGATGATGCATGTGAGTTTTATAAGACATTTGGGAAACAAACCAGGTTTCCGGTGATGAAGAGCACATTTAAGAAGAATATCGCAGGAGACATAAGAAGCTACACAATCACCTGCGCTCGAGCAGGTAAGTGTGATTCTATCTCTGAGAAACCATTATAGCCTCAAGCAACAATTAAATGCGGTTGACAAGCCAAGCTAGTGATCCGGTTAGATTATCTAATTGGTTATGTAATCAGCAAGATTGTTTTGGAGCATAATCATTAAAAAAAACCGGAAAATGCTAGATATTTTCGCTGTAACCGCTACATTAATTCATGGGTAAAAAATCAAGTAGATCTCCTTGATCAATCAGGTGTGAGGTTGAAAAAAAGCTATGATGTATGCGTAAATGGAGTTGGTGGTCATGAGAATATGACATGTACTAAGAAAGATTGTAGAAATCTAATCGATAAGCTGCGAAGTTCACGATTGGGCGAAGGAGATGTTGTTGTGATTCTAAAGTATTTTTCCAAGATGGGTTCACAAAATTCAGGATTTTATTCAAATTGGATGTAGATGACATGGGTCATTTGAGAAGTGTATTTTAGGCAAATGGTAGATGTAGAGAAGAATACAAAGAGTTTGGCGAGGTTATTTCATTTGATACTACATACTTGGTGAACAGGTACAATATGCCCTTTGCTCCATTTGTAGGGGTAAATCATCATGAAGAATCAGTACTGTTTGGATGTGGGTTGGTTACACATGAAGATACCGATTCTTTTGTATGGTTATTTAGACAATGACTTGATTGTATGTCTGGATGTGCTCCTTGTGCAATAATAACTGACCAAGCGAAGGCTATGCAAAATGCTATAGAAATAATCTTCCCCAACAGTAGACATAGATGATGCATATGACATGTGATGAAAAAATTGCCAGAAAAGTTTAAAAGTCATAGTAACTATTCGCGCATCACATATACAATGAAAAAGGTTGTCTAAAATACACAATATCCAGAGTTTGAAACAAAATGGATGGAGATGTTACAAAAGTATGAATTGTTTGACAATGAGTGGCTTAGTACATTGTATGAAGAAAGGCATCGTTGGATACCTTGCTATCTAAATGACTGTTTTTGGGCTGGAATGCAATCTACCCAAAGAAGTGAAAGTATGAACTCATTTTTCGATGGATACCTTAGTCCAAAGACAACTTTGAAATAATTTATAGAGCAATATGAACGTGCATCAAGGGATAAGGCAGAGATAGAGACTAAAGCTGATGCAGACACGTGCTCCAAAGTGATTCCTACTGCTATACTATTTGAAATCGAAAAACAGATGCAAGGACTGTATACGTTGTCAAAGTTCAAAGAGTTTCAAAACGAGTTAACCTCCAAAATGTATTGCGACATCATTAAACAAGAAGAGGATCCTATTGGAACATTTAAGTATGTTACTCGCGCGAGTGTTTGGATTGATGGGATTGATGATCAAAAGATTAAGAAACGGATGAACTTTGATGTGATTTTTTATTCAACTGACTGCGAAGTTTCTCGTAGTTGACGGATGTTTGAGTTTGAAGGGATACTCTGTAGACATGTGATCGCTATCGTAGGCGTCAAAAATAAATTACACTTTCTTACTACTCAAAATATATAATGAAGCAAGGGCAAGAAAGGATCGTTCCCACAGAGAGGACTTAGGTTGTCAATATGTTTCGGTATCTTATAAGTAACACGAGGGATTTTCTGGTTTTTATATAATAAACTAAATAAAAGCAAACAATAAAGGTAAACAAATCAAATCAAGGATGAGAAAGTATTGGTCATGGATTTCGTCTTCAATCACAAACATATTTTCAACACAATAACTAGAATTGATATTTTAATCTCAACTTTTATCAAAGGCCCTAGAATACCTTGATCGCAAGAATATCCCGCTAATCTCCTTTTTGTCATCAACAAACACATTAAAAGATGCGAATATGAATTCTATCTAAAAGAACAACCTAACGTGTAAAAGCACTAATCAAGTTTAATTCCCTAGATGCATTAGGTTCTATGAAATCAGACCAATCAAAGCAATCGAACGTGTAAAAGCACTAATCCGATTTAACAAAGGTTATGGTTCACATATGATCATAAGAATATATCACTACAAACTATAATCATATTTATGCTACTTCAAATCAGGAATTATCACTTTTGCGTATAATAACCCTAATCTAGCAAAAGACATGCATGTGAGTTCTACCAATTTGCAACTTGACAAAACAAACATTCAATCATATGACAATATTAATGGTGAATCATAAACGATAATATGAGAGAAAACTAATTTATTGAACAAAAACTCATATTTGGAAATCCAACTAATCCATAACCAAAAGAAAACTCTAGCTCATATTCATGGAGTTCATAACAAGAAGAAAGAGAAAAGTTTCCATGTCTAAACCCTAGAACACCAAAGTAGAGGCAAAGATTAGATCTCTATATTTTTCTCTCTCCCCCCAAAAGTTGTTTTTTTCTTCTCTGCTCGGCTACTGCCTTTATATAGGCTTGCGTACAAAGCCTAACTTGTGCAACAATTCCTTATTCGATAAGGAATACAAAGTCGGTCAAAAGAGTTTTGAATCGTGACAACTAAAGTGATATTGATACGTTGCAGCTGGAGTAACTTAATCAAGATGTGCACGGTTTCTTATTGGCTCACACTACAGTCGGACCCACTTGTACCGAGTTGTCTTCTTTCTAAAATCCCGTACACATCAAATTTGATGTACAAAGCTGTACTAGACTCCACTTTTACCTTCACCGCATGAGAAATATTCTCCAAGAGATAACTCTGTTCTTCCCAAACTTCTCCATCGACCTGTGTTTATCTTAACTGAATTCTCGGTCAAGAAAAATGGTTCCCAACTTCATCCTATCTGCCGTAACAGCAACACCGACTCACATTTGAACCCCAGCTCGAGTTCTGCTTCATCTTTACCTTACTGCCAATCATAACAAGTCAGCATCTATTCATCGGAAATAATCACAACACAACTCCCAGCAACCCTACTCGCAGAGAACCCATTTTCTTCATCTCGTTGCCATGCATTTCTCAGCTTCATCGTGAATGGCAGCAGCATCATCTTTTCGTCACCATTATGATCATCACTGCCAATGAGTTCTTCTTCTCCGCAATCACCAACATCATCACTGCCAGTGCCATCCACCACTCATCTTTCGTTGCTTATCTGAGTTCGAGAACAGACCATCATCACCGAACCTCTGCAAACCACATCACGATCAATCAATGACAATATCAATGCTATGCTCTGTTTCGAGAACTCTTCAACAGCATCATTGCATCACTGCCATGATCACGAGTGTCACCCGCAACCATTGTTCCATCGTCACCAGCTACGACTGATCATTATCCCTTGTCATTACTCGAGTAAAATCACATCAAGTCTGTTAATCACCGAGAACCATCGAACCACAGCTTCATAAACCCCATCATCTCCACAACGTCATTCATTCTCCATAGCCAATAAACTTGTACCAGCACTTTTCTATCAGCAAATGGCAGCTGCCGTTTTCTCAACAGCAACCTCTCATCACCGATCATCTTCAGTTTCCGGTAATGGCAGTAAGCCAAACCTTCCTCGTTCGAACTCCATGTCTGCCATCTCGTTCAGTTCTCTGTACAAACCAAGCTCCATCATCACAACAAACTCGAGTCCTTAACTTTTCATCATCGATATCACAGACTCCTCCAACTGCAACTCAATCAACACTTCCGGCAATTATGGCAGCGTATCTCCTCCTTCCAGTTCTTTCCATGTTCTTGAGAACTCCATCTCGACTATGGCTCACATCTTCTGACAATGTTAACGACCCAATGAGCTCTGTTCGAGCCTCAAAAGATTCTGCAAAACAACCACGGAAGTTGTTGTCGTGAAGAAATAACCTGAACCTGTCGACGGCGTAAGGGGGTGAAGATGGTGATGCCCCTAGAGAAACTGCTGGTGCCTTTAGTAATATTTGAGTTATGGCTTCCCCCCAAGTAAAAGTCCTGACTCCCCTTAGCAGTTCCTTTGAAACTTGATTGCCCCTTAACAGAAAGACTACCCCTTAACGTACACTTGGGGTGTCAATAACACTTGTCGTGGAAATGACCATTCTGCCCTTTTAGTCTTTCAAGTTCTTGTTTTGCTCATAACTTCTTCATACGAACTCAGAATGACTCCGTTCTTTTGCCATTGCCTTCGTCTTCTCGTCCTCTACAGAATGAAAAGTAGAAATCTTGTATTTGAACGAGTTCCAATTGGTCTTTGGCCCTTCTCCACTTGTAGCTAGCTTCTTTCCTTGCACAATTAAGTGCATATTCACTTCTTTTGGATGATTCATCTAATAAAACACAAATAAGAGAAAACAAGCGTAATATACAATAATTTGCAAGAAAACCAACAAATACTAGCACCAAATATATGTGAAATACGCACTTATCAACATGCTCTTAATATTTTAGTCAGGCATGAAATTGAGTTCATACCTGATAAATACATAAAAACAAGATGGAGAAAAGATGTAAAGAGATCTTACACAAGTATGAAAGCTAATACTGGGTTTAGGCAGAATACTGTTGAGCGTGATCGTTATAACAACCTGAGTATTGTTTTCAGCGAGTTTGCAGACAGGGCAGTAAATCAGAACTTGCTTTCAATGATATTAAATAATTGTTAGTCATACAATTGGAGATATTAAAGAATCTTGAGGTCGAACCAAAGAGTCTTGCCACCAAAGAGTGTAAAGAAGGGGAATAAAAAAATTCACCTAAAGAAGATTTCGAACTTTTGAATTCCCTTGTGAAATATTGGAATCCCGCCCAATTTGTTGGTCAATTAGTTTAGATGACGTGTTTTTATTTTATCACTGATTCAATGCCAAATCAGACTAACAAGTCATTTGGGAGGAGATTGACACGTCATGCGGGAGGAGATGAGGGAGGAGTATAGCACCACCGTATTCTATGGCTACCTCCATCATAAAGAGAATAACTTATGAGTCGTGCTGTGACGAGGTCACCCTCGTGATGACTACTATAAGGGTGCACCTTTGGACCCTTAGATATTATCTTACAGATGTACACACATCCCTAGGCAACATTTATAAAATAAAATATGTATTATTATTTTTATTGATCTTCTTATTTTTTAAATCCCTACATTTAATTTATTTGCACTTACATCCCTCTATCAAAGATTTATCATGGGAGAAAGCGAAAAGACTTGATACACAGGATCCCATCCCGAAACAAAATACACAGTTGAATAAAAAAAACGTCTCATCAAGTTTGGAGCATAGTTATCAAGGTGATTATGGTAGAAAATAAGTTAGTAGGAGCAACCATTACTCCATATTACATTCCAATTAGAGACGGAACTTCACCATTTTCAGAATCTAGTGCAAGAAAGTTTCATGAATAGGTCAAGTAGTTGTCTTCTTTTGTTTTCGATAATAGAGAAGACACTTGGATTCTCTAAGTTTAAGTAAACAATGAGACATTAGTATATCAATCACTAGTCGTATGCATCCTTTCAAAGACACCATCAATCACAAATCCTCATCTATATTCCAACACAAATAAAAACCCGCACCTAGGTTTAGAAACATTGGAAAACCTAAAAATTAAGTTTTAATCTCACGCTAAATGCTAGAGGAATTAAAGGAAAATTAAACTTAAATATAGGGATTTAAAATATAAAAAAATACTTTTTTATATAAATATTACCTAGGGATGTGTGTACATCTTTAAGATAATATCCAAGGGTCAAAAGGTGCACCCTTATAGAAATTGTTACGAGGGTGACCTCGTCACAGTACATTATAAATTTTCGTGAACACGTACGGTCGACCTCTTGAGCAAGAGAAATGAAACCTTAGTAAATAAGTGCTTTATTTAATGCCATCATAACTAGTAGTATACAAGGGGTACGTGGCGTCAAAGCCCACGTGAAGTGAAAAAACACATAAAAATGATATAATTATTTGTACCCAAAATTACTTTTAGGCACAGAACACGATTGATTTGATGTTGATGATGTAAAATTAGGGTTGAAAAACGAATTGAAGAAAAATAAGGGAGACAAAGAATTTAACGTGGTTCGGCAAGTTGTGCCTACATCCACGGATGGAATTCCGTAGGGAGGGATTTTATTGATATGATGATTACAATAATTCTTGAAAGGTTTGCAAACCTAGAATTCCCTCTCGTTTGAGTTGGATTTTGGCCTCTATTTATCGGCAAAAACCAAATCTAATTGTAGTTAACCATAAATTTATAGTTATCCAAAATAACCACTGGATTTGTACTTATCCGTGAAGATCCATGTCTATCTTGCCCATATTAATGTTTATCTTGAAAGATCATTGTACATATTCCCCGGATTTGAATCTATCTTGTAAGATCTTTGTCTATCTTCACAAGATTTGTGTCTATCTCCATAAAATTTGTATCTATCTTGAAAGATCCATGTCTATCTCTCAAGATTTGTATCTATCTTGGAAGATCCATATCTATCTTCCAAGATTTGTGTCTATCTCAAAAAGACTTCCAAAATAAGTCTTTTGGGCTTCTATAATAAGCTAGACCAGGCTTCTATAATAAGCCATTGGTTTCTTTAATAAACCATCCGATTGGGCTTCCTCAACAATCCAGAGTTGGTTTCTTTAATAAACCACCGGACTTTGGGCTTCCCCAATAAGCCAGAATTAGTTTCTTTAATAAACCACCGGGCTTCCTTAATAAGTCCGGTTGGGCTTCCTCAATAAGCTGATGCAATAGCTTGTGCGGTACACACGTGCACCATTTTAATGGGGTACAAACATCGCCCCTCTTAATTCTCAACTTGTTGATGGATTAATAAAAATACAATACTATCTTTTTACCACAAGGTATGACCAAGGATGTCTTGCTTCAATGTTCACGTACCAATATACTCCACATCTGAAATATTACGCACATCTTTTTAGAGGGTCCACATCCATTTTACGTGAGAGACCAAATTTTTCGAAAATGCTTTGTTGAGTGACGTTTGTGTGCCGAGGGCCTCGTGCCATTATGGGATCATTAACTTCTTCTCATCAAACTAACTACTCAATGTTACATTGTCCGTTCTCCTTACTTCGTGACTTTATAAGCACATGTATTTTGAAAACACATTAATTGTCATAGTAGCATGTGTATACATAAAAACTTTTAGTTTAAGAGAATATGTGGACTCACTTGCCATTTCGCATGAATCCTTGAACGATTGTAACTCCAAAGTCTTTTTGTACGCGGCACTTTTAGTTTGCTGACGATTGTCCCATAGCGAGGTAGGATGCTCACAATGACGAAAATACTAACTTCCCCATAGTCAAGTACGTTATTGCAGCTCACAGTAGCACTTTTGGGGTTTATGTTTTCTTGGAATTCAACAAGAATCGCCATATCACGTCATGATTTGACTCCCTCCATTTGATCCTTGTAATTTCAGACTCTAATTCCCAATGAAATACCAATTATTGGAGTTTGTTTCCTGCACGAAGATCTTGAGCATGTCTAATATAAGTGGACATACCATCTGTCTTCCTTTTTTTGCTATAATAATGGAATTTGAGTGAAGTAGAATTACTTCAATTCTTGTGTTTGTTTGCGGATGTTTTCCGTGGATGTTCTCTTTGTTAGAAATTTCATTTCGTAGCTTGCATTTCTTGTAGGATATTGCCAGAACTATTTAGTTTTCAGTGACAATTTTTTCCTTGGTTTTTCTCTTTGATAGAAAAACGCTCCAATTTATTAAACTAGTTTATCCCTTTAATAGAAAAACCAGCAAAATTCTTTTCCCATCAATATGAAAATTCGGTGTCTGGATTATTTTAATAACTCAATTTCGACTTCGAGAACATACCTCACTCGAATGCAGGATGCCTCCGTATCTTTCTAGAAACATTGATTGCCTATACATTCCTGTACTCGCCTAGAATTTGCCAACTCAACGCTCTTGAATGTACGACAATCTCTGGTGTACAGGTTGACTGTCTCTAGCTTTTTTCCATACATTTCCTTTCTTTCGCTCCAGCTCCTTTACCGAACGCTTTTCGTTTTTTCCTTTTGTTTCATCTTTTATTGAAACATTTCTATTCTTATTCTTGAAATACTTCTATCAAAACACTTCGCTTTTGTTTTTCTCTTTTCTAGAAAAACATTGCACATATTTCCTTGATAAGCAAAACACTTCGTTTTTGTCTTTCTCTTTATTAGAAAAACATTGCAAGTACTGCACCTATTTCCTTGGAGGTTTTTTAGCTTGTCTATGTCTCTGGAGATATTTCCGGATTTGTGGATGCTCTCAATTTTATTATTTAAGTTCCTAATATTTTTATGAATATTTCCAAAGATGTTCGTATTCCATTGGGAAAGATCTAAGGATAAGAGTTGGAGTTTCAAGGAGATGTTTTCATTTGTTGTGTTATTTGATTGTAATTCCTAAGATGCTTTGACTACTTCGTGTAGAGTGGAGTGTGATAGCCAAGATCTAATACATCTAAAAGGTTTCTGAAGTTTCAATTTTTCAGGGTTTGTATCTAATAACATAGGTGTATGATATGATCCAACTCTCGGTAGATGAATTACCTTGGTGTCCGGGAATTTTTTAGACCATAGAAATGAGGTCAATGCTCTGTCAATTCTTTCGCAAATGTTCGCTTCTAATTTTCTGTTGTTTGACCATGTGAATGGAGCGCCATTATATCCCGCGTCTTGTAGTCCTATGGAGTCGATTGTCTGGATGATGATATTCTTGTTGTTAGAACTAGCCTTATTTCCCCCTTGTTTTTCATCTGGGTCAAAAATGATGTTTAAGTCGCCAATTAGAGCCCAAGGTTTATTCACTTGTTGGGCCATTTTTGAAATATAATTTCATTGCCTGATTTTTTCATCGGTATCAATAGCTCCATAAACACAAGTGATGAAGATATTCTCGTCACCTAGACTTGCTTCAAAATGACACACGTTATATTTTGCTGATACTAATTTCATATCGATATTATTATGCCAGGCGATTGCTAACCTTTTAGCTATACCCACAGACGGAATGATAAACCAGTCATGAAACTTGGATTTTTTAAAGAATAAATCCATCCGAGACAGCGGAGCTTTTATCTCGGCTAGGAACACTATATCAGGGTTATAGAATTGGCCGAGGTATTGTAAATGGTCCTTAGTGAGAGGAGTACCTATACCCGTACGTTCCAGGAAAAAAGTTTCATCTTGCTAAATGAAGCTACTCTACTGAAATCAGTGTGAATTTTAGCACAAGAGAAGCGAAAAAGTAAGGAAAAGATATGTCTCTATTTAGGATGATGGGATACAAGAAAAAATAGAAGTAACTAGCTGGAATAGAATGAACTGAAATAACTGAGCCTGAACAAGCTAAGAAAAGATTAAAATCCACCAGAGGATACTACTACTGTTAAAAAACATGTAACTTGGAAAAGATAGAGGTGTAATGGGAAGCTACTTTAAAACATGTAACTGGAAACAGAAATAAAGGGGAAATATACTGGGAATCTACTTTAAAGCAGAACGGATGCAAAGGAAAAGAAGATAAGTTGCAACACTGCAAGTATAGAATGGCCTAGAGAAACTACCTACTTGAAATACAAACTAGAAAGGATAAAAAAGCCTTAAAGAAGATTGAGAGAAACTATAAAGAAGAGTTCATAGACTCTGACAGGTTCCAATACAACAAGTTCAACTATTTAAAGATCTTCAGTTAAATCAGGGGTGGTATGTTGCAGATTGGGCTGGAATTACCACAAATTCAATTTTAGTCTCAGATTCTCAGCTATTGCAGATGATGAGGATGATTGCCCAGTGAGCCATCTAAGCGGATGTTCTCTAAATATATGTACCAATATCTCAGATGTTGTTTCCACTTATAACTGCCTCTGCTTGTTGGATTTCATCTTGCTGCTATGCATGTGGGAAGCCAATGCACTCAACTAACTTGTGACCAAACAAAACTCAAATCCAAATAGATTATAATGAAAATTATGAAACACCAAGTTCACCATTGAAAATACAATGGCATTCTAAATCTGATACTTGCCTTGACTGAAAAAAATCAATAAACTGTTTGAAAAGGAAGATGAACGACATAAGAGACTAATACAATTAAGAAATTGCGTAGATTCTCACTTGTATACAACACAGGGAAGAGGATAGGCACAAAGATAAAAAATATTTCATTGGATGGAATTAATTTATAAAATCATCAAAAAACTCCCACTTTTTAACTTTAAGAAATCACCAAATACTCTCTGAGAAACCAGACAAAAGAAAAAACTCTATGCAATTTATGCTCAACTAGGAATAAAACAGGGGACATGACTTGATTTTTTGGCAAAAAGGCCATTATGAACTTTTCAAAGAAAAGAAGAGCATTTTCACAGCAAAACAACTTCTGTTAACATGAACAACAAACCTACCTAAGACACAAATTTGGTAGGATTTCAACTAACCCAAAATACCTTCCATGATTTAAGTTCAAAAAGATTTGAAGTTGGTTTGTGAGATGAGCAACATCACCATGCCACAAAGAATACATAGTGATACCGGAAACCAAACAGCTTGAAAGCTACAATTTCAGGAAAAACCAACGATAGAAACAAGACAAGGGAAAGGGAAGATGAGCATAAGATACATAACACATGGATAGGAATCAACCAAGTAACCAGAGTTTAAAAAGGTGATAAAATTAGGATTTGTGAGATCTTTGATACAAAATCCAACCAAAAAATCCATATTGGAAACTAAACCTAGAAATCACAATTACCAAAAACTAATAAAAATTAGGTTTCACATGGATTAAAGACGAAAAAACTAAGCCTACCAGATTTAGGAAAATTTAGGAGACATTAAGATAGAAAATGAAATAAAGGCAAATCAAGCAAGTAATCAGATTCAATTAACTTATATGAACTGGGTTATCATAATTTCAAATTGAGGCAAAGGATTACCTGGCTCCATGGATTAAAAAAATTCTTCTATTCTGATGTAGGAAACACACGGAGATACGTTTAAAGTTCTAATCTTGCAGACAACCAAAAGCTTCCAGCCCCTTGAAAATCATACCAAACCCCCTTTTAAGTTGTAATCGCTCTATGAACTTATGTATTGGAATATCCATCAAAGCCCATGAATGGCGATTTAGCCGCTCATGGAAGGATTGAGAAAAGAAGACAGATGAAGAAGGGTTTTTCTTTTGGAAGATTAAACAAGAGAAGAAATTGATTGATGAATTTTTAAGAGGAAATCAAATGCATGCAAGGATTCAGATTGATGAGATTTAAGAATCGGGGAGGAAACGGGTCGACTCAATATCGCCCGATCCGCAGAGCTCCTTATAACCAAGCCAAAAGGAGATAGATTTATCATACTGAATGGTTAAAGAAGAGCTGTTCAAAAAATAAATAAATTAGTTAAAGCAGAATGATGAATTACAACAGGATGAACCATATACACCTTAGACTCTGTCGGGTAAAACAATTTACACACAAACAAGCCTATTATTTTGAAACAGAAAGAGTATTTTTTTAGGTGGATATCAACACTAATACGCGGAGAACCATCAAGTGATATGATGGTTCTCATGTTCCCTCCCACTACGGAGGTAGGGGTTCCAACCACGTAATTGCCAAACCAACTCCTATTTAAAGAAGGGAATATTATCTATATACCCCTAGTATGAGACCCCTTGAAAAATACCTTTTCTAACTTAAATTATACCCCTAAGCTTAATACATTACTAAAATACCCTCTTTTGTATAGTGTATATACAAAACCACTAACCACTATTCAAAAAAAAAAAAAAAAACTACCTCTACTGCTTACCACCATTGTCCACCGCCAACCACCACCACCAGTGTCCACCGCCGCCCACCACCACCGAGGACCACCACCACCAACCACCACTACCGACGACCACCACCACAAACCACCACTGTCCACCACCGCTAACCACCAACCACCACCACCAACGACCACCACCGCCAACCACCACCACCGCCAACCACCACCACCACCACTGTCCACCACCGCCAACCACCACTACTGTCCACCAACAATGCCAACCACCACCGCCGCCAACCAACACCACCACTGTCCACCACCAATCACACCGCCGCCGCCAATAACCGCCACCCACCGCCGCCGGCAACGACCACCACCACCATGTGGAGTCAACTTGCTGAAGTTGTGTCCATATCGGAGGCAACTAGCTCAAGTTGTCTCCAAAAGTAGAGGCAACTAGCTCAAGTTGTCTCCATTAAATTTTGTATAGGAACAAGTTGCAAAACAAAATGGAGCCAACTAGCTCAAGTTGTCCCCGAATCTGAGGAGACTAACCCAAGTTGTCTTCAAAAGTGAAGGAAACTAGCACGAAGTTGTCTTCAAGAGTGAAAGCAGCTAGCACGAAGTTGTCTCCAAATATGGAGGAAACTAGCACAAGTTGTCTCCAAAAAAGAAAAGTTATACATAAATGAGTGAACCTAGTGTGATTCGAACACACATCTTTTGACATATAGTCAGCTGTGCTATCATTGCACCACAGGTTCATGCATAACACAAGGTAACATGCATATAAAAAGCTACTTGGTTTGGAAAAAACTAACTGACATATACTAGTTGAGCATCCATCAGTAAGCTCAACTTAACAACCGATATGCAAACCCAGCTCTATTCACCAAGCTTCAGCTGCAACAACAAAATGTTCTGCACTTCAACTCTCATTTGTTCACTTCTTCACCAACTGCAACCTTGTTCCACAAACTTATAGCTCAACTCCAACAACAACAACAGCTGCAATTTTGCGTTTGCAGCATCACCAAAACTGCAATTCCTGCACTTGCATCTTTACCAGTACCAGTCACTGCCATTTGCATCTTACAAACCACTTCTTGATCTGGCCACTGCATCACCAATTTCAGTTCAAGATTGATTTCAGTCTCGTCAGTTCTTATAAAGCAACACCACCTCTTACGAACAGAAGATAGCTTATAAAAGAAATAAGATCGATATTGGGAATGATCAATATGAAGTATGAATTATGATGGTAAGTACCTACTGGGTGCAGAATTAGGATTTTAATCATGTCGTTGGTCGTGGGCAACCTAGCAACAAGGAATTCTCAGATTATGTTAACCTGAAATAAAAAAAGTTAGGATGTTAAGAATCTACTCAATTGAACCTTGCAGTTAGATGTGAACAATGAAAGAGAACCCACAGCTCATTTAACTGCAACATTGCAAAAGCAAATTCAACATTTTCAACACACTTTCAACCTCATGCATTCATTAGACAAAATATATTAATTTAGATGATAGCACAGTATGCCTACCTTAACACAGTGAAAACATTTTGGGGAGATCTTAACTAGCTTAAACTCTGAACATTAAACTATAAAATTGCAAAATAGCCCAAGCCTTTATAAATTGCAATGTAAGGTTGAACAAAGAAGACCAACTACCACATTTCTGGTATCAATTTCTGACTATCTAAATTCCCCACCACCAATTTCCCTTTTAGCCTCCAATTGGTGAGTCAAATTAATCAATAGTAACCAATATAAATGAATACTAATCAAATTATGAAAACATTACAAAACCAAACATTTTTATCGGTGAATCAATAGTTCTAATACAAATTAATTAATTATGAAAAATTCACAAAATGAAACAATTTTAACTTCCCGAGAAACAGAGATGGAGTTACTTGTTGCTGGTCCAAGAATCACTACTCGATCTAATTATGAGCTCTACTTTTTAAATAATCTGTTCAATATCATCGACCATTTCAAACAGATTCTCAAACTTATTTAACAAGAACATACAATCAGCAATTTGGAGATCAAAATAATCACATAAAAACTTAATTAGACGTGCAAATCTTTAAAATCAAACATTACCCAAAAACGAAACCTAAAAATCAAATTACTCAGATCTCTTTAAATTTGATTTTGAAAATCGAATGCAAAAATAAATGAACATAAGAACTGAATCCGTCTTGAGCTTCGATGAATTGAACATGCAAAACTTATACTATTATTCAATTACCAAAATCGAAACCAAAGAAATCAGATCGCTCGATCTATGTGAATCTGATTTCAATTGAAATACAAAGAAGAAGATGAGGTCTGCTGATAGTAGTGACGTACGTAGCGGAGGTGGTGGTGCTGGCTGTAGTGGAGACGATCGAGATGATAGTGGTGGTGAGAGCGACGGAGATTGTGGCGGTGGGAGCGATAGAGATTGAGATTTATCTGAGACTGAGTTATTAGAAAAAGAAAAGAAAGTAAATAAGATAGAAAGGTTAAATTAGGAAATATAGAAATTAAGTTTTTAATAACAATTTCAATTATGCCATTAGGGGTGTTTGTAAAGTCTTTTAAGGGTATTTGTCCCAAGTCCTTCAATATGAAGGGCAATTATAACATTCCCACTTTAAAGAAATTTGAATGTAGTCTAGGGACCACTGTACTACCTTATTAAAAAGTCTAGGGATCACTGTACTACCTTATTAAAAAAAAACCACAAAAATACGTTGAAAAATAGGTAGATATAAATGGGGTTAAACCCAAATTTGCTGATATCAGGTCTTATGGAGCTAAAGGTTTCTTGAACGGCTAGTTCAAGGTATGCTGTCGCAGTGGGACGACTAAGTTTTTTCCCATAATTTCTTAAATCATTTTCGTGTCTCAAAATATCCAGGGGAGGAACCACGTGGAACTAAGGAGGCAAGTTCCTTCTCGTAGGAAGATTTCTAGCTCCGCCCCCGCCCTAGACAAACTAGACTCTTGTATTAGAATTTGGTAAGAACCGGCTGGATACAAAAATGCATTATGTTTCTATTTTCAAAACCTTGTTCTTGCCGGGAATTTATGCTATCAACTTAGATATGCAACCAAAGTATCTAAATTTGAGGAGGGATCCCCTCACACTTTTATTATCACACTATCTCACATGTTGGGCGTCATTTTTACAAATTGAAACCAAACCGTAACGGATTTGAAGCTAATATTTTGAGGATATTTTCCTCTAACCAAGTTCTACATGCCTACCAAAAATGAGTGTATTCCGAGACGTATAACATCATCATCTACTACTTTGAAAAATGAGCCGTTGAAAATCTGTGGATTTCTGGCCGTCGAAATTAAGACCGGTAGATTGTGAGGTTTTATATTTCGGAATACGCTCATTTTTGGTAGGAAAATAGAACTTGGTAAGAGGAACATATCCTCAAAATATTAGCTTCAAATCCGTTACGGTTTGGTTTTAATTCGCAAAATTGATGTCTAACGTGTGAGATAATGTGATAATAAAAGTGTCAATGGATCATTCCTCTCTAAATTTTCGAATATATTCCACAGACTAGTGTACATTAAGGAGAAGCTAAATATATGCGAACAAAGCTTAGATCAGCTAATAGTTTTGTGCTACGCACAGAACGTGTCTAATGTATAATGGAGTTGTTGACACTTGGTGTCGTTGACTGTATGTAAGTTTATCAGATAGAACCCAGAAAGTAATATAAATAATTAATCTGGAAAAGCAAGCGTAAGAGAAACGATGACATCTCTGGATTGACCTGAAAAATAAGACAGTGAAACCTAATAAATCATACCAACTACGATTTTACTGGCTAACGGAAATTGTCTTGTCAACAACTACGTCTGTGCCCCCTGACTTTTTGATTTCATCTCAACTGACAGGTATTTCTCTTATTACTTTAAATTAAATTATGAAAATACAACTGTCGTTCCTCGATTATGAAAACTACCTGATCCAAACTCTATTCACTGATGTGGTATGTGTTGCTTGCTGTGTGACTATCTTTTATCCACTATGTGTATCTTACGTTCATAAAATGCCGCCAAATAAAATCTTTAGTGGATGAAAATATGTGACTAGATTTTTTATAAAAATATCTCAGTATTATTTTTCAAAAAATAAAAAATCAATAGAATCCGAAGATAAAGAATTGGTCGGTAGCCTAGTGACAAGCTAGGCACCAACACCTATCCGAATGATAAATATATATATATTTTTATTTCTCCCAAAAAAAATTTTGGATCGGTAAAGAAAATTGATCAAAAACGAGAGGTAGAAATGCTATGCCACTCTAACTAAGAAACAAAGAGTTAAAAGAAAACAGAAAGGTGGCTACACAATATCAACATAAACAGGATTCAAGTAAATATTACACTAATCTTTCATAACTGTAGTCTATAGAGGAATTCACAGATTCAAAGTCTTTGATAATTAAAGCCCAGGAAGAAAAAAAAATGAGACAATAGATAGCTTTATTAAGTACTCACTAGATTTTGTGCCCGTGCTACGTACCGGGCTGACCCGAAAACCATCTATCATCATTTTTGTTTTTTTTACTTTTAACCTTAGTTTTGGTTCAGTGTAATGTGGCTTCGCCTCTCCCCGTCATGCATTTTTATTTGGTGTCGCGGGGCATGTCCCGCCCCGTCGCTTGATTTGGTGTGGCTCGGCTTTGCCTCGCCCCATCCCAATGCATGCTTGGCTCGGCTTTGCCTCGCCCTATCGCTTAGGATTTTTGTGTGGCTCGGTTTCGCCTCATCCCTTCCGGATACATGCTTAGGATTTTTGATTTGGTGTGGCACGGATTTGCCTTGCCCCTTTCCCATGCATTTTTTTATTTGGTGTCACGCGGCTTCGCCTCGCCCTGTTCCAATCCTTCAAGGAATAATATCCTCTTTCCATAATAAGTTCACATTCTAAATTTGAGTCTAGTTCTAAATCCAAGTCCAAATCACCAAAGCTTCTTAATTTTCATCCAATTTCAAAATCTAAGTCTTCAAATACCATGAGAAAAACTCATACAAATTCAAAATCTAAGTCTTCAAATACCATGAGAAAAACTCATACAAAATTCTGTATTTCTTGTTTCCAGGAAAATCTCTGGAATCACCGGAATCCGCCCGGCAAAGTCACCGCCAGTCACATGAGACCAATACACATAAACAAATGCTAGTACTCCAGTAGTATACCAACAAATATTGTTCCGAGACCCGAATCATAGGTTTAGACATATGCTGTTAATTATTTATAGTTTTTTTATTTATGAGAATCCTAGGCGACCATATGTGAAAATCGTTCACTCAATTACTGGATTGGGTATAGATTTTGGAATGAATGGATAAACCTCCAGACAGTAAAATAATGTATAATCAATCAGCCTGTACTTAAGCAATCATGCTGGTTAGATGCTCCATGCCATTAATTCATTTGATTCCTAAAATGAAGTACAGCCAGTAGTAAGATACATACCCATAACCCCGAAGAAAGATATCAATAATTAAACAACCGAATATTAAAGAAAACATTTTGAGTACAAAATCAATAATATATACAACTTCAAACCCACGACCTCCTTATGCATACCTCTCATTCTTAATAGAACTCACTTAATAAGATCATCGGTCGGCAAGAAGTAACTCAATCAGGTTCAGAAACATATATTCTGAAAATATCCATAGCAAACAAAGATGCATGTTCACATCTAGTCCCTGCGTCATACAACAACAACAACAACAAAGACTTTAGTCCCTGCATGAAATCATAATTCTAATAATAGCAGATATTATTGGAGATATCTTTAATATCTCATTATAAAGCATTAAACTGAAGCCTTGAACTTTGCACGAATTCATGCATTTTTTAATTACATGTTCTCACCCAACTCTGCATTTTCCATGTCAAAAATATCTTTATCTTTTTAATTTCCAGCAATCATACAAATACAACTAACACACTTAAACACAGAACAAACCAAAACAATTGCACAATTCAAATATCCTCCTTAGACTGCTGACAAACGGGCACCTTTCGTTAGCCATAAAATAATCTGTCAGGTCCACAAAACCATGAAGCTTGTGAAGCTCCTTGTAAGCTTAGGATTAATCTACTGGTGAGCCTTCCGGCTAAGTTCAGGTCACATCATAATACACAAAGATAACGAAATCAAATGATAGAATGCCCCGTTTGAATTGATTTGTTAATCGTGTTTTTGTGTATACACATCTGGCATGAAGACCCCACATTCGCTGGATGGGCAACCCATTGGGATGAATTCTTGGCCTCCAATAGTGTGAATCACTGCCACCTAGGTCAAGCGCAAAAAAATGAATCTCATAATTAACTATTTTATCCTTGATGTAAAAAATTCTCTCTATATACTTGCCAAACACTTATAAAGCACCATTGAAATCCTAAACAACATTACCTGATTTAGTATGTTCTCGAGATACTTTCCTTTATGTTCAATTGATGCTAGCCTTTATTCCATGATTCTAATTATATCACTCCATCATTGAATTTCTTATCCTGCAATTAATAAAAAACTTAGGAATTTAAGCAATTAGGGTATAAGACAGAGCCATGAATGAAGAGATGAGAAAAAAACAAACATATACATGTAGAGTAAGAACACCGCCAGATTTTAAAAAAAGACAACCAAAATAGTATCTTAGCATTTTGATGGAGTGGAAATGCTTTCACTTTTGAAAAAATATTCTCTAAAGAAATAAATGAGATTAAGGGATCCAGTGCTCTCTCAGATAACCAATACCTCGAATCAATAAACCATACACATAAACTGTGGAGGTTGTTAACTGAGCATTTAGGCCTCAATTATTGCAATCAATTCAAAGTAAATAACAAATATTCAACAAACTCTTAGCAATCCTTAATTTTTCCAATCAATTCAACAAACTCTTAATTAGCAATCCTATTTCTATTTCATCTATTATAGCTTAACTCAAGCAATTATACTTCAAAAATTTGAGCCCATCCGCAAACATAATAAAGAGAATTCTTTACTGAATGTAAAAATCCAACTAAAATACCTGTAGGATCAGAATATCGCGACATCAATACTTCGCGAGATTAATAAATGACGACATTGCGATGGAGTCGCAGGGAAGTAAAATAAATGACGCAATGAATGACGACAGCCAAAACATGAGAAAGATGTGAAGATTCAAATGAAATTTAGGAGTGTCGCGAGATTGAATACTTGTACACTTGCGATATCTCGCAAGCCATTCCCGAAAATAAAGGACAACTTAGCTGTTATCCACTGTGTACTACCCTATATAAAGGGTTGAGTCAGTCTGTTGAAGGGGAGAGTTTTTTTTGAATTGTTAAGCAAGTCTTGAGGAGAGAGAAAGTTTTAGAGTGATTGTAATTCTTTAACTCATTTCTATTTCATATTGTAAAGATTCAAGTATTCAATCAATAGAAATCATAATCATTCATCTTAAAATGACTTAATTGTGTATATTCTAGTGAGGGGTGTAGTGTAGGATTTCCTGCAACTACATAATGGCGCTAGAAACATGGAGTGAGTAGAGATCAACCTTGTGAATTGAAAGAATCAGGAGTAACAAGAAAGAAATTTCGTATAATTTTCAACAAATTACTGAAATTGAGAAATGGCTAGAAGAAGGAATGCATCAGAACAACCAACAACTGTTAGAAGAAGCAGGAGATTAGGCGAGAAAGGAGAAATGAAGTAGGTGAACCATCAAGAGTAAACGCAAGAGATAGAGAAGAAGGTCAAATTCAACCACCAATTCAACCAAAGACCGAATAGAGTAATAGATTATGATAGGGTGAGTGTGCATACATAGAGATCAGATTCTATGGAAGAAAGAGAAGAAGTGCAACAATTGATAAATAATGGACAAGAAGAGAGAAATCGAGAAGAGATGGGAGAAACAATTCGTGGAAATGAAGAAATCGCAGCATTAGAAGCTTTGAGACAAACAATACATGAAGAAAGGCGGTTAGAAGCGGAAGAACGTGCAAATTTAACAAGGCAAAACCATGAGTTAAGAATGGAAAATATGAGGTTGCAGAATAGAAGGTCGAGAAGTAATACCAGGTCAAGGTCAGGATCGGTTAGAGATGATATGAGAAGAACGTTACCTGTAGAAAATGTTAATGAAGAAAATCTAGAAAGAGACCAAATCTCGGTGAAGGATGCTTTGAAAGAAGGGAAGTGGTGTGTATTCCACGTCCCCGAGATTTTGCAGAATGGCCAAAATGATGGAAATCAAGAAAATAGGCAGCAGAATAATCCAATTGGTGAAGAAAATCAGGAAGAAGGAAGAAGAATACTACAGGGGAGAGAAACACGGAGGAAACAAAAGGAAATTGAAGATGACATCGAAAGACATTATATTGAACAAGCGCGTCTAGCTTGCGAAAGGGAAAGATTAAGAGTAGAAATGGAAGAACGGGAATTGGAGGAAGCAATTCGACAGAACAATCATGACAATCGAGAAAGAAGGCGCGAGCAAAATTGCAACAATGGAAATATCAATGAAGAATATGAAAGAGTACAAAGAAGAACTGATAGACAACCAAGAAGAGAAAATGATAGATATAATGGTGTGCGAATTCGTGAACGAGATGAAGGAGAAAGTCGCAGAGAAAGAAGAGAAGAAAATGTCAACAAGAAAATCAAAGACATGAACGCAGGAGGAGAGAGGCAGAGCTAAAAAGACCAATAAATTCGAATCCTGATGTAAACGAACAAATCTTAAGAGAGTTGGCAGAAATGAGAGGAATGTTGAACAATAGAAGGGGAGGAGGAAGAAGACAATTGGATGAGGCCATCGAAGAAGTCTGCGAAAACCCCTTTACACTAGAGGTGCGATTAGGAGGAATACCCCAAAGTGCAATTTACCCGCATTAACCAAAGATTTTTGATGGAACAACTTGCGCAATACAACACATCAAAGCGTATGTGAGATGTATGCTACAATGGGAAAATCATGACGCCATATTGTGCAAATATTTTGCATCAAGTTTAACAGAGAAGCACTGAAATGGTTTGAGGGTTTACCAAGAAACACAATCACGTCATTCAACCATTTACAAGCTATATTCTTAGGGGCATATATAAGTAACAACTCCTCGCGACCAGGAATTGAAGATGTATTTGGGCTGAAACAAAGAGTTGGTGAAAGTTTGAGACACTTAACTGTGAGGTGGAAGACAATGTGTAGCGAAATGGTTGGACGAGTGGATGAAAGATATCTTATTCTATCATTCATAAACGCTATGTTCGCAACCAATTTGTTATATATTCAAATTTTTAGAGTCAAGAATACAATTACAATGACTGAGTTGCGAGAACTTCAGGAGGAATATATTGCTCTAGAGGAAAGGCAAAATGAGATGGAATCATATCCAGTTGCGAATACAAATTCAAACGCTGCGAATGCAAGCTTATTACCCAAGTTGATAAACACAGTAGCGAGCACTTCGCAAGGGCAACAAGAAAGGATAATAGATGATGGACAACCAAAGATAGTAGCTATGGGAAGCCATGATCAGGAAGAATTTGAAAGAGAAAGGAACTACTACAACCGTGGCGGCAATAACAAAATTCAAAGACTTGATCATTCGCAAGAAACTTATGGAGGTCGAAGGCAGAATTATCATGGAGGGCAGCGAAGTCACAGAGTAGTATGGGAGGAAATCAAAATGCCACCACTAAATAATAGTGTGGAAAAAATATGGGAAGCTATACTCTTGATGGAAAACATACCTGCACCATGGAATATGGGGAATGAACCACCACCAAGTGATAGAAGCCACGAGTTCTGTTCTTACCACCGCTTTCATGGACACCTAACGAATGACTGCATAAATATAAAAAGAATCATCCTCAGAATGATTGACCAAGGAAAGCTGAATCATTTTCTAAAAAGTGAAGAGAAGATTCAACCGTTACCACCACCGCCAGAAATGCACAGGACAAATTCAGCAAAAGGGAAAGAAACATTCGTAATAGAAGTTGGAACGAAAGCGAAAAATTTGTTTTGCAACTCCATTATACATTCATACCGAGCAATTGAATATTTTCATGATAATGTTCTCAGTAGGGTTTTTGCGAGGGATGCTGATAATAGAGAAGTGATGAACATCGCGAAGGCGTCGCAGTTAAAAGAATGGCAAATGCAGATTATTTCTTTCACCGCAGAAGAGATTCCTGAAGGCAGAGAGACGCATGATAGCCCATTGGTCGTAAAATTGGAAATTAATCCAAAACCTGTAGATGGCGAAGATGATGAAGCAGAAAATTCCTGGGCGATCAATAGAATCTTAATTGATACGGGGAGCTCAGTAAACATTCTCTTTTACCATACTTACAAGACTATGGGTGGGAAGGATGAAGAGTTGATACCTTCAACATATAAAATATACGGTTTCAATGGCACATCGAATAAGCCTAAAGGAGAAGTTCATATGAGAATACCCTTGCAAGGATTATCAACTGAAATTTTGTTCTGCGTAGTCGATATGGAGTCCCCTTATAATGCATTGATCGGAAGGCCATGGTTGCACGAAATTCTGGGTGTAGCGTCGACTTATCATCAGTGTATAAAGTTTCCTCATCCTAGCGGTGTTGGAGTTATAAAGGGAGACTGGATGGAAGGACAAAAATGCTATGAGATTGATGTGGAGAGTTGCGAGGAAAGAGCTGCAAAAAGAAAGGGCTGGAAGCACAATATAAAAGATGAACAAAGAAGAGAAAGGTTGATGGTGGATACCATAGATACAAGAGATGAAGATACATCGCGAAGAAAGTGCATGAAAACAGTGGAAAATCATGATGGAAAGGAATCATTAAGAGGTTTGAATGGTGCGGAGGCAGAGAGCAGCAGGAGCAAAAAGTGTAAGAAATGAATAATCATTATTATCGAAATCAATGATAAAGGCATATCAAGAGTAAGAGGAAGAAACAGTAATTGAAGAAGAAATACGCGAGAATCTCGCCATCAAGAATGTATGAAAATTTGATTGAAGAATCGAAAAACAAAAATGAATAAACAATGCAAGATTGTGCGATAGCTTCGCAAACAAAATAACAAGAGAAAACCAAAAATGAATGATTGAATGAATTAACAAAAATGAAAGAGTGAGTGAATGGGACGAACCTTTATGGCGTACACCCTAGTTCGCGAATGATATTTCGCAAGAGGCAAATGTAAGACCTAAAGTGCGTCATATAAGGGGGTATCTCTTGACATGGCTCGGGGAAAAGGTTACACCGCCCTCGGAACCCGAGTCATGGAGATTTGGGGCCCATGAAAGCCTATCCGGGAGAGATACCTTGGATTTCCAACTATATATATAAGGTTATACCCTGGTTGGACGCCCGAGGGTCTCTTCCAAGGAGTCAGTGTATGCTCAAGGCGCCGAGGTACACGGTTGAGCCAAGAGTGCCTGGGACATTTGAAGTGTCTCGGCCATTCTTGACAAGTCTTGCAACATGCTGCACTCGGCCCGAAGAAAACTCCACTTAGGGTGCAGTCTCGTAACCATAAACCCTATAGGTATAAGGGATAAGAGGCTGCAAAAACAACTGGTTGTTGTTAAGACCAGATGGGAGGAGCTAGTCTTGTATGGCCGATGTACGCCTCCTTGAAGGGGCAACTAGGGAGATGATAAGGGCGGCACCCTCCATTAGGGAGCTGATAAGTGTCACAAGACGGCAATGTCATGGGGCTTTATATTCGCAAGAACATTTAGGCCTGTCATATTGTCGCAAATGAAATATCCTGCAGAGGCAAAAATACTAAAGAAATGATAAGACAAGATCAATGGGTCATTACATGAAAGTGTAAGGACGTCCTGCGATCTTGTCGCACGACGTCAATGTCATGGGACTTTATGTTCGCAAGAATTGTTAGGCCTGTCATATTGATGCAAAATGAGGGGTGGCAAAATAAGACCTTTAACTAGGAAGGCAAAATAAGACCACACAAAAACAATGATAAGGCAAGATCAATGGGTCAATACAAGAAAATGTAAAGACATCCTGCGATCTTGTCGCAACAGAGAAATCGAGTAAGCAAACTTGCGAATGCGATTAAATTTCTTCATTTATTTGTGAAGAATCATCAACAACAGTTGCGAAATGAAGAAGTATCATTACTTAAAGATTATCGACTTGATTTATCTCATGTGAAAATAAATAACAGAGGCAAGTATGGGAATGATTAGAATAAAAATTTGTTATTTATTTTCAAATGATAGATTTACAGTAAGAGATTACAAAATGGAAGGTTAGAAGGATAAATGTACAAGTATCACAAGAAGAGAAAGGAAAATGGAAAAATCTAGCAACTTATTCTTCTTCATCAGATTCTTTATCAGATTTTTCTTCTTCGCTTACATCACTATCAGAGACATCTGAACAAGGCATATTTTCAGGAATTTCATCGAGAAGACAAGGATAAGAAGAAAGAGGAATGTTGTGATCATTGCAAATATGTTCAATAGTTTGGTTGCGAAAACGAACAACATCATTATTGAAATTCGCCACAGTAGTTTGTAGTTGCTTCTTCATCTTAGAATACTTGTCATTGCGAAGAGAGAAGTCTTTTGCAAGTTGTGCTTTCTCGCATTCAAGTTCCTTGATCCTAGTTTGAAACCTCTTCTCGCATTCTCGCGAACAAATGACAATGAGTTAGCAACAATAACAATTTTATAGAAAAGAAGCGGAAAAATAATGAAGAACAAGAAACAACCTTCTCGTCGAAATCATATCTTTAACCAAGGCATTATGCTCAAGATGAAGACCGACGTTAACACCTAAGTTATTTCTGGTATTATCTAGAACCTTCGCAGCCCAAGCGAATTCATCATCATTATTTATAACAAGAAGTGAACGAATTTGATTTTCTCGCTCATTAAGTATGGCATTTTGACGAAGGGATTCATCTCGTTCAATTTGGACTTCAAGAATAGTTTTTTGAAATTTTGCTAATGCTTGTGCACCTTGATTAGCAATGCGATCCTTATCATCTATGAGGCTGCTAATCTTTTTCCTTAGAATATTATTACTCTCTTGGGAGTCAAGATATAGTCGTTTAAATCGGTTGGCTAAACCTAAACTAGATCTATGTTCAATTTCTAAAAGATGAAATTTGGATCGAAGTTCATTTAATGAGAGAGAATTAATCTTGTTTGAAGAACTACTTAAAGATTCATTGAGATGACGAGGAGAGCATCATCATCCATAGGTTCAGGGAATGAATGAAGAAGGATGTCTTCGTCAGAAAGATTATAAATGTCTGCGAAAATGATAAGTCACGCAAAGAAAAATAAATGATAAAGTGGAAATGAAGAAAAGAGAAGGGTGTTATACCATAAAGTTCTCTGATTAGCACTTTGAAGAGTAGATATTTTGTCCTTTTGGGAAGAAGACTCAACTTCCAACTGTTGAATTTTAGCATCCTTCTTGCGAGATGTCGCAACTTCAATTTCTAGTTCTTTGTTCTTCTCCTTAAGTTGAAGATTTTTCCTCTCAAGATTGTTGCGTCTTTTCTCGAGGTCTGAGGCAACAACAAAGGAAGCTCTCCCAGACTATAAAGGAAAGTAAAGAAATTGTTAAGATAAGGTTTATAATCGAAATCGCAAAAAAAAAAAAAAAAAAAATATGAACATACCAAAGCACTGAGTGCATTTAA
This sequence comes from Papaver armeniacum, assembly GCA_023531295.1. Taxonomy (NCBI): domain Eukaryota; kingdom Viridiplantae; phylum Streptophyta; class Magnoliopsida; order Ranunculales; family Papaveraceae; genus Papaver; species Papaver armeniacum. Next base: position 177,806 of record JAJJWW010018487.1, on the reverse strand, counting down.
GAAACTGGGAGTCATTATTCGGGAAACTCCGCGAAAAGAATCATTATCCTCTAACAGGGGGGCATCGCAGATATTAGCGAGAGCTTCGCAGGTGGCAGATAAATGATCATCCCCCAATCCTTGCATAGAATCAGAGAATACACTAGACAATTGCGCCATAGCGAGTTTACCGAATGATTCTCATTTGCAAAAGAAGTATCACCTCATTTTCATCTTCATCTTCAACTCTCTCACTGGTTTGGGAACTAGAACGAGAAGAGGGATGGACTTTCCGTTTTTAGAAGATGGAGCGGGGAGTCGCAGAGATTTATCCTTGCGAAGAGTGATTTTATTCTTGCCCTTAACCTTCGCAGCTTTTGAATTGTTAGGCGGGAATGTTAACTTCTTCAACAACCTTCGCACACCTAATGAAGATAAGAAACAGAGGCAACAATATTGTTAAAAATAACAAAAGAAAGTATTTCTTACTTCATCCGTGATTGATCGGAGTATCGCATGAATTAGTACTCGCCTTTGGACGTCTTTTATAACTCTTTTCAATTTGGCAATCTGAAAATTTTACAAGTCTAATAAATATAAGAAGAAGGAAATATCGTAAAGCAAACATGAAATAGGAAATATACCTCTTTTGCCTTCTCGGGCCACTTAAATTCCCAAGGATGATAGTTTGTGAGATTCGCAGGGAGTGTATGAGAGCCTGCAATATAAGGTCCGCTCAAAAATAGAGGAACAACCCACCATTTCTCATCTTTAGAGTACCGAGGAACATTATTTTTGCCGAGTGCCGGTCAATATCTTGCATAAGCAACTTATCACCGGAAATATTATCTTTTCTCTTCAATCGAGCACCCCAAATGAGATTTATCATTTCTCATATTTATTACTTCATAATTTGCAAAAACAATTTCTACAGTATACTTCTCCGTGACTATTTCTAAATTTGCGAATCTAGGATCTTTGACATCATCAGGATATAAAGATCCCTTACCAGCGCCACGGTTGGCGAATTCAAGCATTAGACGGATGCAATCACCGCTTAGTTGATAAATAGCTCGCGAGAATTTCTCATAAGCAAGAATTTCATAGAATAAAGGCATCTCGGGATTGTAGAGAGGAATGGGAAGACCTGCGAGGATTTGACCTAGCGAGATTATGATTTTCTGATCATCACACTGATGATCAGAAAACAACTTTGCAGAAAGTATAGATGAAGATTCTTGATCGGGAATGGTTGATAGGATGAAGCCCTTCTCTTGTAAATTCTTTTGAGCTTCATTAAAAAGGGGTTTATATGTACGACCAAGTGAAGCCATTCTTAGAGTATGGGAATGATTAGAGAATTGAAGATCAAAAGAGAGAAAGAAGGGAAGGTTTACAGTAGCAGAAACGCAGGTTGCAGAGGAAGAAAGTTGAAGAAAAGTTGCAGAGAGAAAATAAAAGAGAAAAAGAGAAGGGTGAGAGAACTATATATAGAGAGAAAAATCCTCGAGAAAACAAATGCATTTAATGCGAGATGGGACGTGAATGGTCAAGAATAAACGGTTGAAAGAGACGTGTCAAGAAAAGAGTGGAAGAAGAAACATTTGTAATAAATTCCGTGTAAAAGTACGGGAGTGAAACAGATAAAGATGAACAATTGATGGACAGTCGCGGCATTTCGAAATATTGGTTCTCATGACATTCTCTCCTTCGCAGAGAAGACATGAGAAGAGGCAAGATGTAGGATCAGAATATCGCGATCAATACTTCGCGAGATTAATAAATGACGACATTGCGATAGAGTCGCAGGGAAGTAAAATAAATGACGCAATGAATGACGACAGCCAAAACATGAGAAAGATGTGAAGATTCAGCGAAATTTAGGAGTGTCGCGAGATTGAATACTTGTACACTTGCGATATCTCGCAAGCCATTCCCGAAAATAAAGGACAGCTTAGCTGTTATCCACTGTGTACTACCCTATATAAAGGGTTGAGTCAGTCTGTTGAAGGGGAGAGTTCTTTTTGAATTGTTAAGCAAGTCTTGAGGAGAGAGAAAGTTTTAGAGTGATTGTAATTCTTTAACTCATTTCTATTTCATATTGTAAAGATTCAAGTATTCAATCAATAGAAATCATAATCATTCATCTTAAAATGACTTAATTGTGTATATTCTAGTGAGGGGTGTAGTGTAGGATTTCCTGCAACTACAATACCAACCCTAAAAATTAATTTAGAATCATGACATATTCTATTCACCTAAAAATTAAGCAGATTTTAGAACACAGCCACTGGACAAAATAGCAGTCCAGAATAAGAGCAAAAACTAACAATCGATTATACCTTATCCATTGGAACAACTTCTGGATGTGTCATGTCCATCATTTATTTGACACTGAGGGAAAAAAAAAACCCTATCAAATTCAATCCCTCAACTGCTCCATACTCAACCAAAATCATTGAATAGCTATCTATTTAACAGCGATTACCAACAGATTGCTCTTCTTCAATTTCATAATTATTGAACTCAAATCCATTTGAACCCCATCTCCTCTTAATCTCTAGGTTTCAAGAACATCAACTGATCTTCTTTCTTGCTCATCTTCCCAGTAAAAGCACACCCAACACCCTCCTTATGATCAGCAGTGATACCATGTTGTCGATCAAAACCTTTCGTCGGCTGCGGTGGAATGAAATCGGGAAAGAACAGAGAAGAAATATATGGTAGGGAGTTGTCGTAGAAGAAGAAGTAAAGTAGGGCAGGAGGAAAGCCCTAATATGTTAGGTTTCTTACGGGTGTATTGTACACTTAACGGACATCAATAACGTTCAGTTAAGTTTTTGGTGTAAACCAAGTGTAAGTTTTTAGTTAGGTATAAATCCTCGCATAAGTGTTGTATGCCCACGTTTTTGTTAACGCTGTTACTAACGGGCAGTTAAATACAGGCTGTAAACAGAGTGTTATTCATGTTTTAATGCTCCGACCAATAGAGTCCCGCCACTTGTCCTCTCCAGAATTGCTTTAGTTCAAAGCTTTTATCTCATTTAATTTGATGGGGGGTGTTACACTCACCGTGCGACGTGGGAGCTTATATGACTTAGTGTTTTAAAGGAGGGGAGATTTGGTATTGCTTTTTATATTGGTGAAGATCCTTGCATTTTTCTCCTTTCATATACACCAAATAATTGCAACAGGTAACAAATTCCAAACAGCCATACTTGCTGCATTATGATAAGAAAGATGTTATGCTTGCAGAGAAGATATGATATCCAAAGGCATATAAAAGAACCACTTCAGTTTGCAGAGAAAGTCATCCCAAACTTCCCTAGCATAGGAATAGTGCAGTAGTGAATGAGAGCTTGACTCTGTGCCATTACAGAAAACATAATACCAAGAATATCTAAACCTCTTCTTTTTATAGTAAGTCTCGTGTTGGGAGTCTATCACGAGCTATAAGCCGTAAGAAGAAACCAATTCTTTGTGGACATTTTAAATTCCAGATGAAAGTGAATATGGAACTATTATGAATAATGCCATCATCCAAAGAAATTTTATCATAAGTGGACTTCACAGTAAAGATCTTACTTTTCGTGAGGGACAATTACAGCTCATCATCAAAATCCTTGTTGAAGCTGAAGGAAAAGAGATCAGCATCCCCAAACATTACAGAGTTAGATCTAGACTGAGCATATAAAGATGTTCCAAGTAAAGGTTCCAAGTATTTGTAACACCATTTATTCACAAAGATCAGTAACTGAAAGATGTTTAGATCTATACAGAGCATATAGATTATAATAACAAATGTTAATTTATTGGAAAGTCATAAAACCAATTATCAACCCCAAACATTACAGAGTTATTGACTTTGAATTTCACATACTTTATAAAGATGAATTTGTGTTTCATAATAGCTTACCATACAGAACTCCCATAAGTGCATTTAGGATGCTTGAAATCCATTGAACTTCATCACAACCATACTTTTCAGAAATAATATCTTTCCACAAGGACTTTTCTTCAACTGCAAATCTCCAGCACCATTTTGTTAATACCAAACTTCTTCCTTCTACAAAAAGCATTCCATTTGACTAAATGTATCTTTTTTGTTCCTTTATTATCATTCCATAAAAAAAAAATCATGATCCTCTCTAACTTTTTAATAACAGAATCTGTCATTTCATACAAAGACATGTAATATATAGGAAAACTGGCTAAGACAATGTTGATTACATTGATCCTGCGTTACATGGAAACTGCCACGGGTGTCCGACACGGAAACGTTTCCGTGTGTCCAATACCGCAATTTTAAAAATCCATAATACGAGGACACGACTTGTATGCATAAAAATATTATTAATTTTTCAAGATCTGCCGAAATGTAAATGATGAAACAATTCCAATGTTAATTTTCCATTCATAATTTCACCAAATATTATAAGTTCTACTCTCATAAACAGACACCTAGTTAGATTTTTGATTAAATTTGAAGCTGGAAAGAACTAGATCTGATTTTTTCATTAGATATTAGTGTTTGTGGTAGCTATCTGCTAACTTGAGCTTTATATAAAACCACAGTGCGTTTAACTTGGGCTTACTAACTTGCACCATTTGTTTACAAACACACAGTGCGTTTAGTGTACAAACATTTTTAAGTTTGAATATAATAGTAATTTTTTAATTGCTCGGTATTGCTCAGACGTTTCTGAGGCGTGTCAGTGTCAGTATCCGTGTCCATACGTATGGACACGGGACACGAGCACATTGGTGAAGTTTCCGTGTAACACATGATTGATCTTACATGATCTTCAAAGCAAAGTTTTTTTTCTTACACCTTGTAAGCTTTGTAATTAAAAATGACTTTATCCCATTTAGCAATTCCGCTACATTTGTCTCCTAGAGGCAAACCCAAATAAGTGGTAAGAAGAACACCATTATAGCACCCCAAAATAGAAAAAAAAAACAGTTAAATCACCTTTATATCCCACACTAAATATATATGTCTTTTTGAAAATTGATCTTTAATCCTATTAACAATTCAAAGGAAAGAAGGATTAATTTGATATTCTTTATCTGTTCAACCTCAGCATAAATAAGGATGAGCATGACATCAAAAAATTGCAGATGACTAACCATCACATCCCCAATTTTAGTTTGAAAACCAGAAATAATTTTATGTGCACCATGTACAAGGCTTACAAGTCTGAAATCCTTAATTTCCTCGATAAAATCTTTTTTAGGAATAATAGCAATGAAAGTATGCTTAAGCCTTTAATCCATAAAGATCTTTCATTCTAATTCCTTCAAAATATTAAGAATATCCCAACAAAAAATGTAGAATCAAATAGGGAACCCATATGAGCTTGGTGCCTTAAATTGAACGCGTAATTGGGGATATAAGAAAAAGACAAAAGCGTGATTTAAATAGTAAATCTGAGTCACCCCTTATCCATGTATTTTAACTAATTCCTAATCTGCCCCTCACTAATTAGGTTTAGTGTTAATTAAATTAGTTAAGTTATTACATTTTTTGATAAATGATTAGTATAAATCATAATCACTTCACTTGAGTGAGAGTATTAGGAATTTTTTTGAGGTAATAGGAATTTGGTTAAAAAATGAGTACTCCCAACTTACAAAATGCCGACAAAATCAATGCCAAAAAATGGGTACTCCCAACTTACAATGCTGGCATTGTAAGTTATTTATCGAGCACACCGGAACCATTTTTTTGGCATGGTCTTCATTACTTCCGGCATGGTCTTCATTACTTCTGGCATAGTCTTCATCACTAATACATTGCCGGCATTGTAAAAAAAAAATCATTTCCGACATGGTCTTCATCACTTCCGGCATGGTCTTCATCACTACTGGCATGGTCTTCATCACTTCCGACATGGTCTTCTTCACTACCGGCATGGTCTTCATCACTTCTGAATGTAAAAAAAAAAAATCGTTTTAAAAGTGAGGAGCCGTCAGAGAAGGAGAAGAGAATTTAAAAGGGAATGGGTAATATTTAGGTTTGATTTAGTTTTTATTTTTATTAAAGGGTAGTTTCGTATTTCTGCCCCAAAAAAACACCCCTTAGCAGACACCATTGGATGGGGATAATAATTTATATCCCCCAATTGCGCGTTCCTTAAATTGACCTAGTAATTTGATTGCAACAACAAACTCATCTTCTTCAATGTCCCTTTCCGACTAATTATTCATCTCTTCTGAAATATAAGAAAAATGCACATCCTCCATAAAAGTAATTCTCTGATGCTGAGATTGAAAAATGTTTTGAAAAAAATGAAACAATACCATGCTTATTCCCCCCTGTTTAGGGTCGTATTTCTTTTTCACCATATCATTTCTAGAGTCTCATCCTGTTTGGAATTGTTTTTTTCTCTCTGTGGATCACTGTTATTAATTCCACTTCTACAGAAAAACAATTAGTGCCAATTTTTATAAGCTAACCAAAAATAACAATTTTTTTGTTTTTTGATTGGTAAAGATGAATATATTGATCAAAAAGGATAGGGTATAAAAGGCTTGTACCACCATCAAGAAGTTACAAGATGAGAAAACAAAAGAAAAGAAAAGAAAAGAGGGGATTCAAGGAGTACACAAACTATGTCCTCAATCAAAATACATCCTTGGCCAGCTTGACATTACATCCTTAAAACTATAATCTTCAAAGTTTTTAAAAACTAAGCACCAGGTGAACAAAGTATACTTGATTCTATTCTGAACAACAATCTCACTACTCTCCTTTCTTTGAAATGCTCTGGCATTTTCTCTCTTTCCAAATGCACCAAATGACAACAATAGTATTCATGTGCCAGATTTGACGATGTTGTGTATGGTACTGAGAATTACTCCAAGACAGTAACGTGGTGAAAAGATCATCTGGCATAAAAAAAGTTCCATTTTATATTCTCCTTAAAGTGATTCCATATGTTATTTGCAGACCTGCAGTGAAGAAAGATATGCTTGACAGATTCATGTTGAGAAACAAGTTTGTGCGACTTCTATACTGCTTCTTCTAAGTATATCTCTTGTAGGTAAGCTATTATGAGCTAAAGTCCATAGAAAGAAACAAAATTTTTGAGGTAAATTCTGACCCCAAATAAACTGAAATATGTGTTGTTGGTCTTGATCAGAATCAGTTGTAGCAAGAGCATCATAAGTTGATTTTACTAAAAACTGACCTTGCTTCCAATGGGCCATTCAATTGCATCTGGAGCTTCATAAAGAACAACCCCTTAACTTGCAATTTAGAAAGTTCTAATCTAGTATCTGGAGACAATCTTCTTGGCAGAAGTAAATTCCATTGAGCTCCATCCACATTAATAACTTCTGCAACTGTCAAATCTTTAGCTCTAGAAACAACAAAAAGGTTAGGGAATTTTAAGCATAAAGAAACATCAAAGAGCCACTTATCATTCCAAAATATGATATTACTACCAGAGTTAATTTTGAAACGAATGTGACTTCTAAATAATGAATTTCACTTCATAATACCCTTCCATAAGTAATTCTTGGAGTCTTTGAAAGCCAGCCCAATCTTTTTTCTTGTTTACCTGATCTGATAACTGATGATGCTGAACCCATCTTCCTTCCTTGATTAGTTACCTTGCTGATCATCACCCATTGCTCCTTCCTACTGCTGCGTGAAGACGAACCCAAACCCATTCTCGCCGCGAGAAAACCAGACATTCTCTCTCTTTTAGTCTAATGGTGATTTCAAAGACTCATTAATAGAGAAAATGCAAAAAAGATCTTACCACATTAACCAAGAATAACTGTTAAAAGCAGTAAAAGCTAAGGTGTGGACTCCCTCAATTTTAGTTAATTAATTCTCTATTTTAACCTTAATCATATTAAAAACACAAAATTTATTCCTGCATGATTGTTAATTTATAATTATTTTGACTATTTAATTATTATTTTTAATTGTATAGAAACGGCATATCCATTCACTTTATCAATAACTAAGCTTGATTTTGTGTGTCTGTCATAATAGATTTTCTTTTTCTATTGACTCCAATAGGTTAGATGAAAAATATTTATTAATTAAAAGAGGTATTCAACTCCGGGGATGAACCAAAAAGGATATTTTTTTGTTTCCACCTCCTATTTTTTATGAAGATAATGAATCTTTATCGATGGATCGAAAAAGAATTCTATAATAAAATCCTCTGCAGCTATCTTTTCATAAAAATAAATAAATAATAATAATAAAATGCCTAGCTTGTCGCTCGGCTACCTACTGCTATGTAAAGAACATATCTTTGATTTTTTATGAAATGCCCCTAGCGGCAATCCTTTTTAATAATAATAATAATAAATCTATTCGTTGGTGGTGCAGGGTTTGGTCTTCTCCAACAACACATAAATACTTTACCCATTAAAGATGGGGCTTGGGTGTTTATACAATGGTCGATACTAGCCAATACTGCTACTTATCTTCTCTCCTACAAACAACAGTTACAAGGTACCATCCTCAAATCTATAGATGTTTCATACTCTTGCCATATTTTCCAGCATCTCTCACACACTTCATGCAAGTTAGTTGTTTATCTCCTTCCAACTTCAATATCAATGCAACTGCCTCTCATCCAATGAAATCCATGGCAATTTTATACTTTGTCAGAGTTAAACGAGATTTTTTAGCTAACTTTGCTATGTCAGAGCGAGATTCTTTTTTTATGGTAAAGTAACAAAATGTCCCATGCACAAGACTACCTTAAGGCCATTCACATTGATGGGCTTAACCAAAGCATTGGACCTTGGAAGTTTAGGTCCATTCTTCACCACATGCTAGGAATTCTGCAGTTTACCAAGGATAGTGTGTGTTCTAGTTGTAAAAATGACATGGATATTTTTGGAGATCATACACTCCACTGTGCTAACGATGCCGGGCTTAAATTTCGACATGACTTGATGAGATATGTATTAGTCGATATTTGCTACAAGGCCCTCGTTGCTGCTAGGAAAGAGGTCGCATTTGGATTTTTGTTGGATAGTGCTAATGCTTTGACACCAGCCGATATTCTCGTTTGCAATTGGGATAATTGTAAGGATATATGTTTGGACGTCACTAGAGTCTCCCCTTTCACTAGGAGTGGATTCCGTAATTTTACACCAGGACTTGCTATTGCTGCATCTGTTAAACGCAAATACAACAAATATTTAGATAAATGCTCAATTCATGGCTATGGTTTTGGTGTTTTAGCTTTCTCGGCTCTTGGGAAACTTGATGAAGATTTGATTGTCTTTTTGAAGAGGTTGAAGAACTGCCTAAGCAGTCATGATGCCAAAACCAAAGTGGTCAGTTCTCTTTTTCATTGGTTAGGTATTATTATTCAAAAAGGGTTCGGGGCATGACTTGTTGCTAAGCTCTCAACCATTCTCGTGTAATAATACTCTTGTTCTTTCAAAAAAAAGTGTTAGATAATAAAAAAAAAATTAAAATAAATAAATAATAATAACATTTAAAGGCGGAAACCAAAATTTTTTAAAAAATATATATCAAATGAGAAAAACAAAAACCATTACATTTAAAAGATATTTTATCACTATTAGATGTTATTTAGAAATAATCTTTTAAACATGTCTATTTTCGTTATTAACATGACAATTTACCAAATAGAATTATAAGTTTGTTAGTTCCACGATAATGTACATGTTATAGTTTACCAAACTTTCAACCGTTAGCTTTCACATAACACAATAAAAAATCGTTTTTCTAAAACTCACGTACGACAGTATGAAACTCGCCTTATATCATATGTAATCAATATCGTGAATGAATTAGAGGCTTATTTTGCCAATGATTAATGATTATTTAGCACCCTCTCATCTTTTATACAAATTCCGAAATTAGAAATCTGATTTCACAGATGATACATACTCAAATAGACGCCAGGATAGTTATCTTTCATCCTATACCTATTCCATCTAATAACAAAAATATGATAATTTCATTATTTGCAGAATTCTTTAAGAAATTAAAACAATGACAATTTCTTTGGTTCTCCGTTTTCCCATGTGTAGTTTTATGCGTAACAATGTAACAAAAACCTATCAAAGATTAGTGGAGATGAAAAATGGAGCGCCTATCATTGATACATCAACAACAAAAATCTGGAAGAATGTGTGGAACTTACCAACTTTACCAAGGGTAAAGCATTTTCTATGGAAGTGTATGGTTGATATTGTTCCTTCTAATGAACGAATGGCGAGGGTCCTTAACTACAGTGGGGAGCAATGTAAAGTGTGCAAACAAGACATTGAAACAACAAGGCATATGCTATGGGAATGCTCTTTTGCAAGAGCCATCTGGTTCACAATTCCAGGAGCTAGAAGAAGCATGCCAAGCAACAACTCTTCACTACAGGAATGGATTCAAAGTTGGTTTGATAATGATTTTAATAACTTGGTTGAAGACTGGACAGTAAAGATGGCAAACACACTCTGGGAGATTTGGAAAGCAAGATGTAAATATGTCTTTGAAGACATAAAACCGAACCCAGTTGAAGTTATACAACTTATTCAGTTGATGAATGATTCCACAGGGAAAAAGATGCTGAAACAGAACCACAATGGAGATAACAGAGTGCAACATACAATACAGCTCTGGAAACCACCATTATCTCCTTATACTGCATTTTCCTGCGATGCATCTTTCAAAATTATAAATCAAATTGCTTATTCAGGATGGGGACTAATTATATGTTCTTTTGCAGGAGAATTCATCCAAGCAAGATGCGGCTACTCCAATGGACTCATAAGTGTTTGAAGAAGAATGCATGGGACTTACAGATGCAATGCAAAGGCGCAGAAGATTTGAATATCCAGTTTGCAGTTTTTGAAATGGATGAAGAGTTGGTGATCAAGGCAGTAAATGGAGGTCTTCATCACGCTGCTTGGGAGAACCATATGCTGATTCAAGACATAAAATCTAAGCTTGAAATTCATCCCTTTTGGATATGCAATTATATTAGTAGGAAAATAAATAAGCCAGCAGATAGGTTAGCTAAACATGCTAGGATTTACAGTATTTCTCAAACTTGGCTCATCTATCCTCCAAGTTTTATTGCAGCTGCAATATTGGAAGATATGAGTACTCTTGTTACTGATTCTTTAAGTTAATAAAATCAATCAAAAAAAAAAAAATTGTAACAAAAACCTCCAAAGTGCTTATTTTTGAACTAACAGTGGGGTATATATTTTAAAAAATAAATAAATAGATATGCATATTTATGAAATTAACAAACGAGTATTTGTAAATCTTATAGTTTTATTTTTGAAGCATGTAAACCTTGTAGTTGATTCTTTTCAAGGACCTACGCAACTAAGTAAAATCTGACCTATCCTTAGATTAAAATTTAAGAACATACTAAAAAAAGTTGAGAAATCGTCATGGAAATCCATAGATTTCTATTTTCCCTTGCAGACAGCCAAGGTTTGAGTTTTGCCAACTAGACGGACAAAATCGTTTGTCCTTCTGTGTATTTTAAGTTTCTTATTTTTATACCAAATTTACCCCTCAACCATAGTTAATATTAGCCAACTGTGGTTACCTTTCACTCCGGTTCGTAATACGGGTAGTTTTGTAACCCGAATGTAACCAGGTTTGTAAAACGGGTTCATACTTGATCAACCATCAGTCACACTCCATGGCATAGCCTTTCTTCATCCATACTTCTAGAAGGTCGTATAGAATAAATTGGAGACTGCTTCAATAAATTGGAGTATAAAATAAATTGGGTATGATGGTCTGTCTGTCATATAAACTAAACCAGGTAATTCATCCTGATTGTTATATAAATATATAGGGTAAGATGGTTTGTTTGTCGTATAAATTAAACCATGTAATTCATCCGACTGTCATATAAATTAAAATGGGTAACAAAAGTAGTGGATACTCAGAACCCCGAAAGTTACAATATACAGTACATCATCGACATAATCAATCAATGAACTAAAACTAAATACCTCCCACAAAAGAAGGGATTCATAGAGTAACAGTGCCTACAGAAAAGAATACAAGTAATATAGGTACAATCATATTGTAAATTTCGACTACAATATATAGCTTAATTTTGCATTTTGAGAACATCAATGCCTCTCCACAGTAAAAGTTGTATCACAACTTAATGATGCTACTTTTGTAACACCCCAAAATTCGGATCATGGATTAATCCAAAATTCTAGGTGTTACGGTCGGGTACCGAACTTAAATCTACATCCTTCACTTCCATTATACATTTTCATTTCGGTAACCAAGCTTTAAACAGTCTCATTAATGTTTAAATCTCATCTTAACAAGTCTAATGTTTATAAGCACAAAACTTAAGGAAGCTAATAAGTACACAAGAAGAATTTGAACAAAAATGTCTCGAAACACGTTCTTGATGGTCTACCTTGGCGAGGCTCTACATACTTTGTTAGAGGTCGAAATTCAGAGATTTAAGCCAATTTAAAAACTAGAAAGAACAACCTTTCATACGCATCTTAAAAATCCAGATTCCAAGTCTAAATAGTTGGTCAAAGGTGAGCGCAAGGTAGGTCACAGAACTGCACTCCTGCAGTTTCCAGATCTGACGTACTGGACGTCGAGGGCCATAAATCCTAAACGTTCAGTCAAAACACTAAGCCCTTTTAACTAGCTATAGATGAGACATAGATGAACATTTTCTGTCAAGGAAGTACCCTCTAAATCCCTGCCCATTGATGACAGTTTCGCAGACAACAGGCTGCAGTTCAGGTTGTCAGAAAATGACGAGGGTTTTGCTGGGAAAAGAGAAAATGTACAAAAATGGCAAAACCTTCAAGAAAGGTAACACAAAAACTATGTTTAAACCTAAACAAAAAACTGAAAGACAAATATCACTACTCCTTTTCTTAAGCAAAAATTTACATGAAAAAACAAAACAAACATACTTAAATTTAACACTTGAAAACACAAGACGAAATGTTTATAAGTTATAACTATTGATAGTTGCCTATCACCATCCTATACCTATCACATGCAACCGACGATGACACTGAGCACGTTCAAGATTGAATCATGCCTAAAGGGCAAGGCCACCTATATCATATAAACCTTAATTTGGCCTACTTAAGTCTTGACATGGTGTGTTCTTTGACGGACTCATTACATGGTGTGTTCTTTGTCGGACTAGTAATCAAATTCAAGCTCTTAATTACCACCGCCACCACCATATTTCTCAATACACACTGAACTGCGTCAGAAAACAATCCCACAACATCATTAACTAACTCAACTTCAACACAAACCATCTTCTTAAAATCAACACAAACTAAATCTCAACCACATCTCCAATTCATATCCATCTCAGTTCTTAGATTCATAGAAACTCCAATCAAAGATAACATAACAACATCAATATTCAAAATATCACAATCACCTGAAATATTTACCTAGGGATTTAGTCCATACATCTCATATCCCTATCAATCAACTTCATATATCAAATAGCAACACAACCAAAATGAACAGCTTTACAAAGTTATCTTAAAACAATATTTACCTCCGATATGTTTTGCTGAGGCAATTGAATTCAAGTTCTTCTTCACCTGAATCGATTCACTAACTCATCCTTGATTCTCTGCAGAAAACCCTGATTTATTCAATCTCAAATTACTCTTCTTATTTAACTATAATTCACTTGATTGATCGAAACGCATCTCAAATCTTTCCACTAAACTCTGAACTTCATCTTCTACATCTTCTCTAAAATTCTTACAAACCCTAACTCTTCGATTCATCACCGAATCATCTTGAACTTGATTAAACACTAACCCTTTGTTCTTCAATTAACCATAATTCTAAATTTCATATTTAAATCTTCAGAACTTAAATCAAATCTATAAACCCTAGTTTTGTTTCCTCACAGATTCGAACCCAAACTGTTATGCTCCATAATTAACAACCATGCCATCTTCTTCATCACCTAATCAGCGTCATCAAGAGATTCTCTTAATGATAGTAAACCATCCAATAACAAAATCTCCAATTACACTCTCTACACAGCAGAGAGCAAGTATCGCGACAAAGAAGGAAAATGAAGGAGAACGACGAAGAAGAGACGTATAAAACGATGGCTAGGGAAGTTGGGTTCGGGTCCATATGACGGGTATGGATTTACTATACCAATCCCGGTTTGGTTAAGTTAAACTGAGGGACTAGAAGGTCATTTCATACCGATTTTGTGCTAACCAGGACAGGTGGTTTGACTCTCTGTCGTCTAGGCAAGCAAAAAGTGAAAAGTTTTCCTTCGCAAGGAAAGTGGAAACCTTAGGATTTCCATGAGGATTTCTCAAAATGATGGACTTCCGGCTTTTTGTAACATATAATGAAAATGTTAACAATGATATGTTATGAGTCATTGTTCGGGGTTACAAACTGTCTTCATCCTATAGAACTCAGTTATAAATCGGGGCTTAGTTTGGGGTTTCTCGTCCGTTGGAGTGTTGGAGAGACGTCAGACTAGGAAAGCTCATAAAATGTCCAACAAGGTTGGGCTTTATGTTGTGGGGCACTCACAAATGGACGGGACATCATTGACCTACACGACTTTTTGTTACACAAAATTAGTTAAAAAGACCAAAATTAACAAATTTTGGGTGAAAAAGATATCTAGATTTTGATATTGTTTAAATAGACAAAAATACAAAAATAATCAGGATGTAAACAGTTTCATCCTACTCATTTTCAAATACTTTTTCTTTTTTTTTAATTTACATCAGGATGCATCCAGTTTCATCCTTGATATTTTTTAAGTTTAAGTAAGGATGAATCCAGTTTCATCATTGCTATCTTTTTTTTGTCCATTTCACCCATACTAATTTTTACTCGTCCATTTGAACCAGGTTTTAAAAATATTTGGAAAAATGACCCATTTTCCGTTTTTGTTACCGAAAAATATTCTCTCCACCTGAAATAAGCAGGACTCCACTGTAAGATGCAAGTGTATACAATGAGAATTAGGTTGAGATTGTATAAAACAAAAGAAGTTATCACTGGTCATTCATCCACTTATATCCCAAGGTAAGTCAAAAATTAAATCGAAAAGTTTAAGTTAAAGGATGTGTACTGATAAAATAATATTTATTTTATCGTATATTTTCTAAATAAACTTTTTTGAGAAATCCTCATGGAAATCCTAAGGTTTCCACTTTCCTTGACTTTTCAACTATTTACGAGAGTCAAACCACCCGTCTGGGTTAGCACAAAATCGGTATGAAATGACCTTCTAGTCCCTCGGTTTAACTTAACCAAACCGGATTGGTATAGTAAATCCATACCCATCATATGGACCCGAACCCAACTTCCCTAGCCATCGTTTTATACGTCTCTTCTTCGTCGTTCTCCTTCATTTTCCTTCTTTATCGCGATACTTGCTCTGCAAAGAGTGTAATTGGAGATTTTGTTATTGGATGGTTTACTATCATTAAGAGAATCTCTTGATGACGCTGATTAGGTGATGAAGAAGATGGCATGGTTGTTAATTATGGAGCATAACAGTTTGGGTTCGAATCATGAAATTTAAAATTATGGTTAATTGAAGAACAAAGGGTTAGTGTTTAACTCAAGTTCAAGATGATTCTGATGATGAATCGAAGAGTTAGGGTTTGTAAGAATTTTAGAGAAGATGTAGAAGATGAAGTTCGAGTTTAGTGGAAAGATTTGAGATGCGTTTCGATCAATCAAGTGAATTATAGTTAAATAAGAAGAGTAATTTGAGATTGAATAAATCCTATCGGAGGTAAATATTGTTTTAAGATAACTTTGTAAAGTTTTTGGTTGTGTTGCTATTTGATATATGAAGTTGATTGATAGGATATGAGATGTATGGACTAAATCCCTAGGTAAATATTTCAGTGATTGTGATATTTTGAATATTGATGTTGTTATGTTATCTTTGATTGGAGTTTCTATGAATCTAAGAACCTAGATGGATATGAATTGGAGATGTGGTTGAGATTTAGTTTGTGTTGATTTTAAGAAGATGGTTTGTGTTGAAGTTGAGTTAGTTAATGATGTTGTGGGATTGTTTTTACCTTGAATTTGATTACTAGTCCGACAAAGAAAACACCATGTAATGAGTTAAAAGAACACACCATGTCAAGACTTAAGTAGGCCAAATTAAGGTTTATATGATATAGGTGGCCTTGCCCTTTAGGCATGATTCAATCTTGAACGTGCTCGGTGTCATCTGATAGGTATAGGATGGTGATAGGCAACTATCAATAGTTATAACTTATAAACATTTCGTCTTGTGTTTTCGTGTGTTAAATTTAAGTATGTTTGTTTTGTTTTTTCATGTAAATTTTTGCTTAAGAAAAGGAGTAGTGATATTTGTCTTTCAGTTTTTTGTTTAGGTTTAAACATAGTTTTTGTGTTACATTTCTTGAAGGTTTTGCCATTTTGTACATTTTCTCTTTTCCCAACAAAACCCTCTCATTTTCTCGACAACCCGAACTGCAGCCTGTTGTCTGTCAATGGGCAGGGATTTAGAGGGTACTTCCTTGACAGAAAATGTTCATCTATGTCTCATCTATAGCTAGTTAAAAGGGCTTAGTGTTTTGACTGAACGTTTAGGATTTATGGCCCTCGTTCTTTCTAGTTTTTAAATTGGCTCACCTTTGACCAACTATTTAGACTTGGAATCTGGATTTTTAAGATGCGTATGAAAGGTTGTTCTTTCTAGTTTTTAAATTGGCTTAAATCTCTGAATTTCGACCTCTAACAAAGTATGTAGAGCCTCGCCAAGGTAGACAGACTGTCGATAACGTGTTTCTGCGACATTTTTGTTCAAATTCTTACTGTGTACTTATTAGCTTCCTTAAGTTTTGTGCTTATAAACATTAGACTTGTTAAGATGAGATTTAAACATTAATGAGACTGTTTAAAGCTTGGTTACCGAAATGAAAATGTATAATGGAAGTGAAGGATGTAGATTTAAGTTCGGTACCCGACCGTAACACCTAGAATTTTGGATTAATCCATGATCCGAATTTTGGGGTGTTACAGAAGTAGCATCATTAAGTTGTGATACAACTTTTACTGTGGAGAGGCATTGATGTTCTCAAAATGCAAAATTAAGCTATATATTGTAGTCGAAATTTACAATATGATTGTACCTATATTACTTGTATTCTTTTCTGTAGGCACTGTTACTCTATGAATCCCTTCTTTTGTGGGAGGTATTTAGTTTTAGTTCATTGATTGATTATGTCGATGATGTACTGTATATTGTAACTTTCGGGGTTCTGAGTATCCACTACTTTTGTTACCCATTTTAATTTATATGACAGTCGGATGAATTACATGGTTTAATTTATACGACAAACAAACCATCTTACCCTATATATTTATATAACAATCAGGATGAATTACCTGGTTTAGTTTATATGACAGACAGACCATCATACCCAATTTATTTTATACTCCAATTTATTGAAGCAGTCTCCAATTTATTCTATACGACCTTCTAGAAGTATGGATGAAGAAAGGCTATGCCATGGAGTGTGACTGATGGTTGATCAAGTATGAACCCGTTTTACAAACCTGGTTACATTCGGGTTACAAAACTACCCGTATTACGAACCGGAGTGAAAGGTAACCACAGTTGGCTAATATTAACTATGGTTGAGGGGTAAATTTGGTATAAAAATAAGAAACTTAAAATACACAGAAGGACAAACGATTTTGTCCGTCTAGTTGGCAAAACTCAAACCTTGGCTGTCTGCAAGGGAAAATAGAAATCTATGGATTTCCATGACGATTTCTCCATCATTTTTGTCTAAAACAATGGGGAGTATACACATGCTGACGCAATTAATTTTCAAACCAATCAAATTACCAATATACCCTCATGTTATTTATTTTTCACCACTTGTATGGGCATGGAATAAAGGTAAAATGGTCGAAATGAAATGCGCAGCTTCAAAATACTGTTCATCTACAGTGCCTAAGGGGTCTTCCCTTTATAATAGTAATAGATTTATATTAATGCCACACCTTCCTAGTTTGCGAACAATGCATGAACATATGACTTTTTTATTCTTCTTCAGTTGCACAGAATAGGCATTGGCTTGAGTTAACTTTTCCTGCTCTAATATATATGTAATTTTATATTACATATGTATGTACTCTAATAGTAGAAAAATGTACTAATTTTAAACACAATAAAATAGAATAAACAACTTTTAGAGATATATCCGCTTTTGTCATTTTCTCACTAACTATAGTTGAACCTGATATTTTCCTAGACACAATTTGATCGCTTTTTTAAATAGTTTTAGCTTTAGTTTATAATTTTCAACCATTCAATTGCTTTTTTTACAGAGCTTAGCACAATAACGTACATCGACAACCATTCAATTGCTTTATTTACATAGCTCGGCATAGTACCGTACATCGGAAAAGCACTTTTATAAAGCTCGCAACAATACCAAACTAATCCTAAGTATTAGCTAATAAAAATATATTTACTATCATTATTAGTAGAAAAAATTATATATTATTAATTTTAATTTGACATTTAATAAAATATTATCATGGAAAATTAATAGAGTATTTATTATGAAAAATTATGGAACCTTAATGACATGATAAATTTTGTCCGTTAGATGCATTTCTAATCCCAATCACAACCATCACTTATAACAAACGATTACATCCCTAGATTTATCTCTTGTGAGGACAAATCTGAACCGCCACTTACATAGGCAAAGTTAGCCAAACTGTGCTTTATATTCTTGATGATAGATTTATATTTATATATTCCCTCCGTCCCAAATTAATTGAGTTATTTGTAGTTTCCGCAATTATTAAGGCAAGGAGAAAAGGGGAGTATGTTTAAGTATTTTTTATAATTATACCCTAATGAATAATACTAATTAGTAAAACTTAGAAATGATTTATCACTTAAACTATACCATGGTTTTTCGTAAACTTTATACCATTGAAAAACATTATAAAACACATACGTAACGAATATAAACATGGCTATCAAATTATACATATTTCTTATAGTAACAATAATCAATTGAAAGGATAATTTTAGAAATATCCCCTTGATTAGTGTAGCTCAATTATTTGTGGGACAAAATTTAAAACCAATTAGCTCAATTAATTTGGGACGGAGGGAGTATAATTATACAGTAGAACTTCGATAAATTAATCTTCGATAAATTAATTATTTCGCTAAAATAATAAAATTCCCCAGTCCCAACTAGGCTTGTACAGGTTAAATTTTAACTCGATAAATTAATAACTTTGCTAAAATAATAATTTTTTCCGGTCCCAAAACTATTAATTTATCGAAGTTTTACTGTATTTTGAAGGAGAATAAGATATTTTTGATAGACCCCAGAATGAGGTTTGATGTTATAGATAGATATAGGAGGGTCGCGAGTAGACCAGTATCATGTCACATTTTCGCGGAAAAGCGAATTGACAATGCTCGGGAGCCACTGTATCTCATGCAAGAAAACAAGAAGAAAGGGTGAAGAAGTGGGTACATCTTACTCTTACATGTGCACAAAAGGTCGAAATACCTTTGATTCCAAAACAAAATATGCAAGTCCATTTCTTACTATTCAAAATCTAAAAAGATAAAAGCTGAACAAAACCACATTCTCTAGTATTAAACTTGAAATTATAAGAGTGGATTAAGTAAATAAACACAAATCTCAGTTGAGCTGTTAAATACAAATATAATTTTAAATTGAGATTGTATTAGGTTCGAATGATTATCCACTATATAAATCACATTCAGTCTTCTTCATCAACAGAACAGAAAACAACTCAAAGCAGTATACAAAGATATCAAGTTTACATCTAATTAAGATGGGAAAAAGAATGGGTTCTTCAGCCATTGTAATTTATATGGTTTTTTGTTTGCTAGGTTCAGCATTTGCTCAACTGAAGATGGGCTTTTATGCTCAAAGTTGCCCTAGAGCTGAGAAAATTATCCAAGACTATGTGAAGCCACGTGCCCCTGTTGCGGCTGCGTCTTTACTTAGAATGCATTTTCATGACTGTTTTGTCAGGGTAAGCAAATCTTACTTCACTAGTAAACCCTAGGCTCCCCTAGTATCATTTATCACTAATGTTTTTTGTTACTTCACTAGTAAAGATTAAGATAACTAATTCCACCCACTTTTTCTTTCTAAACCAAACTATATTATAGCGATGAGTTACATTCAATCTTTCTTTTCTTGCTTGGGATGCATGAAAATTGTTTAACAACAGCATTAACATTTCTTAGCATTGCAATATCAACAGCTAGGCAGGTAAATGAATCGGCTATAGCTAGATGCAAATGTCTCACTATCTAATATTTATGTTCTTTGCCCAGGGTTGTGATGCATCTGTATTACTGAACTCAACCAGCAATCAAGCGGAAAAAGATGCTCAACCAAACCTGACTCTCCGAGGTTTCGACTTCATTGACAAAGTGAAAACCTTAGTAGAAGCTGCATGTCCTGGTGTTGTTTCTTGTGCAGATATTATCTCTTTAGCTGCAAGGGATTCAGTTGTTGCCATAGTAAGAAACTCATGAATATATAAACTTAAAGATTCAGCTCGTTTCCTGTTTAACAAATCAATGCTAGCTAATCAAATTCTTACTGCTTGGTGTATGTGATTGATTAAATATTTTTTTTCTTTATCGTCATAACAGGGAGGACCTACATGGCAAGTTCCCACTGGACGACGAGATGGAAGAGTTTCAGTAAGGTCTGAGGCCTTGCAAAACATCCCTAATCCTAATAGCAACTTTACTACCCTTCGAACAGATTTCGCTAATAAAGGGCTTAGCGTCAAAGATCTTGTTTTGCTATCTGGTAAATACACGAAATTCCTTTCACCTAGTAAGGATTTTTTTTTTTGGTTTACAATTTTAACCAAGCTCTATAAAACCTCAATCTCTAGGTGCTCACACAATCGGTGTCTCTCACTGTAATCCTTCTTTCTCAAATCGTCTGTACAATTTTACCGGTAAAGGAGATCAAGATCCTTCACTAGACAGTGAATACGCAACAAATTTGAAGGCAAGGAAATGCAGAACAATAACTGACAACACAACGTTAGCTGAGATGGATCCAGGAAGCTTTAAGACTTTCGATTTAAGTTACTACAAGCTTTTAGTCAAAAGACGTGGTCTGTTTCACTCAGATGCAGCTCTTATTACAGATGCTACTTCAAAATCATTTGTTACTCAATTGCTCCAAGGTAGTCTATCAAATTTCTTCACAGAGTTCGCCACATCCATGGAAAAAATGGGTCAAATTGGAGTTATGACCGGATCAACCGGTGAAATTCGAAAGATATGCTCAGCTACTAATTAGTTTGCATCCTGAGTTGGTTGGTCTGCTTGTTTGTTTTGTTTCTGCTCTTCAATTCTTTTTTTTTGGGAGCAATCACGGATTTGGAGAAAAAGTGTGGTTCTTCGATCCGTGTTGTTATTCTGTCTATTCTTATCGTTCGTGTTTTCTTCTATGTTGGGTTTGAAAGGTCATGTTGCCTTTGTTGGCTTTCATTTAAACGATTGGGTATAATTAAATAAGAGTGGGCTTCGAGTTTTTGTTTTAATTATGAATTGTGAAGCTGATTCTGAAGTATTTATAGATTCATATCCAACTAAATTGACTTGTAGACAAAAAGTTTCATGAATGTCCTACCAGCAAGATTAATATGTACTTGTATACATCTAAAGACTTAAAGGCCTAGACAAATAAAGTTCTCACGTTGAACGGTGAGGAAATCCTCGCTTCTTATTGGTCGAAATAGGTTTTTTTTGAGTTTTGTGAAACAAGAATTTTGGTGAAGATACTTGGCGACTTATGATTGGTTTAAAAAGATAGGGGAAAGAAGAAAACAAGAAACCAAATTCAATTTGGAATCCAGCCGTGACTTTGGAAAAAAAGAAAAAACCAAACTAAATTTGGAATTCAAGCAGAATTAAAAGGGAGAAAAAAATTGGAATTCAATTTGTGACAACATTAGGAAACAATGTTAAGTTCTTGTCCCTATCACCTTCTCTTAATCCTTTCCTCTTTTGAGACTCATACTTAACTAATGTAAGTAACTAATTTTTTTCTGTGATTTTTTATTTTTATTTTGTGTCGTAAAGATTCGTGGTGGTTCTTAACGAGTTAACAAATTTTCGTGCATCATGATTCATAGCGTTAAATCCTAACCTTATTCTTCATTCATATATTTCTTTCGCATGATAGACAACTATTTTATGATTACAATTTTGATGTGATTTTTATGTTTATTGCACTGTTGTTTTTTCTTTCTTTTGTATATCGTTTTACTTTGTGGTGTTACTATATGATTCAATTTATTTTACTTTATTGCATATTTTGAAAAACAGGTTAGTTCAGATGTAGCCAGAAATAGTAGATGATAGGGATGTATATTCTAAGATTGATTTCGATCGATGCATGCTAATTTTGATTCCAGACTTCAGTTGGTTGTATATATATATTATCTTTTATTAAATAATTTATGTGTGTGCACTGTGATGCGATGGTGATCTAGATAGCTTTAGAGGTCTACGTAGCACACAAATGCAACAAACTGAATTGATTTTCCGTATTGTAAAACCTATACAGGCATTCAACGTAGATGTTTTTCAACTTTCATGCTGACACAAAGTTAATGCGAGAACCCGAAATTGTTCAGGTTGGTCTCATTCACAACTCTATCTAGCATCCTACAACTTTACCTTAATTTCCTATATTAAGATTTGATGTGAATTGAATTGAAGGAACAAAACAATGTTCAAAACAATAGTGAAGAAGAAAGCAACGGATAATTCCAAAGAGATATTGTATATTTGCACAATATTAAGTACACCGTTACGGGCTTCTTAAACTTGGTGGTATACTTATTGTCATCCATAATGGTGGTGCTGCTGTTCTCCAAGTTGTCTATGTTACTATTTTCATCATCTAGTACCTAGAGAAGGCACGGGCATATTTAGACTGATTATTATCTTAATCTTATGATCCATGCGGTAAAGCTCGAGATTCCAAACATATGTTTTGGTTATATTTGCAGGTTAAACATTTGGAATTAGCGGGGATTTTTAACTATTGATAATAGTATCAATAGCATACTTATCTGGAGACTTTGAATTTATGCATAGGGAAATTATTTGTTTCTTCCATCATTTGTACTATCCTCTACAGGAAAGGTGTAGATAAAGATGTTGAATACAGGACCAAAAAAAAAACAAAATACCAGTTGCACTTGCAATGCGAATTAAGCTGATTTCCTTGATTTTAATTTCTATTTGTGCCTTTAGGGGTTATCAAAAATTCAGGAGGCCAATATCAATTATTTTGATCTGTTCAATATGTTCGAAGAATCCCTTGAGGTCATAGAAAGAGCTAACCAGGCAATTCAAGAGATACAACTCCAAGACGGTGATTATGCCAATGAAAATTTTTGCTTTAGCAAACTGTCAAACTTTTTTTATGTTCTTTGTTACCATCGGCCATGGGTGATTGGTTTTGCGGATGAAATGGAGTTGTGAGAGTTGTGGTGCTCGCTGAAACATTATTCTTTAGTGTTACATGTTGGCCTTACTTTAATGTCAAGTAGCCTTATTGTTCTATGCCCAGAGCGTACGTACCCCCTCTTCTTTTCCTTTTCTGTTTTCTTCATGTTTCACGTTGTAGTTACGTTAGATTAATTTCGATTTAGGTAGATTTGTGCTCAGATGTCATGTTATATGCATCTTAAATTTTATACCAACATGAAATGAAACCATATTTACATATTCACAAATAGATAACAACGGCACTTAAATGGTCGGTCATGGAGATCATCGAATTATATGTTTTTAAGAATCTGATCGAATGGTTTTTACCGTGTAATCTAATTTTCCTATCTTTTACTTTGTAGCTTGGACCACTACAAAAAGCATAATAGTGTATTTTGGAAGAGAATTCTGGAATGAGAAATGTGTTGGGACTATGTTGAGTTGGGAGATTCTGTACTTCGTGGTTATTATGAGGTTAAATGCAACTTCCCACGATCTCTCGCGGTGACTATTTTGAGTTGGAGTGTAATTGAATATAATCACATACATGAAGCTGGGTATGAGGTAATGGATGGTAAGGACCATACATGAATTACACTATTCCACTTTCATTGAATTTAGGTTTAGTGCATTAGACGGGGCGCAAACAAAGTCAAAAATTCTAATTCAGCCTGCGTATTTACATGTCAGTTTTGTTAAAAAAAAGTTTAATGCATCTCGACTGGGTGAGATGAAGCCCCGTCATACCAAATCAAAAATTCTCACAAGGTGCGTAAAACAACGCTTACATTATATTTTTGTTGAAACAAGGTAACTGTTATGACTACGCACCGGGCACAAATCTTGGAAAAAAAGGATAGGAAAAAATAAAATGTAAGATTTCTAAGGACACTTCGCAACGTATGATTGATATAAAAAGAATAGGAAAAAATAAAGAAAACGAAATTCAATTCAATTTGGAATTCATAACGTGATAATATTTATGTAAGGACACTTGGGAATGTATGATTGGTTTAAAAATTACAAATTAAAAATAAAAACCTAATTTATCTTGTTTGGAGTTTTATGAAAGTCCAAATTCAATTTGGAAATCGAATACCTACCATACTGGGACTCATTTTTCCAAATTAATATATAAAGGTGGAAAAATCCACATATTTAACATATAGTTTATGCGAAATAAAAATAGAATCTGCACATATTCTCCACTTATCTAATGCATTTGCCCCGTCACGCCAAATCAAAAATACAAAGGCGCACACCAAATCAAAAGCATCGCCAAGCACAAATCTAGTAGCTATAATTGGCTTTAATTGACTATAAAAAGAAAGAAAGAATGGTTAATGAAAATTGTTGGACTTCTTTTGAGACCTATAGATACCCAAAAAATAACAAAGGTGCTGATGGTGGATTTTCATTTAAGGGCTGAAATTGTAAAAGCCAAAATTATGCGCTAACATCTTGCAAAAGATAAAGCCATTAATAAGTGATGAATACTTCTTCACTTTACTAATTCACCTAGAATGGAGCATGTGGCAACAATCCCATCATTCTGTGAATTAAATACACAAAATTCATCCAGGTTGGAGCATGTAGCAACAATCCCATATACCCTGTGAATTTACCAACCTTGTATTTCTTGTACTCATTACCGGTGTGGCATGACGACTGAGTGGTGTTCTCAGCAGAGCAACACGAATCTCCAAACATTAATAATGAAGCATGTACGAAATACCCATACAGGCTACAACTCTTGGTGTGTTATACTAGCCCGATTGAGCATGTTTGAACCTGAACTGACCATATCTGTCTCAGAAACGATCACGACCATCCAACTTCACCAGCATGATTGGATGGCTTAGATTGAATCCATGGCCCCAAGCAGATATTGGAATATTCACTACCGACCCAACGCAGGCCCCGCATGGTCGGCCTCCCCAAAAGGGTGGCATAGCTTGCCAAACCGTCCAAACCAGAGCAGTATGGACGAAAAACCCTAAATTAGGGTTTGCGGCACATTACATGTATCACAAAACAGTCTCAACCATCCATCTTCGCAGGCATAGATGGAGGGTGTAGATGTAGATTCAAAGGGCCCCGAGCATGTCAACATAAACCACTAGTGGAAAATGGGTGTTATACAACCCACATCCGTGACCCTCATTGACTATAGTTGGACCGTTGACCGAACATAGCGGTCTCTGATACGATAAAAACATGGAAAAATTCTGAGAGCTTATATAGCCGTCTCTGAATAAGAAAAATTATTTACTATCATGCCATCGATTCAGAGACCCGTGGTAACCGATGTACCTTCGGTTAGATGAACGACAAGAGATGCTTTTAATTTTAGCCGTTGATCGAGATTGAGATAGATGGCTGGATTGTGAAGAGGAGACTTCGTTATTATCGAGTAGAAGAGACCAAAACCAGAGACCAAAATTTTCAGATCTCTCCATTTACATCTTCTTTTGGTCTTGTTCTCCACTTCACTCACACACCACCACATCCACGATTCACTGCCTCCATCAATCACCACCACCAACAACCTCTTCTTTTTTTATGATCCATTCATCACCCAAGAAGCAAAATCCTGGTTTTCTTATTAATCTTCTCCTCTTATTCTATGAAGTAAAGGTTGTTTCTCCCACAAATACAAGAGCAGAGTAACTATTAAGGTGCAGTTTCATTGTAAATTCGTTATTTTGTAATCGATCTCTGTTTTTCAGTATGATTTTGTCATGTATTTTATTATAATTGATCGTTATGTTTTAATGAGTTAAGGTTTTATTCTTTATTGGAAGAATTGAAATAGTGTTGTGATTCGGTTTTGGTTATTTTGCTAATTGTTAGGGATTCATCAATAGAACAAGAAGTATCAACTGATTTACCGGCAATAAGGTAATTTAATGATTTGTTTTATGATTAAAATTGTTCGATTTTTTTTGTCGATGTTGTTACTGAAGCGGATTGGTTTAAATCAGAGATGAAACAGATCGAGAAGGTGGAGGTTATAACGGGTAGGAATGGTGATGAGTGTTTGAGCAGATGAAGAAGCAGAGATGGGTTTCTGAATTCAAGAAGGATTCGTTGATGAGGAGATCGAGAAGAAATTAGGGGAAACTCGATAAAGCTTCACATCTCTTAATTTTGTGCAGGGTTTGATTTTTCAAACAACATCAGGTAAACTTAGTGTAGGATCAGAATATCGCGACATCAATACTTCGCGAGATCAATTAACAACAGCATTGCGAGAGCGTCGCAGAAGAGTAATATAAATGACGCAATGAATGACGACAGCCAAAACACGAGAAAGATGTGAAGACCCAAATGAGATTTAGGGAGTGGCGATATTATATATTTGTACACTTGCGATATCTCGCAAGTCATTCCCGAAAATAAAGGACAACTTAGCTGTCATCCATTGTATACTACCCTATATAAAGAGCCGAACGAACCTGTTGTAAAGGAGGATTCTTTGGAGAGTGTTAGACAAGTCATTAGGAGAGAGAAAGTTGGTGGTGATTGTAATTTCTTTAACTCTTTTCTATTTTATCTTGTGAATCTTCAAGGAAATAATCAATAAAATCATTGTTATTCATCTTAAAAAAATGTCTTAGTTGTGTGGAATATTGTGAGGGGTGTAGTGTAGGATTTCCCGCAACTACATATTGGCGCTAGAAACAGGGATGTTTGAGTAAGGATACACATCGTGATTTGAAAGAATTTGGAGTAGTAGAGAAGAAATTTGATACAATTTTCAACAGTTTAACAAAATTAAGAAATGGTTAGAAGGAGAAATGCATCTGAGCAACCAACAACTATTAGGAGAAGTAGGAGACTTGCCAGAGAAGAGAGAAATGAAATGGGAGAATCCTCAAGAAGGAACATAAGGAATGATGAAGAAAACCAAATTCAATCACCAATTCAACTAGTGGCGGATAGAACTGTGGATTATGATAGAGTAAGCGTGCATACTTGGAGATCAGACTCTGTGGACGAAGGGGAAGAAGAACAACAATTGGTAAACAATGGACAAGAGGGGAGAGACCGAGAGGGGAATGGAGAAATAATTCATGGGAATGAAGAGATCGCAGCATTAGAGGCGTTGATGCAAACAATACATGAAGAAAGACGATTAGAGGCAGATGAACGTGCAAACTTGACAAGATAGAATCATGAGCTGAGGATGGAAAACATGAGATTACAAAACAGAAGGTCGAGAAGCACTACAAGGTCAAGCTCAAGGTCAGTTAGATAGGAAAGAAGAAGAAATTTACCTACAGAAGCTGTTGATGAAGAAAACCAAGGAGAAGCGCAAAATCCAGGCAGGGAACATTGCGAGAGAGGAGATATGATGGAAGATCGTTATATTCCACGTCCCAAGACTCTTCAAAATGGGCAGAATGATGAAAATCAAGGAAATAGGCAGCGACAGAGGCAAAATAATCAAGTTGATGAAGAAAATCAAGAAGAAGGAAGAAGAATATTGCATGGGAGAGAAGCACAGAGGAGGCAAAAAGAGATTGAGGATGAAATTGAAAGACATTATGTTGAACAAGCACGTCTAGCTCGCGAGAGAGAAAGACTGAGAGCAGAAATGGAAGAACAAGAGTTAGAAGAGGCAATTCGCCAGAATAATCATGATAATCGAGAAAGAAGGCGAGAACAAAATCGCAATAATGATAATATTAATGAAGAATATGAAAGAGCACAAAGGAGAGATGATAGGCACCAAAGAAGAGAAATCGATAGATATAATGGTGTGCGAATTCGCCAAAGAAATGAGGGAGAAGATCGCAGAGAAATACGAGAAGAGAATGATGAACAAGAAAGTCAAAGTAGACATGAACGCAGCGAAGAGAAGCGGAACTAAAAAGACCAAGAGATTCAAATTCGATGTAAATGAGCAAATTTTGAGAGAACTGCGAAATGAGAGGAATGATGAACAAGAAAAGGGAGGAGGAAAGAGACAGGTTGGATGAAGCAATAGAAGAAGTCGCGAAAACTCCGTTCACACAAGAGATACAATTAAGAGGAATACCACCGAAGTGCAATTTACCAACATTAACCAACATTTTCGATGGAACAACTTGTGCGATACAACATATCAAAGCTTATATGAGATGTATGCTACAATGGGAGAATCATGATGCTATATTGTGCAAATATTTTGCATCAAGTATGACAGGAGAAGCTTTGAAATGGTTTGAAGGGCTACCGAAAAATACAATAACATCTTTCAATCACTTGCAGGCTATATTTTTGGGGGCATATATAAGTAATAATTCCTCGCGACCAGGTATTGAAGATGTATTCGGATTAAAGCAAAGAGTTGGTGAAATTTTGAAGCATCTAACTGTGAGATGGAAGACAATGTGTAGCGAAATGGTCAAGCGGTGTAGAGGAGAGATATCTCATCTTATCATTCATTAATGCTATGTTTGCGACAAATCATTATATATTCAAATTTTTAGAGTCAAGAATACCATCACAATGACCGAGTAGCGAGAGCTTCAGGAGGAGTATATTGCTCTAGTAGAAAAGCAAAATGAGATGGAATCATACCCTGTCGCGAATACAAGTTCAGGAGCTGCGAATGCATGTTTGTTACCCAAATTGATAAACACTGTGGCGAGTACCTCGCAAGGTCAACAAGGAGTGAGGATACCAAATGATGGTCAGTGTGTCATGATGATCGAAGAAGGAGTGCGCGAAAAACTCGCGATATATGAATATGATGAAAGTTTGGTTAAATAATTACAGGAGATCTCGTAAAATGAAGCAAGACTATGTGATAATTTCGCAAAGAAGATGAGAAGAAATAATCAAAAAGCAATGAATGATTACAAGAATTGACAAAAATGAATGAGTGAGTGAATGGGACGAACCTTTATGGCGTACACCCTAGTTCGCGAATGATATTTCGTAAGAGGCAAATGTAAGACCTAAAGTGCATCATATAAGGGGGTATCTCTTAAACATGGCTCAGGGAAAAGGTTACACCGCCCGGAACTGAGTCATGAAGATTTGGGGCCCATGAAAGCCTATCCTGGGAGATACCTTGGATTTCCAACTATATATATAAGGTTATACCCTGGTTGGACGACCGAGGGTCTCTTACAAGGAGTCGTGTATGACCAAGGCGCCGAGGTACACGGTTGAGCCAAGAGTGCCCGGGCATTTGAAGTGTCTCGGCCATTCTTGGCAAGTCTTGGCACATGCTGCACTCGGCCCGAAGAAAACTCCACTTAGGGTGCAGTCTCGTAACCATAAACCCTATAGGTATAAGGGATAAGAGGCTGCGAAAACAACTGGTTGTTGTTAAGACCGGATGGGAGGAGCTAGTCTTGTATGGACGATGTACGCCTCCTTGAAGGGGCAACCAGGGAGATGATAAGGGCGGCACCCTCCATTAGGGAGCTGATAAGTGTCAAAAGACGCAAATGTCATGAGGCTCTATTTTCGCAAGAAAATTTAGGCTTGTCATATTTGTGCAATGATCCTGAAGAGGTAATAATACTAACGCGAGGGTAAGACGAGATCAATGGGTCTTTACATAAAAGTGTAAAGACGTCCTGCGATTTCGTCGCAAGACGGCAATGTCATGGGGCTTTAAGTTCGCAAGAATTTTTAGGCCTGTCATATTTTCGCAACAAAAACATCTTGTAGAGGCAAAAATACTAAGAAAATGATAAGACAAGATCAATGGGTCGTTACATGAAAGTGTAACGACGTCCTGCGATTTTGTCGCAAGACGGCAATGTCATGGGGCTTCAAGTTCATAAGAATTTTTAGGCCTGTCATATTGTCGCAAAATGAGGGGTGGCAAAATAAGACCTTTAACTAGGAAGGCAAAATAAGACCACACAAAAACTATGGTAAGACAAGATCAATGGGTCATTACATGAAAATGTAAAGACGTCCTGCGATCTTGTCGCGATGATGAATTTCAACATAAGTAAAGGTAAGATAACACAAAAAATCGAGTAAGCAAATAAGCTTGCGAATACATCTATATTTCTTCATTTATTTGTGAAGGGTTAACAACAGCAGTTGCAGAAATAAGGAATATTATTACTTGAAAGTTATCGACATAATCTCTCATATGAAAATAAATAACAAAGGCAAGTATGGGAATGATTAGAGTAAAAACTTGTTATTTATTTTCATATGATAGATTTACAGTAAAGAGATTACAAAAATGGAAGGATTAGAAGGATAAATGTACAAGTATCACAAGAAGAGGAAAAGGAAAATGGAACAATCTTTCAACTTATTCTTCTCCTTCATCAGATTCTTTATCAGATTCCTCTTCTTCGCTTGCATCACTATCAGAGACATCTGAGGAAGGCATATTTTCAGGAATTTCATCGAGAAGACAAGGATATGAAGAAAGAGGAATGTTGTGATCATTGCAAACTGTTTCAATAGTTTGATTGCGAAAACGGACAGCATCATTATTGAAATTCGCTACAGTAGTTTGTAGTTGCTTCTTCAGCTTAGAATATTTATCATTGCGAAGAGAGAAGTCTTTTGCAAGTTGTGCTTTCTCAGACTCAAGTTCCTTGATTCTAGTTTGAAACCTCTTCTCAGATTCTGCGAGCAAATGACAATGAATTAGCAACTTAATAACAGTTTCATAAAAAAGAGGCGGAAAAATAATGAAGAACAGTAAACAACCTTCTCTGTCAGAAATCATATCTTTAACCAAGGCAAGTATGCTCAAGATGAAGACCGACGCTAACACCTAAGTTATTTCTCGCATTATCTAGAACCTTCGCAGCCCAAGCGAATTCATCATCATTATTTATGACAAGAAGTGAACGAATTTGATTTTCTCGCTCATTAAGTATGGCATTTTGGCGAAGAGATTCATCTTGTTCAATTTGGACTTCAAGAAGTGTTTTTTGGAATTTCGCTAATGCTTGTGCACCTTGATTAGCAATGCGATCCTTATCATCTATAAGGCTGCTAATTTTCTTCCTTAGAATATTATTATTCTCCTGAGAGCTAAGATATAAACGTTTAAATCGGTTGCCTAAACCTAAACTAGATCTATGTTCAATTTCTAAGAGATGAAATTTGGTTCGGAGTTCATTTAATGAGAGAGAATTAATCTTTTTTGAAGAACTACTTAAAGATTCATTGAGATGAGCGAGAAGAGCATCATCATCCATAGGTTCAGGGAATGAATGGAGAAGGATGGCTTCGTCATAAAGATTATAAATGTCTGCGAAAATGATAAGTCAGGCAAAGAAAAATAAATGACAAAGTAGAAATGAACAAAAGAGAAGGGTGTTATACCATAAAGTTGCTGATTAGCACTTTGAAGAGTAGATATTTTGTCCTTCTGGGAAGAAGACTCAACTTCCAACTGTTGAATTTTTTCATCCTTCTTGCGAGATGTCGCAACTTCAACTTCTAATTCTTTGTTCTTCTCCTTAAGTTGAAGATTTTTCTTTTCAAGATTGTTACGCCTCTTCTCAAGATCTGAGGCAACGACGAAAGAAGCTCTCCCAAACTATAAAGGAAAATAAAGGAATTGTTAATATAAGGTTTATAATCGAAATCACAAAGAAATAAAGAAATATGAACATACCAAGGCACTGAGTGCATTTAAGAAACTGGGAGTCATTGTCCGAGAAACTCCACGAAAAGAATCATTATCCACTAGCAGAGGGGCATCGCAGATATTTGCGAGAGCTTCGCAAGTAGAAGAAAAACGATCATCTCCCATTCCTTGCATAGAATCAGAGAAGACACTAGACAATTGCGCCATAGCAGACTCAACTGAATGATTCTCCTTCGCAAAAGAAGTATCGACCTCATTATTATCTTCATCAGAGTTCTCGCTGGTTTGGGAATTAGAGTAGGAAGTGGGATGGACTTTCCGTTTTTTAGAAGATGGAGCAGAAGATTTATCCTTGCGAAGAGTGATTTTATTCTTGCCTTTAACCTTCGCAGCCTTCCGTAAATATCATTCTCTTCAACGCCAACCTTCGCACACGAATGAAGATAAGAAACAGAGGCAACAATATTGTTAAAAAATAATAAGGAAGAATATTTCTTACTTCATCCGTGATTGAACGAAGTATCGCCAGAGTACTCGCCTTTGGATTTTTTTTGTAGCTCCTTCTCAATTTAATAATCTGAAAAATTTGCAAGATTAGGTATAAGAGGAAATACAGATTGAAAAATAGATAAAAGTTAGGAAGTATACCTCTTTTGCTTTCTCGGGCCAATTAAATTCCCAAGGATGGTAGTTTGCGAGATTCGCAGGGAGTACATGGGAGCCTGAAATGTAAGGTCCACTCAAAAATAGTGGAAAGACAGACCATCTCTCATCTTTAGAGTAGCGAGGAACATTGTTCTTGCCAGAGTGCCAATCAATATCTAGCATGAGTATCTTATCGTCGGGAACGTTCTCTTTTCTTTTCAATCGGGCACCCCAAATGAGATTTATCATTTTTCATGTTTATTACTTGATAATTTTCAAAAAAGTTTTCTACAGTGTACTTTTCAACGGCTATCTTTAAGCTTGCGAAGTTAGGATCTTTAACACTATCAGGATATAGAGATCCCTTACCAGCGCCGTGTTTGGCGAATTCAAGCATTAGACGGATGCAATCACCACTTAATTGATAAATAGCTCGCGAGAATTTCTCATGAGCAAGAATTTCATAGAACAAGGGCAGCTCGGGATCGTACAGAGGAATGGGAAGACCTGCGAGGATTTGACCTAGCGAGATTATGATTTTTTGATCATCATACTGATGATCAGTAAACAACTTTGCAGAAAGAATAGATGAAGATTCTTGATTGGGAATAGTAGATAAGGTGAAACCCTTATCTTGTAATTTCTTTTGAGTTTCATCAAAAAGGGTTTCATATTTACGACCATAAGGAGCCATTCTTAGAGTATGGGAATGATTAGAGAATTGAAGATCAAGAGAAAGAAGAAAAGGAAGATTTACAAAGAGTGAAAACACAAATTGCGGAGGAAGAGAGTTGAAGAAAAGTTGCAGAGGGAAGGTAAAAGAGAAGAAGAGAAGGGTGAGAAAACTATATATAGAGAGAAGAATTCTCGAGAAAACAAATGCATTTAATGCGAGATGGGACGTGAATGGTCAAGAATAAACGGTTGAAAGAGACGTGTCAAGAAAAAGAGTGGAAGAAGAAACATCTCGTAATAAATTCCGTGTAAAAGTACGGGATTGAAACAGATAAAGATGAACAGTTGCGGCATTTCAAAATATTGGTTCTCATGACATTCTCTCCTTCGCAGAGAAGACATGAGAAGAGGCAAGATGTAGGATCAGAATATCGCGACATCAATACTTCGCGAGATCAATTAACAACAACATTGCGAGAGCGTCGCAGAAGAGTAATATAAATGACGCAATGAATGACGACAGCCAAAACACGAGAAAGATATGAAGACCCAGCGAGATTTAGGGGAGTGGCGAGATTATATATTTGTACACTTGCGATATCTCGCAAGTCATTCCCGAAAATAAAGGACAACTTAGTTGTCATCCATTGTATACTACCCTATATAAAGAGCCGAACGAACCTGTTGTAAAGGAGGATTCTTTGGAGAGTGTTAGACAAGTCATTAGGAGAGAGAAAGTTGGTGGTGATTGTAATTTCTTTAACTCTTTTCTATTTTATCTTATGAATCTTCAAGGAAATAATCAATAAAATCATTGTTATTCATCTTAAAAAAATATCTTAGTTGTGTGGAATATTGTGAGGGGTGTAGTGTAGGATTTCCTGCAACTACAATTAGGGTTTGAATTCAACTTCTCTTATTTTCTTTTCTTATAACTTTATTTTTTGATCTGGTTGATTCTCTTCATTGGGTTTTAACCATTTTTCTATTAATGGTTGATTTCAGGTTGATTTCTCAATTTGGTGCGGTTATTAGGGTTCATCAGGTACAGTAATTGAGTTTAAAATTTTTGTTCTCTTCTTTTTGTTGATTTGGTTGATTCTCTTCTTTGGGTTTTAACCATTTTTCGCTTATTGGTTGATTTCAGGATGATTTCTCAATTTGGTGTGGTTATTACGGGTTTGATTTTACAAACTTCATCAGGTACTCTTTTCTTTCAACTTGATTTTCTATTAGGGTATAGGTAAGGGGTGGATATGTTTAATTGTAACTGATTTTAGGGTTTGTTTAGGTTTAGTTAACTGATTTTGTCTCAATTGATATGAAAGGATCCTCTGGCAGATACTTGGAATGGCAGATAATATATTTTTGGGTTTTTACTTAACATAGGAAACTGCTTTCGTGGTTGCAGTAGATTGGATTTCATGAATTGAGTAGAATATTCTTATTGAAGGAAAAATGATGTGAAATTCTATATATCTACAGACTACAACCTTTACTGCTGTCACCTGTGGGTACTGATGATATCCTGTGCTATAAGATAAGTAATTGGTTAGTTCATATACATCATATTAGTCCCACCTTTCTTCTTGGTTAGCAGGTCATACCTTCTCTATCCGTCATATTAAAATTTTCTTGTACTTGACTCAAGAGGTAATTATGCTTAGGTGTTTTTGCAGAGTTCTGCTTGTGAAAGTGATGGGTTGGTAAATGTCTAATTGGGATTGCATATCGAAAAGACTAGAAAACAAAACATATTCGTTCCTTGTATTTCTGTGTGGTTTGAGAAGGGTATATAAGTATTTGTTATGTTCATGATTTTGAATCCAAGTTGACTAGGTTTTTGTGTTACTTTGTTAATCTTTCAAAGTGATTTTCTTGTAGACTACTATGACAAGACCTCATGTTGGTGGACAAAATAATTGAGTAGATACAGGAGTTCAAAGTAAAGCCGGAAAGATTTGCTGTGATTAAGGTAAACAGTTAAACTAGCATCAGATTCTTTGTAATTGATGTAATCCATGTTCCCAGATGAGCACCTATATTAGAGTTAGCAAGAAGAACTTTTTTTCTAATGAACCAGACGGATCCCGTGAGAAGTAATAGTTCATAATGTGAATATTGTAAATGATGGTTTACCAAATTAACTGGTGACTACTAACTTCTTAGCCGCATCAGCAATAAATATCACAAATAATTTTGTTTTCTTAATTATATGATCTAAACTGGGTTAATAACTCAAGCCAACCCCCTGAATTGCAGCCCCTGATTATATTCTTTGTCCTCTTTTTTTGTCGATCAAGAAACTGTTTTAAAGGAGTACCAAAATTACAAGTTTCAGCAGCCGTATCAGCAAGCTATGGATTCCTCATCTAGAAGCTGTTGATCTTGCCAAGTTTTCAACTATGCTTCTCTCGAAAGCCTTTGGAGAGTGTTATGCAGCAGGTACACATATTTATCTTGATTCAGCATAATTGATCAGATATTACAAATCTGACATCTTGATATAATATTTTATATACACTTTACCATTTGACATTAGGAAACATTGAACCAAAGGAAGCATAGGAAATGGTCATCCGTATTGAGGACATCTTTTCAAGGTCTCCAACCCATAGCCAGGCCTCTTTTCCCTTCCCGAGCATTTGACAAATCGAATCGTTAAGCTTGAATGCGGAATTAGTCACTTCTACCCTGCGGAAGTTTTAAACCTAAGTGACGAGGATTCTCCCTTGTTCCACTATATCCGGTAAATTTGCATATGTATTATTACTATTTATTATTATTTTATCCACCTTTACGTGTTTAACGAAGAATTTCATAGTTGATCTAAATATCTGGATAAGGAAGTCGAGGATAAATTTGCTTGTTCTTAGATGTTTTCCACTTTTACATATGGATAGGCATGTTGGTTTAGGATAAGCGAATCGTTCTCATGGTTAATGTTATATTCTCGTTGCGAGTGATGTAGCAAGATCATCAAGCAAACAAGGAAAGTGATGATCCCAATATAAGGAGGAGAAGGAAGTTAAGGCCAAGAAATATGATGACGACAAGGTACCTGGTTCACCACATTTTCATGTTATAATTTTTATCCTTAGAATTTAATGTACTTATTTCAGTTGTTTGCTTTCACTAGTAGTGTTCAACGAGAGGAAGTTAGAATAAACCAATCTCTGTCACATAATCTGCATAAGGTTTTATTTGTTTTACCAAACTTTCTAAATAGTCAGTGAAAACAAAGTGCTTGATTTAGCCCGCAACATTAGAATTGAACATCATGAAATATGTTGAGATAGGCAGACTGAAGCAAGAAGAATCTAGTTTATGATATGGGTTTCGATCTTAAATACCCAATACATAACAGTTACCTGTGAATGACAACTTAGGACTATGGATGCTGAATTCGGAATTTGTAAAAGAAATAATTTTAATTTCTTGAAACAATTATGTAGCTACTTCTGATTTCATTTTTCCTATAGCCACTTTTGACCATTGTTTGTCTATGGCTTTAGCCATTGTTTATCTAGTATGCACTTGTGCTGGAATATTTATTTGTGTATGCTGAATCCTGCATTTATTAGATGCCAGATGAATTTGTTAGTTTATTCAACTGTCCTGTAACTCCTCTAGACTTGACTTATTTTGCTCAAGTAATTTTCTTTGTTGTGATCGGTGCAAAGATGCAGTATGTTGTGGACAGGAGTTAGAGCACATCTTGGGTAATACTTCTTTCTTATTTTTTTCATGCATAGTCTCGTACTTTAAATTTATACCCCAACTTGTTCACTTACTTGGGTAGGTCTTGTACTTTAGATTATACCCTGAGTTTATTCACTTGGGGTAGATGGGTTCAGTTTGTTATTCTGCATCTTAATTATAGGAATTAGATATGTGTGTCATTGTCCATCACTGACAACATACTTCATATACTTTTACTTTTTTACTTTCGTTTTAATTTCATTTTCTACAATTGGTTATCTTTCCAAGGGCCACTAGAAATGGGGATACACGTGAATGAATTGAAGTCAGCAGTGCTAGATACTAAAGATTTTGCTAACCCTGTAAGCTCTTTTTCCGTAATTATTATCAGCTGCTAGCTATCTCCTCCCTTCTTTTTCCTTAATAAACCATTTTGGGAATCAAATGAACTTTATAGTGTTGAATATGGATACAATGCTAGGTTTAGAATGATGTTAGTATGAAAATGTAGTATCCATTTGTGATAAGGAATCATGCGTGGTAACAAATTTGTTATTTTCTTAATTGAATATTCATATATCTGTACGTAATACTGTCATTTTATTCAAGTTGCTAAATTTTTCCTCTAGAAGGAAAAAAGGATTTATACCGAACATGATCCTATAGGAAGGTATATTCATGTATGAAATATAGATGCCTGTAGGTGATTCTAATATTTTGTAGACAAATCGATAAATACGAGGAAGCTAGTCATAGCACCAGATCTTTTTGACAAGCTTGGTTTGGTCATATTTATTATGTTCAGTTCTTCTTTGATGGTTTTCTGGTGATTCATTGCATTGTTTAATTATTATGATCACTATAATAACACTACATCAACACTGCCACAATCATAGACCTTATGTTAAAGAGAGAATATGAAGTATACTCTAGTAACTTATTTTGTTCTACCGTGTATTATGAACTGAACTATGTCATTGTACTATTGTTGGTTTGCTTTGCAGGAACAATGTTCTTTGTCGTATGTGAACCAGGGAGACAACAGATGGATGCTTTACTTGATATCATTTATGAAGTATTGGCTAAGTTCATCGTCATTGGAGGAGCTTATCGTTTTGTTGTTTAACATGTTGTTTTTAACTTATTGTCTATTAGTTTAACATCTTGTTGTCTTGAACCAAGATTTCATCTTTTTTGTGTAATTTTAAACCCAATGGATAAAATGAATGAGGAATTCTCAAGTTTGAGTTTAAATTTGAATTTCAGTTTGACTTGACTTTCTTTGAGTTCCATTTGACTTGACTTTTCCTTGACTTTGACTTGAGTTCCATTTGACTTGACTTTGCCTTGACTTGACCTTGATGCAGTCAGATTTAGCCATCCAGGCATTTCAGCAAATCTGAATCAATTTTTTTTATATATAATAATTTAAATATGAGACTCACGGCTTAGGGTCTGTATCTCGTTACCCTTAAAATCAGTCGTTATTTTGAGACACACGGCTAAGGGTTGTGCAAAACAGCTACGCTTTAACAGAGACCCCAACAGAAACGGTTAAAAATGGTCGTAAAACTCGTATATATGACTTGTCCTGACTGTCGCGGAACTTCTGTTTTCCACTAGTGAACACCGTGGGCCCGCCTACATACCTGACTAATCGGTCAGGACCAACTATGGTTGGTCGTCTTGATTCATGCGCCCCAAACTGGGTATGACACACGGCCGGCAAAACTTAATTAGGGTTTGTGTCGCGATCACGAGCGTCCATTTTCTCCCCGCACGAATGAAGGGTCCAGAATAGACTAAGCGGGTCCTAAGTATCAACACGATCATTTGTGGGCCCACCTATCTCCACACCCGATCGGCCAAGACCAAACTTGGATGTACACCTTGATTCGCGCGCCCAAGCTAGGCGTGGTCACACTTCCCAACCACAACCGATCTCGACCGCTCAAGTTTACTGGGACAAATTGAGTGGCTTAGATCACGTTTCTATAGGACGATGAAGTACAGGTATATACACCATCCCACCGTATGCACGCCGGGGTGATCGGCCAAGACCGACCAAGCTTGGTCGTCTTGGAACGCGCGCCCAAAATTTGCATGATGCGCGGCTTTTGCGGCACCAGATTTCTGTTGCAAATCGATCTCGATCACTCAACTTCGCCAGACAAATTGAGTGGCCCAGATCACACTTTCACGAGACAATGAGGTATGGGCGCCTACAACGTCATGTCGTCTACACACATGCACGATCGGCCCTGCCAAAATTGTATCCCAAGCTTGGATTCGACCAAGCTGAAGAGTGATGCTTGCGCACCTCTTCAAAAACCCTAATTCCACCAACGGTCGCAGATGAGTGTCTCAAAGATCATCTCGTCCGCCCAACTTCACCGGCTTGGTTATACAACCCTGGTCAGGAGTTAATTGGTCAGTGAGGCGTCATGGTGATCACCACCCGTCACTTTACCACATCATGATGCAATACCTGCATAGAATACACACGGTACTTCATAGGTATCGACTTCCTAAATAACTTAGTTATTTAATCGAGCATTACATGCTACTTTCTGTGGGTCCCACGATTCACACACTCGAGACATCAGTCATGTCACAAACTGGGGGATACATACTGGGGTATTGGTCTGGCGGTTTACAGCATGTAGCGTGCAACGCGCCATCACAAGAACGTGTCAGGAAGTCATGGACGGTTAGAGATGACAGGAGAAGTGGGCAAGACTGGTCGTGTAACACTAACACACAACTCCACTACTCCATCACTCCACTTCCTCCACTTCCCGTGAGAGACGTGAATAAGGCTCAAATGACTTGTATAAATAGGTTCTCCTCCCTATTTCCAAAAAAAAAAAACAAGTCAAGACAACAGAGGCAAGTGTTGATCCCATCGTATTCAAACACCGGAACTGATTGCTTACATCCTGCAAGCCAGTTCAGCTTTCTGATACAAGTCATACATAGCCAACACCTTCACAATCTCAACACCTTCTTCGCTTCCCTCCCTAAGATCAACCCCATCTCCTTCACTTTGTGACCGAGACAAGTCTGGAACGGCCATTTCTTGGTTTAGGCCGGATTTGCACAGATTGATTTCTCGAATCTACAAGCACTCCCGTGTAGTGTATTTGTTTAAGGTTTAGACTCATTTCTCATCCACACACCCCAAATTACCAAAACCGGCAGAAATAGTTTTCACCCATAAACAATTGGTATCCAAGTACTCACTGGCGCTTGCTGGAAGAGAGACGCCGAAGCAAGCAAAATAGGGATCAGTGTGCAGTTCGACACGCCGAAGCCGCCAAGAAGGGATTCAAAGAAGTATTTTAAAACATAAAGAAGTATTTATGATTTTTTGTCTATTCAGATTAAAGGAGGAACTGCCATTCACTTCTAGCATGATAGGTGGATCGAAAACAATACATTCAAAGAAAAATACCTAAGACTCTACAAAATTAGCAAACAGAAGATGGATACGGTGGCTATGATTTTTAGAAATGGATGGAGTTTCCATTTTTCTCGAGAGTTGAATCCTGTAGAAAGGATAGATTTATTGGAGCTGAAATTTGATGTTAGGAATGTAACTCTGGTTCAGGGTGAAGAGGATTCATTGGAAGGAGACTGCTCAGCTAAGCATTTTTGTAGGAAACTAACAGATGATGAACCGGACTGGTACGACCACAATATCTTGTCCAGCAAGTTCGTTCCTTCTAAAGTTATCTTTTTATTTTGGGCTTCTATTCATGACTCTATTCCAACTCGGAGCATGTTGCAACATAAAAGACTGGTGATTCAATCAAACCTGTGCCTTTTTTTGCAATGCTGCCGTGGAAACAATGGAGCACTTATTCATCCATTACAGTTGGGCTACTTTACATTGGGAGTTCTTTATCTCTGCAGTCAAGGTGGGGTGGGTAATGCCTTTCGATTTCAAAACATTAATGCAAAGTTGGAGAATTGAGAGATGCTCAGGCAGGGTCAAATTGGTTAGGCATTTAATGCCTATTGCAAATTGCTGGCAGCTTTGGAATGAATGTAATAGGAAAGTCTGGAACGACCATTTCTTGGTTTAGGCCGGATTTGCACAGATTGATTTCTCGAATCTACAAGCACTCCCGTGTAGTGCATTTGTTTAAGGTTTAGACTCATTTCTCATCCACACACCCCAAATTACCAAAACCGGCAGAAATAGTTTTCACCCATAAACAATTGGCGACCACAGTGGGAGGTTAATCTCTCGTTTGTAAAGTTAATTTCTTCGAAATCCGATTCAATTTCATCAATTTCAAAAAAGGGTAGATCTTAGAACCAATTCAATCAACAATTCATTTCAAGATGGTAGAACTCAGGTCTGGATCAGCAATCAATCCTGATGGAGCTAGTACGGATAACACTCCGGTGTCGATGTACACATCGGTGGAGCTACCGTGGTCAATACATCTCGTGGAGCCATCACTTCTATCCCAAACGCTAGCGGAGCAGGAGATATTCCAGTAGGTGTAACGCCTCCCATCACCAGAGCCAGAGCAGCCGCGAATCCCGGCATCTCCTCAAGTGTAACGTCTCCAGTGGTTACCAGAGCAACAACTTTCACTCCTTCATCAGGACGAGGAGCCGGAGGGACGAGAGGAGGACCACCGCCCATTACCATTGCAGACTTGATGGAGAAGCAGGAGATTCTTGCTAAGACTCAAACGGATATGGCCGCAACTCAGAAAGAGGTACTCACTTTCCTTAAAACTTTAACCGAACGATTGCCGCAAGATTCACGGAAACCCTTGGAGCCAGCAAGGGATGCCTTCAATACACCCGGAGCAGGCATTTCAACTCGGACCCACATGAGTGAAGAAGCTCGTGTTGCTCCTAAACGCCCAAGAGAGAGGGACCAGCCATCCAACTTCATCACACGTGAGGACCTGGAACGACTTCTCCAAAACCGAGGCAAAGGAAATCTGATGGATGCACACCAACATCAGCCGTCGTACCCTCAAGATATGCAACGAATCCCTCTTCCAAGAGGATACACCTCTCCTCAGTTCTCCCTCTACGATGGTACTGGTAACGCTCGTGAACACGTTTCTCGATTTTTGGAATCCTTAGGGGAGCATGAGTACAATCATGTTCTCCGCTTTGAAAGAGTTCTCGAAATCACTTACGGAAGGGCGTACACAGTATAACAACATCGCACCTGACAGCATATCCAATTGGGGGGAGATGGTCGGTGCTTTCTACAGGAAGTATTTCTTCGTATCCGAGCAGATCACCTTTTCAGATCTGGGGAGAGTCTCTCAGCGGAACAACGAGCATCCGAACGACTTCGTTAAGAGGTTCAGAACTCAAGCACTAGATTGTCATGATCCGAACATCACTGAACGCCAGTTGGTGGAGCTATGCATCAACGAGATGATACCCATATACCGCGCTTTACTAGAGAATATGGGCTTTCAGACATTCTCCGAACTCCATGAAGCTGCCAAACGGTCAGCCACAACCGCCCCAGCGTTACTAGAGAGAACCAGGGTTGTTCGAAATGAAGATCCATGTGAGAGTCGAGGAAGCAGGCGTCTCACAAACAAACAATACAACACTGGTCATTCTGTGAGCATGGTTGGCGAAGGAGGAAAAAGGAAAGCTTCAGCAACAGAACAACAACCCAAGCGTGCGGCTCCAGCATACATGACTTCTTCTCAAAAGGGAGCGGGCAAGACTCCTGCACAAGACACCGAAGATACAGGTTTCCCGTTCCCCATGAATGAAGTAGTGGAACTCTTGGAGGCGTGGATTCAAGACGACGCCATCAAGCTTCCTCCTATCAGACGTCCACCAACTGAGAAAGATATGGCGGATCCTAAGTACTGTCGCTACCATAGGTTCGTTCACCATCCAACCAAAGACTGCAACAGGCTGAAATAGATCTTCAGAGAAAATATAGAGACAGGAGAACTCCAGCTTGGAAACGAAGGTGTTCGTAGAGACCCTCTTCCTGTCAGGAACTGCATGATTTCTGGGGATTCCGTTCGAAAGACTGTACAATCTATGATGGATAATTTATGCGAGATCTTGTACTTCTCCAAAGCACAGCGTCAGGACATATTTGCAGCCCTCAACCGTGTTGTCTCAAGCAAATGTTTGTATCTGGAAGAGGAAGCGGTCTCGAAACCTCAGTCCTTGCTGGAAGATGCAAGCAAGGGAAATTGGGGACTCTTAACCGTTGCCCGTTTGAAGGATATCGAGTTCGATAACACATTGATCGATACGGCCTCTGAATTCAACATCATCACTCTCCAGACCTTAAAAGCAACAAAGATTTCAAAACAGGAGGCTACTCGCAACCCAATTGGGATTAAGACTCCAGAAGGAGAACTCAGAGATGCATATGGATACATCGATCTTGAAGTAAAATTGGGCGATGCCTCGACACAAGTAAAGTTCTACATAGTCAGAGAGCATCCGAATTACGACATGATCCTAGGACGCTCTTGGGTACACGACAACAAGACAACACTGGGAGTTTGCCCTCTACCGGTTACAACACCGAAAGGATCTCTAACAAGCCGTCCCGGACACTCGGCTGTCCGTTGCCGCACCTGCAGCTTGCCAATGTGACACAACTTCCTGGAGATAGCCCATCAGCATACATTAAGAGGTTCCGAGCTCAAGTAAGTCTCATCACGCAACCCTTCTTGCAACCAATCACTCCTCACTCTGATAAGTCCTGGGGACTGGCTCCAACCAACAAACCAACCCCGGCTAAGAGATGTGAATGGGA
Organism: Papaver armeniacum; assembly: GCA_023531295.1. NCBI lineage: Eukaryota > Viridiplantae > Streptophyta > Magnoliopsida > Ranunculales > Papaveraceae > Papaver > Papaver armeniacum. Next base: position 133,864 of record JAJJWW010018487.1, on the reverse strand, counting down.
AGCCGGCCCCTTCAAACGTTTTATCAAAAGCGTAGAGGCTATCTTGGTCAAAGACGATAAGGCCAAGGTCTGGGTATCTGCACGCCCAAACCCATTTGGAATTGGAGATCTGGTGATGAAGACGACTGCATTCAAGGTTGGGAGCATGACAGTGAAAATGACCACTCCACCTGACTCACCCACCGAAAGAGAAGATGAAACGTACCTGGTAGCAGATGTTATCCTAGACGGCTACTGCAAGCTCATCAACGCTGATAAACTAGAAGGCATAACAATTCACTCACAATGACTCAAACCCTACCGAACTTAAGACGTTGTGCTACCACTTTCCAGCGTCCTCCATACTTTAAAACGTTGTGCTATTTCCTCCAGCGTGTTTCCTTTTACAATTTCATGTCATATTTGTAATTCTTCCAGAAAATGATTGCAATACTTGCATTCATAGTTAGGGTTTTCAATTTACAGTTTTCAATTTAATTGAAGCGTTATTTCCATCTGAGAACCTCTCTACCCCTAAAAACACAAAGTCCTGAGTCAGCCTAAATCGACCCACTAGAGCAAGGAAGGGAACCCTAAGAAAACATCTCATGGGAAGAAGGAAATAGAATGTGTGCACAAAAAGAAAGTAATTTAAGCCATCTGCCCCAGCAAGACCAAAGAGATCTCACGTCAGGAGCACATACAGATGCAATGTTAACGAGGGGTTATGACATAAACCTTTATTCAATGGTAAGCAAACAGAAGAAAGGATCTTGAACTCAGCCGCCACTGAGTACAAGAAAGAGGTTCAAAAATTACGGGAATACACCTGAAAAGAGAAAAATAAGCAAAGAGGTTTAGCCGTCAAGAAGAATAACCGCGCCTGCACCACTGCTTTGGTCCTGCTTCAATGCCATCACCGCTACCGCTTCTCCCTTCGAGCCTCGGCTTCCGCTTTCGGATGTTTCCGCAAAGAACGTTCTCCGTCCTAACATCATCGGCGAGAACGACTTCCAAGTCTTCCTCAAAGCCCACAACAACATTAGGGTTTGCGCTGATTGCCTTCGAACACTCAGGCCCGTCTGTGTCAGAATCAAGGATTATCACACCGTCCTGGATTGGATAATCACGCTTATCTTCATCCGGAGGCCGTTTATGCTCTACTCTCCGCCTATTTAACCGCGCTGCAAATCTTTCTGCCCTTGCGCTTACTGGTGCTCGCAACGCTTCCTCATGCCTCCACCATTCTTCCATATAGATCGCAGCTGAAAGGGCACATATGCGTCCCCTGGTGATACGCAGGTGCAGAACAGACATCCCCTGTATAGCACGACCAACTTCACGAAGTGGGAGATCAATTTTATCCATTACCTCCTCGTGCACATTAGTCTCAGGTTTGTCAACTTCGAAACTCTCTTCTGGAGAAGTTACAGAATAATCATCGTCCGCTGCTTCCATGATAGGCTGCAAAGAAAAAGAAGTTATGGGCACACCAAAATATGTGTATCATCATCAGTCAATCAGAAGATCAGATGAGTACGGAGCAATACCTGAGATACAAAAGGAACGACTATGTGATGAGAAGAATCCTTAGAATTTTTCTTTATAATCTAGCAAGTCAACAGAATCCCAGGAGAAAAGGAGTCTCTACTTGCCACATATAAAGGCTACCGATTCAAGATAGCGATCAATGATGCTTATCGGATATATCTGAGGAAAGCTGCCGTGTAACGAATGGGAGTGCGCCTAGTCCAAGAAATGGGCCAAGCTCTGTCCAGATAGTACGGAGGAAACCCAATGCGACTCGCCAGATCAAGTCCTGCTACCTCCACCATCCTAATCAGGACTCGACTAGTTAAGGACAACACTGACGATGTCGACCTATGCGGTAAATGTATATTCACCTTAGCTTGGTCATTTCTGTATACAAACTTGTCACCATCTTATGCCTACCCCACAATAGCGTAACCATTATGCGCTAGTCAGGGGACTTAATGTTGATGGTGGATTTTCATTTAAGGGCTGAAATTGTAAAAGCCAAAATTATGCGCTAACATCTTGCAAAAGATAAAGCCATTAATAAGTGATGAATACTTCTTCACTTTACTAATTCACCTAGAATGGAGCATGTGGCAACAATCCCAGCATTCTGTGAATTAAATACACAAAATTCATCCAGGTTGGAGCATGTACCAACAATCCCATATACCCTGTGAATTTACCAGCCTTGTATTTCCTGTACTCATTACCGGTGTGGATTGACGACTGAGTGTTGTTCTCAGCAGAGCAACATGAATCTCCAAACATTAATAATGAAGCATGTACGAAATACCCATACAGGCTACAACTCTCGGTGTGTTATACTAGCCCGATTGAGCATGTTTGAGCCTGAACTGACCATACCAGTCTCAGAAACGATCACGACCATCCAACTTCATCAGCATGATTGGATGGCTGAGATTGAATCCATGACCCCAAGCAGGTATTGGAATATTCACTACCGACCCAACGCGGGCCCCGCATGGTCGGCCTCCCCGAAAGGGTGGCATAACTTTCCAAACCGTCCAAACCAGAGCAGTATGGACGAAAAACCCTAAATTAGGGTTTGCGGCACATTACATGTATCACAAAACAGTCTCAACCATCCATCTTCGCAGGCATAGATGGAGGGTGTAGATGTAGATTCAAAGGGCCCAGAGCATGTCAACACAAACAACGTGGGCCCGCCTACATACCTGACTAATCGGTCAGGACCAACTATGGTTGGTCGTTTTGATTCGTGCGCCCCAAACTGGGTATGACACACGGCCGGCAAAACTTAATTAGGGTTTGTGTCGCGATCACGAGCGTCCATTTTCTCCTGCACGAATGAAGGGTCCAGGAATAGACTAAACAGGTCCGGTAAGTATCAACACGATCACTGTGGGCCCATCTATCTCCACACCCGATTGGCCAAGACCAAACTTGGTTGTACACCTTGATTCGCGCGCCCAAGCTAGGCATGGTCACACTTCCCAACCACAAACTGATCTCGACCGCTCAAGTTTACCGGACAAATTGAGTGGCTTAGATCACGTTTCTATGGGACGATGAAGTACATGTATATACACCATCCCACCATATGCACGCCGGGCTGATCGGCCAAGACCGACCAAGCTTGGTCGTCTTGGAACGCGCGCCCAAAATTGGCATGATGCGCGGCTTTTGCGGCACCAGATTTCTGTTGCAAATCGATCTCGGTCACTCAACTTCGCCAGACAAATTGAGTGGCCCAGATCACACTTTCACGAGACAATGAGGTATGGGCGCCTACAACGTCATGTCGTCTACACACATGCACGATCGGCCCTGCCAAAATTGTATCCCAAGCTTGGATTCGACCAAGCTGAAGAGTGATGATTGCGCACCTCTTCAAAAACCCTAATTCCACCAACGGTCGCAGATGAGTGTCTGAAAGATCATCTCGTCCGTCCAACTTCACCGGCTTGGTTATACAACCACGGTCGGGAGTTAATTGGTCGGTGAGGCGTCATGGTGATCACCACCCGTCACTTTACCACATCATGATGCAAGACACATAGAATACACACGGTACTTCACGGTATCGACTTCCTAAATAACTTAGTTATTTAATCGAGCATTACATGCTACTTTCTGTGGGTCCCACGATTCACACACTCGAGACATCAGTCATGTCACAAACTGGGGGATACATACTGGGGTATTTGTCTGGCGGTTTATAGCGTGTAGCGTGCAACGCGCCATCACAAGAACGTGTCAGGAAGTCATGGACGGTTAGAGATGACAGGAGAAGTGGGCAAGACTGGTCGTGTAACACTAACACACAACTCCACTACTCCATCACTCCACTTCCTCCACTTCCCATGAGAGACGTGAATAAGGCTCAAATGACTTGTATAAATAGGTTCTCCTCCCTATTTCCAAAAAAAAAACAAGTCAAGACAACAGAGGCAAGTGTTGATCCCATCGTATTCAAACACCGGAACTGATAGCTTACATCCTGCAAGCCGTTCATCTTTTACGATACAAGTCATACATAGCCAACACCTTCACAATCTCAACACCTTCTTCGCTTCCCTCCCTAAGATCAACCCCATCTCATTCACTTTGTGACCGAGACAAGTCTGGAACGGCCATTTCTTGGTTTAGGCCGGATTTGCACAGATTGATTTCTCGAATCTACAAGCACTCCCGTGTAGTGCATTTGTTTAAGGTTTAGACTCATTTCTCATCCACACACCCCAAATTACCAAAATCGGCAGAAATAGTTTTCACCCATAAACAAAAGGCATCCAAGTACTCACTGGCGCTTGCTGGAAGAGAGACGCCGAAGCAAGCAAAAGAGGGATCAGTGTGCAGTTCGACACGCCGAAGCCGCCAAGAAGGGAGTCAAAGAAGTATTTTAAAACATAAAGAAGTATTTTAAAACATAAAAAGTATTTATGATTTTGTGTCTATTCAGATTAAAGGAGGAACTTTCATTCACTTCTGGCATGATAGGTGGATCGAAAACAATACATTCAAAGAAAAATACCTAAGACTCTACAAAATTAGCAAACAGAAGATGGATACGGTGTCTATGATTTTTGGCAATGGATGACGTTTCCATTTTTCTCGAGAGTTGAATCCTATAGAAAGGATATATTTATTGGAGCTGAAATTTGATGTTAGGAATGTAACTTTGGTTCAGGGTGAAGAGGATTCATTGGAAGGAGACTGCTCAGCTAAGCATTTTTGTTGGAAACTAACAGATGATGAACCGGACTGGTACGGCCACAATATCTTGTCCAGCAAGTTCGTTCCTTCGAAAGTTATCTTTTTATTTTGGGCTTCTATTCATGACTCTATTCCAACTCGGAGCATGTTGCAACATAAAAGACTGGTGATTCAATCAAACCTGTGCCTTTTTTTGCAATGTTGCCGTGTAAACAATGGAGCACTTATTCATTCATTGCAGTTGGGCTACTTCACATTGGGAGTTCTTTATCTCTGCAGTCAAGGTGGGGTGGGTAATGCCTTTCGATTTCAAAACATTAATGCAAAGTTGGATAATTGAGAGATGCTCAGGCAGGGTCAAATTGGTTAGGCATTTAATGCCTATTGCAAATTGCTGGCAGTTTTGGAATGAACGTAATAGGAAAGTTCACGGTGGTACGCCAAAATCCAAGTATGAGTTGGAGTGTGCTGTTAAACTGGATATTTCCCTATGGAGTTCTTCTACAGACATTTTTAAGAATTTCTCTATGAGCCAAATTCTTAATCATTGGGAGGATTTAATGGTTATGTAGCTATTAACTTTTTGATCTTTTTGTTTCTATGGTGCTTTGCACCTTTGTACATAACTTGTGTTTCTTTAATATATCCTTCATTTTTTATAAAAAAAAGGGGAGTCAAAGGCGGTCTATTTAGCAAGGAACGATCTGACAAGGAGCACATGGTCTACGGAAGCACCTGTACGGTTTCAAGTATGTTGACTTACAGGAGAAGACGGAAAAAACACGTGTTTGTCATCCAGAGCAGGACAATGTCTAATAAAAAGATCTTGTTTAATCCCGATAAGCTCATAGATCATTAATTTTGTGGAAAACTGTTTACTACTTTTTGGAGCAGATCTTTGTATATAAACTATTTGTACTATTATATTTTGGCAACGATAGCATGAGATTTGCTTACAAAATTAAGACAACGGTTTCAGTCATCCGCGCGTGTATGCGCCGTGTAAGACATTAATGAACATTAAAGACAGTGACATGCGTTGATTTCCAGATTGGCGGTATTATACCTACCACCCAAAGAGAAGGACCATCTAACGAGAGTACATAGTGAAATAGAAATCGGAGGGCATGACTCACCTCCGCGGTAGCATAGGTGGGGAGGTGGATCACAATTTTATTAGCTTACTCCACAAGGGTGGTCGCAGGGAAATCACTTAGAAATTAGCAAATCACAGACGAGCAAGCCCTTACCATATTGTCTGATAGGAAGTTTATAAAACTCTTGGAAAAGAAGTATGGGTTGCAAGCATAGGCTAGCACCTATACTTTAACGTCGTGGTTTTCATCTAAGTCATTACCCGCCCGACGCCTGCAAAGTTCAAAACACCAAATTTAAATTATTCGAAGGAAGTAACAGTGCAACAAAACACATGCATCGGTCTGTTATGTCGCTAAACGAATACGCAGAAGAAGAGAATGTGTGTCTTCGAGAATTTTGAAATCCCTTTGCATGGGACTCATTTACGTGGTACATTTTTCTAAAGGGGAACAACATTTTCTCGTGAAAGACATGTGTCAAGCGTTTATGCAAAAGTTCTATTCCAAACCCGTAAGGATCTCTATCTCAGATTTGGGTAAGGTTAGGTATCACAAGGGTATGAATTAGGGCACTCGCGCGGTGCTTCCGAGCCGAATATTTCAGATGGCACACCGAACATGATACCCTAAAATTGTTTGAGAATGTTGGAATTGACAGTTTTGCGGACTTAAGGAAGCGTATGGTCTAAAAGATGTTACCAACAAAGAAATAAAGTCGGCGCCCAAACCTTGGTCTCGTTCGGTTATTTATGCTAGAGAAAAAAAACTGGGAAATCAGAAGAACGGGCCTTTAACAGAAACTACGACAAGCGTAGCAAACGGGGAGTGGAAAGGGCACTCACGGAATTTGCATCATCCTATGAACAAGTGTTGGATCTATTAAAAGAAAGGGTAAAGAATGACGATATCACATGACAACTCCAACAAAAGAGCCGACGAATCAAACAAGGGTCATGTTAGATATTGTCTCTTCCATCAAAAATACTTGGTTGACTGTTCCGCATTACGTGGGAAAGTGTATTTGAACCAGTTCCGCATGACGTGGGAGACTTGGTTGACTGTTCATCCAATACTTCACTTACTCCTTGAACTTCCAGTACGAGTTACTCACTTTATCATCGTAGATGTATTGTTATATCACACGTATTGTAGGCCGCCAGACTAAAACCCTGGCGAATATCCCCCATGTGACATGATTGACGTATCATATGAAGTATGCATTGCAGACGAGTATTTGTTTGGTCAATCATTGACTTATCTAGACTGTGAGTCTTAGTTTGATGAGTCGAGCATAATTCTCAATAGTGAATGTGACATGCTCTGACTCATCATTATGATGAATTAAGCATAAGGTGATTGTTAGGACAACAATGATGCTTAGACGTTGAGTTTGATGAATTATTGATGATTGTGTAATATCATTATGCAAGCTGAGGCAGCAATGATACTCGAATGATTTGGATTGATGAACATAGGTCTAATGATATTGCAAGATCGATCATGGACCAATATGTATTTTGATATGTTAAGCTTTTGACAGGAAATCAAATCTTGCTGAGTTATTATAGAATACTCATCCTCGATCCAGCATGTCATGAGTAGTCGAATGACGAAGTAGAGATATTAAAATATTAGTAGATATCGGATAATTAACCATTTGGATGGTCGACCAATGAAATGTTACTTCTCAACTGGACAGTCGAGCAACAAAAAATATTGGTAGCAAGACCGAACATTAAATATTTATTAAAATATTGGTTACCGAATCAATATGAAAATTATTGATGTTCACACCTAATTAGAATTACGCTCAGCGCATATGAAACCCTAAAGGATTTGGGCAATAAAATCTCATTCACAAGGACTTGACTTTGAGATTCTTACTAGGACATATAATCAAATCTTAAGTCTAATATGGATAGAATAGAGATCCGAGGGTGGAGATAACCGCTTTTCTCGACCAATAGGAATGAACCATCCATTGGTGATGCTGAATTGTGGGACATCAAATGTATCTCCAACTAGGCTTTCAATCGGCGGCTTTTTCATTCGTATAATTCTCTGATCACAAGAGAAATGTCCAATTAGTGTAAAAAGACTAATCAAATGAATAAATTGTTCTTGTTCTTCACGTAATTTTGACGATTATTCTTGCGATTAAATAGAGGATTAATCAAATAATTAATTAACAAATGGGTGATATGACTCCATCCATCAGCGTCCTCTTTCAACTCTACCATATTGGAAAAAGGAAAAAAAAAAAAAAAAAAAAGGAGCTTAAGGGGAAAGAGTTTACCTTTTAACTCTTCATTCTTCTTGAAGATTATCCATAGTGAGGTTGTGAAATTTTGATTTTCAAGATGGAGATTATTGCATTTAGCGTGCCACTTTGATTGCTTATTTTTTTGTTTACTTTCTTTGTGGTCTTTTGGCATCATTCACAAGTTTTGAAAGCCATCTATTCCTTCCAAATTTTCTGCAAAGAAGGAAGAGACAATTTCTTCAATTTGTATTTTTGATGGTAGGAGAAGGTAAGTTCATTTGTAAGAGTTTGATCGAGGCATCGAATGTGTCACTTGCGACAAGATTATGAATTTGCACTGTAAATGAGGGAAAAGGGACATCGGGAGTAACGGGTTTAGAGTGATTTTTTTTTGTCAATAGTTTTGTCTCAAATAAGGAAGTAGGATTTTGTTATTAAAAGCTTCTTTCTTTTTAAAACATCTTGCGAATATTTAGAAATATTAAAATTCTTCATTAACTTGGTGTGGGTTTGTTCTTATTTGAACAAAAAATATCGAAATATATAAGATAGAATTGAAGGGAGTGATGGATTAAGGGGAGAAGGACCGTCTAATATGGATAGAGACCCCACACTACACCCTCACTATATCTTGATAATAATTTCTAGATCTAAACTTATTTGATATGAAAATGAAGATAAAAATGCTAAAATTGTAAAATGGACACCGACCAATAGGAATGAGGACCATCCATTGGTGGTGGGACCGGCTAGGCGGTGTATATAGAAATGTCCAATTAGTGTAAAAAAGACTAATCAAATGGACGATTAATTAAATAGAGGATTAATCAAATAATTAATTAACAAATGGGTGAGACGGGCCGGCCATATTGGAAAAAGGAGGACCGACCATGGTGGCCCACGTGCCACTTTGATTATTTTTTTTTCTTTCTTTGTGGTCGTTCGAGCATTAATTTGTATTTTCATAAGAGTTTGATCTGGAATGAAACTCTTGATTTTTTGCTCAAATAAGGAAGTAGGATTTTGCTTCAACATCCAATATTTAGAAATATTAAAATATTAATATTAAATATATTAGATAGTGTAAAGACCTAATGGTTGCGGCACCACCTGCTTAGCTAACCATAATTGAGCAATATTTGACAAGATATATGGATAATCAAGAGTTTACTTGAATGAGGAAGTCATGGATTAAGAAAATAATAATAAATAAAATAAAAAATGAACAGACCGGCCACAACACTGTCGGCATGGCCGTCCAATGGGCTCGATCCTGCGCATTCCTTTTTATCTTTATTTATGATTTTCTCTTTCATCTATTGATGAGTTTTTCATATCCTCGTTCATCCATGTTTTGGGTGCTCGTTTGAGCATTATTACTAAATACACCCACGCATTTTCTCGGGGCTTACTCGATGGTGGCTCGTATGTCTGAAGGCGAATATTCACTACTAATTCATGGAATTCAGCTAAGAAAAACCACAAATTGAAGTAGAAAAATATTGTGGTGAAGATAAAATATTTTTCTAGGAATTCAGTTAACGAATACAGAACTAGAATATTTTGACAATTAAGTATTGAGGGACATATTGAAAGAAATCCTAAAATGACCCTTATAACCTTTTCGTTGGTCATTTAGTAATATAATTATTTTGCCCCTGGTCCAAAACTTGATGAATATGAATTTTCACCTTGAATTATAAAATAATTAGTGTGCCCTTAGTATGTAAAACTATTGTTTTACCCCCGGTGTGAAATCTGTCCAAAATGACTATTTTACTCTTTGTCGAAAATCTACCATCAATAACAGAGCAATCGAATATTGATAGTTGAATCAATATGAAAATATTGCTTAGCAGAGCAATTAGATATTATATTAACTAAAATATTAGTGGTTGTACCGGATATTAAATAATTAATCAAAATATTGATAGCTGGATAAAAAATCCACCATCAACATTAAGTCCCCTGCTTAGTGTGGTACAGTCATGTTCGTAGTATGCACTAGATGGTGATTTTTACTAACATAAGCAAAATAAAGAATTGAACTTAGTCATTAAGCTTTTACCAGAAATTCTGATTTGATTTGATGCTCCAGTGATGTTGAATAATTGTAGCATGAGAAATGAATCATGTAGTAGTGCTTGCAGGATGATATAGCATCGTTTGGAGAGCATAAATTGATGCACGACTGACCAGCGTGGTAGAAGAACCGATTTTGTATGACTATGTCTTGTTCTTCTTGTAGAAGGAAATTCATTTTTCTCTAACCAATTGATATGGAAAGGAGTTTAGGCACTTCTGTCATTCTTCATCTAACAACAGGTTGGTCTTCAAGGAAATAATTATGTACCACCAATTGCAGTGGAATTACTTTCTGTATGAGCTCATGGGAAAAGAAATACGGTAATATGGACGATCAACTTTGGTTGATGAATCTTCTGAAAATATGGTGCATGATTGCTTGTGATAATCTTGGAAAGAATATGAATATTTATTGTTGCGGCTCTAACTCTCCAAATGGTTTGCGGTGGACCCAAATAAATATTCATCTTGTATCACGTTCATAATAACATGAAGTTGTCACTTGATGGTTGAATGGATGAGAATCCATGTGGGTAATGAGAAATTTTATCATAATTCGTCATCATTAGGTCTTTGTTAAAAACGTTATAGATTTTTCATACGTTTTGATGCCAAGGAGATAAGTTATCTGGATCCAAGAAGATTTTTATGTTTTAAGCCCGTTTAGGGCCTCAAATTTGCGAAACAGAAAACTCATAGGAGAATTCCTGAAAATTTTCAGTATCAAAACGTATGGGTACGTAGATCATTAAAATCAGACACTGTATGAATATTTTAAGGAATTTTTTTTATTATTATTATTGATCAGCAAAGCAAAAATTTTCACTGATCAAAAAAGGGAGTACAAAAGAATTGTACCACCCAAAGAGAGTATAGGGAAGAAAAGAAAGAAAAAGAACAAGACAATAGTACAGATACAAGGACAGGGAGAAAGCAAACCAAAACATCTACACCTAAGGAAATTGAAAGTACGTAAATTTCCAATTCTTAATGACAGTTTCAAAAGAAACCTGCAGAAACTCAATAAAACATAATGCCCATGTAAAAAAGCAGTATTTTGCTTTAGATATAACCCCTTGAAGCTCCAATTTCTTCTCCGAGAAGACCCTAGCATTCCTTTCCAACCAAATTGATCAAGTTACCATTAATTGCAGGTATCATATCCCGCAACCTCTTCCGCGGCTTCATCAAATCCTTTGCATGCCAGGTTCACAGCAGAGTCTTCATCGAGGAAGGGAGGAAAAAATAAAACTGAATTTCTCTCCTAAAATGGTTCCACAACCCTTGAGCAAAAACACGGTGAATAAATAAATGATGCATAGTTTCGGTTTCACCACAAAACACACAACCACTGCAATTTGCATACCTCTGCGCCTAAGAAAATCCTTCGTTGGAATTTTATTTTGAAGAACGCACCAAATAAAAAAAAAATTAGGAGGATATGGCAGCCCCCAAATATGCTTGAAGATCCGGCTATCAGTACATGAAATAAAATCTCGACGAATAAATTCATAACACGACTTGACAGAAAAAATCTTATCTTTGTTGAGTTTGCAATTGATTTCATCCTCATCAGACCAAAAAAAATTCACCCTATTAAGCTTGGCCTTTATAGTCTCCAACTGAGCTCTCAAAATTGTATCAAGTCTGTTTGGGATTTCGAGATTCCAACTAGCTGGAATAGTATACCTATTACTAACCGTACCAATAAACTTACCTTTGGAACGAGCTTTGTTGTAGATATTAGGGAATTCGGTCTTCATATCTCTGTTAAACAGCCAACAATCTTCCCAAAAAGTAACTTTGGATCCTTTATTGACTTTGAAGGTAACATTCTCTTTTAAAATTGAAGCTCTAGCCATAATTCCCTTCCATATTGAGACCCCATAAGAACCTTTAGGGTGATTAGAAATAAAAGGTTGTTCACTAATGCCATACTTCTCATTTATTATCTTCCTCCAAAGCATGTCACCCTCTAATACAAATCTCCATAACCATTTCACTAACAGAGCATCATTCATATGCCTCAAACTCTTCATCCCAAGCCACCCCCCCCCATTGCTTTTTTTCTTAGTTAATTGAGACCACCTCACTACACGAATTTTCTTCTTACGATGGTGCCCATCCCATAGAAAATCTCTCATTATTTTCTCAATCTTATTAGCCACAGAAACAAGAATCTCAAATAAAGACATGAAGTAAATAGGTAAACTAGCTAATACACTTTTGATTAAAGTAATTTTACCAGCCCTAGAAACATTCGATTTATTCCAGTAAGATAAACGTTGAGTGCACTTATCTATGACTTGGTTCCATTTCCTTGTACCTTTATACCTATCACCAAGAGGTAATACCAAATAAGAAGTAGAGAGATAATCGCTAAGACAACCCAAAATAGAAGCAAAATGACTCATATCAGCATTCAAAGCCACGCCATATAACTTACTTTTCGCGAAGTTGATTTTAAGACCGAGATAATAACTCAAAACCTATCAAAATCATTCTCAAGTGTTTCAACCGATCTTCATTGGCATCTAGAAAAAAAAAAGAATCGTCTCGCAAAACTGGAGATGCATAATAGAAATCCCATTACTTTTGACATTAAAACCGTTAATATAACCTTCCTCTTTAGCTTTTAACATCATCAATGAAAGAACTTCAGCGACAATAAGAAATAGAAAGGGAGAGAGAGGATCACCTTGACGAATTCCTTTTTACTAGTGAAGTAGCCCTAGGCATTTCCGTTGATAGTAACCAAGAACCGAACTATCTGTACACAAATCATAATCCATTTTATCCACTTCTGACCGAATGCCATCCGCATCATAGCTTCTCTCAAAAAATCCCAACTCACATTGTCGAAAGCTTTTTCGAAATCGACTGTACATAAAAGACCAGCTTTCCCATATTTTATTCTCGAATCGATTAATTCATTGGCGATCAAAACCCCATCTAGAATTTGTCGTTGTTTGAGAAATGCAGATTATTGTTGAGAGATGATCTTAGGCAAAGCTTGTTTTAAACAATCTGCCAAAACCTTAGTAATAATCTTATAAGCCCCATTAACCAAACTTATAGGTCTCAAATCAGAAATTTCTTCAACTGTATCCTTTTTAGGTATTAAAGTTACAAAAATATTTTTGAATCTCCAATCCAAAACACATGACTCTTGCAACTCCTGTATAACTTTCATAAAGTCAAACTTAATAATCTCCCAAGCCTTTAGATAAAACAGAACTTGAAAACCATATGGCCTCGGGGCCTTAGTTTTCCCCGGGGCTTTAATAATATTATAGACTTCGTTCTCGGAAATTGACTGCTCCAGGAATTGCTTCATATCTTCATCGATCTTATTAAATTTCAGATCACCCATAACTGGTCTGCCAAGAGGTTTATCTTGAAATATTTTCTTAAAGTGATTTATAATTCCTTCTTTGATTTCCTTATCCTCTTGAGTTATTCTACCGTCTACTTTGATTTTATTGATGTGGTTTTTTCTTCTTCTTCTGTCAGAGGCAATCTTGAAGAACATCCACTCTACTTCTAGCCCTCCATTTTTCAGCCACCAAACCAATAATATTACCATAATTTTGCTGAGCCAGAACTCTCTTGTCCCATTGTTATTCAGTCAAACCACCATTATTAGTTTCCTCCTCCATATCCAAATGCATAAACTCTTCTTCCAAATCTTCTAGTTTTCTAACCACATCCCCAAACTCTATCTTGCTCCAAGTCTTGAGTTTAAACTTTAACATTTGAATCTTCTTAGCGAAAATAAAACCTACTTAACTTAAAAAAGCAAAAGAATTTCAGCACAATTGTAATAAATTAAGGAAATCAGGGTGATTAAGCCAATAAATTTCACATCAGAAAGGGCATGGTCCTCCTTTAACACCTTCACGTATTAGAGACAGCGGGCAATGGTCGGAACAAGGTCTTGGAAGAGCAATTTGAAATCACTGCCGAAACTTCTCTTCCCAATCACTAAAAACAACAATTCTGTCGATTCTGCTTCTAATGTTATTTAATTGATTGTTGTTGTAGATACCAAAAACCACACCCGACGCGTGGCGCCAAATGAAGGCCAAAGTAGTATAACATCCCTAGTATAGTTTACATAGTATCTTAGCTTAGTTTCCTTAATTTGTAAGTAAAGGATATTTATGTAATTTCCGCCTCTTTGCTCTAGTACTTAAACAAAAAGCAAGAGAGAGAAAAGGGATCAGATTTTATTTTCTCTAACTTCTTCTTCTTTCTAAAAAAAAACTAGATCTAGAGCTCCAAAACTCATTAATGGAGTCTCATATAAATACAAAATATTATAGTGAAAATCATGGATGTAGATCCCTTTATGGATCGAACCATGTAAAAATTGTGTGTGTTCTTTACATCTTTAGCACTTCATATCATCATTTTAGTGTTCAAAGAAGCTAGATCTATAAATTGCTCTATATATTTGAAGTTGAAATGAGCCAAGAACAAGGAAATAATAAATTTGGTGTAACTATGGATTTTCCGTAGTTACATTTTGGCACCAAATCAATGAATTTTTCTTCTTTTGCTCCTAATGGCTCCAATACACCTAATAAACTCGAAAGCAATCATAAGACACATAATTCACACGAAAACATAGCAAAGAAAGCATAAATACTAGATATAAATTAGGTGTTTTAGACACCTATCAGATTCCCCCACACTTAGACTTTGCTAGTCCTCGAGCAAATTAAACAAAATAATTCTAAAATACATACAACTCCGTGTCGTCGAGGCTACGGTTACTCTTAGCATAAATAACAAGCCTTTAAACCACTAGGTGTCCCTAGTGGACGAGTTATAGTCTCGTGAGGGTTTACTAGAGATATACCCACAAAACCTATTTTTCCAACTTACTAGTTCTCCGTAATGATAGCATCCAACGCGCTAAGAAGACATAGAGATTCTGCACACTAGTCATAAGAAGTTAGACACATAAATGAACACAATCTCATTCTTAAAAGTTGAGAGAGAAATAACCATCCCTTCTCGACAAAAATTCGGGTTCGGAGTGATCAAAAGTCTCGACTGTGCCTCACAAGAAAGGGTTTTATGAAATTGCTTTCAATAATAAACAACTTTTTATGGGTCACACATGTGTCCAGGTTGGAATGAAGAGAGAATCCTGCGACACGTTGAATGGTAGGAAGGCAAACCCTCCGAATTGTTTTGAAAACCCACATCTTTTATCATTTTTGAAAACCCATTTTTCTGACGATCTCTTCGAAAGGAAATCAACCATTTAACGAAGGTGGGAATATGCTTACTTACCTCGTTATCTGTTTGGCGTGCATCTAGCACCACTTTCACAGCATTCATAGAAACGTCTTCGGTCTTCTATCGGTGTCTTCATCTTCGTCTTCGGTCTTCAACTCTTGATGATAACTCTTGAACTTCGTAGAATCTTGACAATATAACTCTTTTCCTCAAATTCCTTATTGCTTGAAACTTCTTTGTAGATATTCCTTCTTCCATTGGCTTTATTGAAAGAATACAAAACTAAAAACGAACTATACAAACCCTAAATATGATACAATGAATTTTTCTTGTCTTTTTTTTTTCTTTTTCTTTTTTTTATATATATATATATATTTTTTTTATGAGACAAGAAAAATAAATACAAAATAAAAACAAAATAATAAAAACTATTAACGAACCTAAAAATTTTCTCTTGTTTTTTTTTTTTTTTTAATTTTTTTTTAGACAAGAGAAAACAAATAAAATAAAATACAAAGGCCGTGGTATAAGTACTTTACCGCTTGAATCTTCACATCTTGTATGTCTTGATATCATAAACTTCTCGAACTCTCATCCTTGATAATTTTCACTCTTGTACAATAGTCTTCAACTTATAAAAATTATGCTCCTTGTTTTTTGTTGCTTTACTTGAATCAAATCTCCTCAATTACTCGTATCGTTGCTTTTAAACCTTGAACGTCTTCAACTTTCCTTCAAATTTGTGATGCTCCTCTTGTTGATGATGATGGTGTTTCTATGGACCTGTTGGTGTAGAGAGAGATAAGGTGGATGGTGCTAACTGCGAACAAGATTACAAGTGGTATGTAAGTTAGCAATTCGATGTCACCAACATGGTTGATAAAAATAGCACTCAAGAGATCAAAATAGTGCTTCTATTGGTGGGAGGTTGGGCAGCTCACCATTCTGCCCGGAATTTACGTACGATGACACACACTCTAAAAGCACAAATTTAGACAGGTACAAAGAATTGAAGGTTGGTGCCTCACATTATGTAACATGGGTAGTCTCCACTATAGGGGATCACTACTCTAATACCGAATTCAGTCTGCACCTTATTTGCCACTGGCATGGTTAAATCCAACTTTAACTCTCATACAATTAAGAAACCCGATCATGTTCTCTGTCATCTCTAAGTTCAATCACTCTTATGAGATTCTCGATGTAATCTTAGCGACATGTATACTATGTGACTCTAAACTAACTACAAGTTGGAGTTTTCTTATTCACTAGTTTACACAAAAGTTGAAAATTGCAAAAATTTACAACGCAAATGCTTAACCACTCCCCCACACTTAAACTTTACATTGTCCTCAATGTAAATTGAATCGTCCAAAGTAAGTCAAGGTGGGAAATAATATAACAATATGCGACAAGAAAAAGCTAAAAACAAGAAAAGAAAAATTAAAAGATAAGAGATACAAAACCTATGGGTTGCCTCCCATGTAGCGCTTGGTTTAAAGTCATCAGCCCGACTATATCCTTGCAAGATTCATTCCCCATATACCAACAATCTGAAAAGTTGGGGATCCTTCCATAGAACCTGTTTTGCAAACACTAGCTTCACACAAATATTAGTACAATAAAGCAAAAGTGAAGCTATTAACCGATAAAAGCTTCCCCCACACTTATTCTTGTCCACACTTGGAAGTGTATAAAGAATATAGAAGTCGGGTACTTCCACGGTTTCTTGTTTCAAAACCTCCATAGTATGAGAATCAAGTATCTCTAATGGCGGAAAACGAGAAACAAAGTCATCCAACAATATTCTCGAAGCACATACATTCAAACCAATAAGAGGTAAAGGAGAAGAAACAATAGGCAAAGGGTTAGATAAACCTTGCACAATCTCTTGTATTACGGAATCCTCTTCATCCTTGAAAAACTCAAGTGAATTATTCACCTCTTGTATATCATGGTCCTCTATCAAACCTTGCAACCATTCTTCGTCCGTTTCTGCCTTAACCAAAGTCTCGACATAAACATCATCATTACAATCATTTGCAAGCTCAATTGGGTCTTCCACAATATTGGTTAAACCGGTTTCATTCTCAACATATTCCTCCTTTTTGTTGTAAGGCACATACTCTTTTGCGGATCCAAATTTTATTATAAGAAACTTTTTTAGAACACTCGAAAATGCATCATTCTCAAGCTCCACCCTTTGAATAGGCTCTTGATCATTATTAAGATCAATGCTTGAGTAATCTACACAAGTGTCAACATATTCCTCTTCGTCTTCATCTTGATCCCAAAAAGACTCCATTGTACACTCCTCGGGGATGTCACCATGAGTTGTTTCAAGCAATGTATCATAATCACCGTCACTATCATAGTCAACATAAGATTGGTCCTCGCTGAATTTAGTGTTGCTAATCTCGAACTCATCCTTTTGAATAGGTGAATGATCATTATTACGATCAAGAGTTGAGTTAACTACACAATTATCAACAAAAGTGCCCAAGGATTGGCCTTTTTCCACATTAGCATCAATCAAATATTCATCACAAACCATATGCACATTAGAATTATCCATATCTTCCTTTCATTGATCATGCCTCTTCGCAAGCTAGCAATACCTTCACGAAGTTCTTGGAGTTTCTCATTTGTAGTCTCTTTAGTTTTTTGAAATTCCTCTTGTAAAAAGTTGGAAACTTGATCTATAAAGTTAGAGACTTTTTGTTCACGAACATAAGAATCCTCCTATCCTTGTGGTTGTTCACACACATACCCGCCATAAGGTTGTTGAGGAAAACCACAAGGTTCCATGGAATATTGGTCATAACCAATGAATTGGTTTTGATTATACCCCTGGAATTGGTAGTTGTCATATTGTTGAGGTTGTTGAAAACCGTATCCATCCATGTAGTATGCTCCTTCCATGAGAAACAAGCACTTGAAATAAAAATTCTCAAACCAAGGTTAAAACCTAGAAAATAAGAAAAATAAAACAAAAACTAAAAACAAAAATAAGAAACCAAAAACAAGTGACAACCGCTGCCTCCCCGGCAACGGCGCCAAAATTTGATCGTTGTCGTAGGCGTCAAAAATATAAATTACACTTTCTTACTACTCAAAATATATAATGAAGCAAGGGCAAGAAAGGATCGTTCCCATAGAGAGGACTAGGTTGTCAATATGTTTCGGTATCTTATAAGTAACACGGGAGATTTTCTGATTTTTATAAACTAAAATAAAATAAAGGCAAACAATAAAAATAAACACGCAAACCAAGAATGAGAAAGTATTGGTCATGGATTTCGTTTTCAATCACAAACATGTTTTCAACACAATAACTAGAATTGATATTTTATCAAAGGCCCTAGAATACCTTGATCGCAAGAATATGCCGCTAATCTCCCCTTGTCATCAACAAACACATTAAAAGATGCGAATATGAATTCTATCTAAAGGAACAACCTAACGTGTAAAAGCACTAATCAAGTTTAATTCCCTAGATGCATTAGGTTCTATGAAATCAGGCCAATCAAAGCAATCGAACGTGTAAAAGCACTAATCCGATTTAACAAAGGTTATGGTTCACATAAGATCATAAGAATATATCACTACAAACTATAATCTTATTTATGCTACTTGCAATCAGGAATTATCACTTTTGCGTATAATAACCCTAATCTAGCAATAAAGATGAAAGCAAACTCAATCGATTCGCAACTCGACTAAACAAGCATTCAAATCTTGTAACAATATTAATAGTGAATCATAAACAATAATATGAGAGAAAACTAATTTATTGCAAAAAAATTCATGTTTGGAAATCCAACTAATTCATAACCAAAAGAAAACTCTAGCTCATATTCATGGAGTTCATAACAAGAAGAAAGAGAAAATCTTTCATGGTTCTAAACCCTAGAAAACAAAGTAGAGGCCAAAAGATAATAATAAAAGATATCTAAAGATAAAGATATTAGCTCCCTCATTAGGTAAAAGTCTTCTCTTTTTATATGTTTCTCAATTTCCATAAAGGATACTCCTTCCAATATTAGGTCTTCTCAAAACCCATCTCCAAGTGGTCCACCAAGCCCATGTGTGAGAAAAAACCCATGTAAAATTATGTCCAAAATTCGTCGCCGGAAAATTGGGATTATGGCGGAAATTTGCCCGGAGTCCGGTCCAGGAAAAAGTATCTCAGGTGACCGGCAAAGTCAAACCGGTCAACGGGTCAACGATCCAACTCGGCCGGGTCAACTCAGAGGCTGACCGAGTCAAGC
Source organism: Papaver armeniacum (assembly GCA_023531295.1). Taxonomy (NCBI): domain Eukaryota; kingdom Viridiplantae; phylum Streptophyta; class Magnoliopsida; order Ranunculales; family Papaveraceae; genus Papaver; species Papaver armeniacum. Next base: position 114,182 of record JAJJWW010018487.1, on the reverse strand, counting down.
CTGGTCAGTGAGTCAGATGGGTGAATCAGCTGAGTTAGGTAGTCAAGTCTGAATCAGAGACTGAGTGAAAGTCTAACTGAAGTTAGTCAGAGTCTGATTAGCACATGCCTAGGCCATTTTGCAAACTTGCACAGGCCATAATCTTCTACAGCGCCATGATTGCGCACCATTCATACTCAGGCTTCAGTTTCAGTTGTATCCTCTCCGTTCTTAGCAACACTACTTCCTTCTCTTCCTTTTCGCCAACAGTGCATCACAGTCCATCTCCATCTCCCTGTTCTTCTCAATTGCACTTCATAACATTGCAGCACCACAATCTCTGTAACTCCTTCACATCTCAGTTCACTGCCACAATTGCGAACCCATATTTCCCTCGCAGCAACGTACTCTCACTCCATCGACTGCATCAATTCAGAAACTAGCCCTTATGTACATCTGTGACAGCAACTCAATCCTCCTTGTAACTCAATATCTCAGTCGACGGCATCCACCCAAAACCTCCATCAAGATCGACTTTGTAGCCGCATTGAGCCATAAATCGCCATCATTGCCACCAATACCATTCCCTGTAAACCTCATTAACTCCACCTGCAATTTCATATTCTCTCAGTAACTAACGGCAACAACTTCTTGTTCAACAAGTACCACCATTTAGCTTGCGGAGACACGCAATCTTCCATCAAGTCAATCTCAATCGCCATTTGCAGCCAGTAGAACTTCCTTCGGTTGTAATAAAACCACCTATAATTCCATGTTCCCCCAGAACTGCAGTTCCTTCTCATTCTTCTCAAGCACAGCAACAACCAATTCAGCTCTGCCCAACCATTGCACCTGTAACCTAAACATTCATCTAGACAGCAAAACCTCAATCTGTAGTTTCATTCTTCGCTTCTGCCAGCACCATGCACAAACCCATAATACCCATTTCTGAGATTCCAGCTGTATCCAACATTTACTCCACTGAGAACCCAAGCTTAGCTTCATGCCATTCCCAGCTACCGTCTATCCGCAGCTACACATTGTCACAACTATCTCACTTCAGTCCAAGCTCCCTGCAACATTCTTCCATCTCAGCGGCACACAAGCTCAGTTTCTATAGTTGCACTTCCCTGTACAAACATCTCAGCACAAGACCATTCAATCCATTCTCATGCTCAAACCTGCTATTCAGTAACTCCACCACACAAGTACATACCACCACCAGCTGCTTTCTTACCATTTCCTGCAATACATTGCACCCAATTAGTTGCACAGAGCTGCATCTCTTGCACATATCACCAGCTCCAATCCCAGCAAAACACCAACAACATCCATTTGCTTCAAATCCCAGTTCTACACATCCCATAGCAGCAACCCTAACTTCCAGATTTACTTCCACAATTTCAATACCCTGAGCTCTGTATCCTTCTTCTACTTGAACTCTGTCCATACCAGCAACGCCTTACCATTCTTTCTCAATGCCTTAGAAGCAACACCCACCAGGCTCATGCCATCTCTTCCATGGATTTGTTCTTCACCATTTCAATTTCATAAACCTCCTCCCTGTATCTTTACCAGCCTGCAATCTCTGAATCAAACCCCTCTCGGAATTGTCACATAAATCAATTCAAACCCGTACCTGCACTGAATAGCAGCATCAGAATCATCTCAATCTACTAATTCCTTCTCGATCTCGGACCACCAACTTCACTGCCACTTTCGTCTCTCCTAACCCTCTCTAATCAAAGACCTCACCTGTTAGATATTGACATCGAACCCATCATCTAACAAACCCTAGCTTCAGATTCATAATCTCCATTTCTGCCCAATCGATTCACCAATAACTCCATCTCTGCATCACTCCATGATAATCATCATCTCTGCCAGCATCAATCCCACGAGCTCAACCAGACTTCTGTGACGACCATCAGCATCAATTACTCTTTCCTTCCCCCTGCTCATCCATTTCTCTTCTTCTTCATTCTCGAGTTTTAGACGAAAGATAAGTGAGAGAATTGTTTCATCTGAATTTTAGGTTTTGTGTAGGAGTGGAATTGGATATATCCACTCGGAGTGAATTCTATAAGGGGTACCCTGGATGATTCTAGGCACCCACTCCTTAGATAAGGACCACCAAAGATGTCCCCCTATCGCTTCTCTAGACTAAGCTGCAATGGCTGTGCTTGGTCCGGCTCTGCTCCCAATAGCAATTGCGCATGAAATGACGCTTTTCCCATTTTCGCTCCAAATCAATGAATTTTTCTTCTTTTTCTCCCAATGGCTCCAATACACCTAATAAACTCGAAAGCAATCATAAGACACATAATTCACACGAAAACATAGCAAAGAAAGCATAAATACTAGATATAAATTAGGTGTTTTAGACACCTATCAGTAGATCCCTTTATGGATCGAACCATGTAAAAATTGTGTGTGTTCTTTACATCTTTAGCACTTCATATCATCATTTTAGTGTTCAAAGAAGCTAGATCTATAAATTGCTCTATATATTTGAAGTTGAAATGAGCCAAGAACAAGGAAATAATAAATTTGGTGTAACTATAGATTTTCCGTAGTTACATTTTGGCACCAGAGAACAGGGACTGAGTAAAGGAATTATCCTACCTGCAACTAGTTGATTCAAAGAAAAGATCCAGAGATTTTGATGAAGTTTGGTCAAGCAAGATCCAGCGAAGTTAGCTACAGCCAGCCACTTGTTCCAGTTAGTTGACGAGTTTTGGAGGGAAAATACGGAGAGAAATTACAACAAAATATCATACTTACAGACAACAAACAACTTCAGCAGAAGCACAATTGGATTCCGAGAAAACATCAACAACCATGATGAAGCCAAACAAATCTACACCAGCAATTAGTCTCAAAACGACAAATCTCTTCCCTATCTATTTAATTTTCTGTTTAGCTATTCAGATCTGGAAGTTTTAAGCAACCTTTAGAGAAAAGTTTCATATGCACTAAGAGTTTTTCTTCATGAAAACTTGATTTTCTTTTCTTATCGTGAATCAAAACAAGTTTTGTTCACAGATTTACAACAAACAAACCTTGTTTTACAAACCCAATCATCGGATTTCAAAAACACGGAATGTAAAAATCTTCCATCGATTTGGGGAAGTTTTCATGAAAGAACTCAGGCGAACATACATTCTTGGCATAATAACAACTATCTTAAACTTACACAGATTGTTCACTAACTTGATTGGTTGTTTGTTGTATGATTAGATCTAGAAATTGAGACAAACGGAAGCAGCGAAGTGGGGCCTGCAAGTTTCACGTACATGAACTGATGTAGACGAAGGAGGATCTCAGTTAGCTAGACGTATTTTTTCATCAATGTGTATCATTACACGAGATGAAGAATCATATTCGTGTGATACGAGATTCCGGTAACACGAAGTGAAGCACTGCTCGCCAGAAACAATTTATCTCGTCATACAGTAATTGAATTCATATCAAAACTATATCGTCAACAACAAATAGAGTCCAACTTAGACGATCAGTGAGGAGAAGATTTGACAAAGATGAAGTCTACTTTTGTAGGAACAGAATATCGCAACACCAACACCTCTACGAAATCCATAAACGACACATAGCGAAGGCGTCGCAGACGAGTAATATAAATGACGCAATGGATGACGACAGCCAAAACACGAGAAAGATGTGAACACCTAGCGAGATATAGGAGTGTTGCGAGATTATATATTTGTACACTTGCGATATTTCGCAATTCATTCCCGAAAATAAAGGATAGCTTAGCTGTCATCCATTATGTAATACCACTATATAAAGAGCCGAACATGCCTATTGAGGAGAGATCTTTTTCGTGTGTTGAGCAAGTCATTAAGAGAGAGAAAGTTTAGAGTGATTGTAATACTTTGGTTTATCTCCTGTTCATCTTGTAACGTTTCTAGAGTTTGATCAATAAAAACTTATAATTGTTCATCTTAAAAATGATTTAATTGTATGGAATCTTGTGAGGGGTGTAGTGTGGGATTTCTGCCCAGCTACATAATGGCGCTAACTGAGTGAAGATTGATATTATGATTTGGAAGGATTTGAAGTGATAGATAAAGAATTTCAATAATTTTCAACAATTCATTAAGATTGAAGAATGACGAAGAAGATATACATAGAACTACAAGGATTTGTTAGAAGGATTCTTTGGAGAAGAAGGAAATGAAATGATCTTCAAGATATCATAATATCGCAATGGATTCGCGGGATCAATAAGGCGGTACAGGATTAAAATAAGAATGTGATGGAACTGATAAAGATTGAATTTGTACATATTCCGAATTTTCAACAATTCTTTTTATTAAAGTCATTAGGAAGAAAGTTTAAGACAAGAATTCTATTTTCTGAAGATATACTTGATCTTACATCTTCTAATGGATTAATTAAGCAAAATCGAGTAAGGGGTGTAGTGTGGGAAATCAAAAAGAGGGGCTTGTTACGTAAGAAATTGAGTTTGGAGAAGACCTCAGGAATTCATTGAAAAAGAGAAGAAGGAAATGAAATGGGAGAATCTTCAAGGATGAATAGGAGAAATGATGGAAAGATCAAAATCAGCCACCGAACTCCCCCGGTAAACAATGAGGAGAGACGGTTAGAGGCGGAGAAGCAGCAAACTTGACAAGACAGAATCATGAATTGAGGATGGAAAATATGAGGTTGCAAAATAGTGAAAACGGGAGAAAGCGTTAAAGTGGTTTGAAGGTTTGCCCGGGAACACGATCGCGTCGTTTAACCATCACAGAAGCCTACATAAGCAACAACTTCACGCGGAAGGGAATTGAAGATGTATTCGGGTTGAAACAAAGAGTTGGAGAGAGCTTAAAATGATGACAATAAGATGGAGAACCATGTGTAGCGAAATGGCGGGACGGGTTGAGGAAAGATATCTCATCCTCTCATTTGTGAATGCTCTCTTCGCGACTAACTTGTTGTATGTTCAAATCTTTAGAGTTAAAAATAATCACGATCATGCGAATTACGGGAAGAATATATCGCCTTAGAAGAAAATGAAATGAATTCTTATCCGGTCGCGAACACAAACTCGAATGCTTGTTACCTCAGTTCATCAATACGGTGGCGAAACCTTCGCAAGGACGGCGAGCAGGAGAGGCGATGAGGGACGAGCGAAGATAGTAGCCATGGGAAGCCATGATCAAGAAGAGTTTGAACGTGAAAGGAATTACTACACAATGCCAACGATAATAAGATTCGAGCTAGATCATGTGCGAAACTTATGAAAAGGCAAAATAACCGTGGAATGAACAAATTAAGATGCCTCAGAATGCTAGCGTTGAAAAGATCAAATATACTTGTGATGGAAAATGTACAGCACCTTGGAATGTTGGAATGGAACCACTTGAGCGATAGAAGTCATGAGGTTTTATTCTTACCATCGCTTCCATGGGCATCAAACAAACGATTGTAGAAACATAAAGAGAATTATTCTCGGGATGATTGATCGGGGAATGAATCACTTTCTAAAAGGAGAAGAAGAAGGCGGACATTACCACCACCAAAGTTCAAGAAAGGAAAGGAAACATTTGTGATAGAAATCGGAAAAGCCAAAAATTTGAATTGCAACTCTATCGTCCACTCTTATCGCTGTCGAAGATTTTCATGACAACGTGCTCAATCTTTGCGAGAGATCTTGATGATAAAGAAATAATGAGCCTTGCGAATTAGAAAAGTGGCGGCTATTTCCTTCTCTGCGAGATGAAGTGCCAAAAGGAAGAGAAACACATGATACTAAGATTAACCAGAAACAGTTGATGGAGAAGATGATGAGGCGAAGCTTGCTTGGCGATCAACCGAATCTTAATCGACACGGAAGTTCGGTAAATATTCTCTTCTACCATACCTACAAGGCGATGGGAGGAAAGATGAGGATTTGATCCCCTCTACATCTGAAGATATATGGCTTTAATGTACCAAAGCAAACCAAGGGAGAGGTTCACATGAGAATACCTCTACAAGAGATATTTTATTACGTTGGTCGAGATTGGGAGGCCATGGCTTCATGAAATCTTGGGAGTCGCGTCGACGTATCATTTGAATGATTGAATGATTTAACAAATATGAATAAGTAAAAAGAATGGGACGAACCTTTATGGCGTACACCTAGTTCGAATAACATTTCGTAAGAGGCAAATGTAAGACAATCCCTACATAATAGCGCTAAAATATCGTAGATAAAATAAAAATAATGAAAGGAGGAAAAATTTTATACAGGATGAGTGAAGATTGATATTGTGATTTGGAAGGATTTGAAGTGATAGATAAAGAATTTCATATAATTTTCAACAATTCATTAAGATTGTAGAATGACAAGAAGAAGATATACATCGAACTACAAGCATTTATCGATGGGAATGGATGGAAGATTGGAGATTAAAAACGTTAGAAGGAGTAGAAGACTTGAAAAGGAGAGGAAAAAAAACTATTGAGAAGAAGGAAATGAAATGGGAGAATCTTCAAGAGAAAACGCAAGAAACAATGGAGAAAAAAATCGAGTTCAATCCCCAATTCGAGGATTTTTCCTTGAAGATCGCTCTTCAAGCTATATTCAGGAAAAAGAGGCATACACCAATACAAAATAGAAAGAAGCGAGGATTATATGATCAGTGAGTGTACACACTTGGCGATCGATTAGATGAAATAGGGAAGAGCAACAATTAGGAGGTAATGGACAAGAGGAGAGAGATCAGGAAATGATTGGAGGAATAATTCATGGAAATGAAGAGATTACAGCGTTAGAGGCATTGAGACAAACAATACGCGATGAAAGGCGATTAGAAACAGAAGAACGTGCAAATCTGACAAGACAAAATCATGAGTTAAGGATGGAAAACATGAGGTTACATAATAGGAGGTCAAGAAGCACTACAAGATCAAGATCAATAAGGGAAGAAGTAACACGAAATGTGCCTGTGGAAAATGCTAATGAAGAAATTCAAGAAGAAATACAAAATGCAGATGAGGAGCGTCGCGAAAGAAGAGAAATAAGGGAAAATCATTATGTCCAACACGGTGAGGCTCTCCAAGATGGGCAAAACGATGGAAATCAGAGAGATAGACACCGACAGAGGCGAAATAATCAACAGGATGGAGAAAATCAGGAAGAAGGAAGGAGAATATTACATGGGAGAGAAGTACAAAGAAATCACCAAGCAATTCAGGATGAAATTGAAAGGCATTATACTGAACAAGGACATCTAGCTCGCGAGAGAGAAAGATTAAAAGCAGAAATGGAAGAACAGGAATTACAAGAGGCAATTCTCCAAAACAATCATGAAAATCGAGAAAGGAGGCGTGAGCGTAATCGCAATAATGCTAATATCAATGAAGAATACGATAGAGTACTAAGAAGAGCTGAAAGGTGGCAAAGAGGAGAAAATGAGAGATATAATGGTGTGCGAATCCATGAAAGAGATGAAAGAAAAAATCGCAGAGAAAGACGAGAAGAGAATGATGATCAAGATAATCAAAACGGATATGAACGCAGAAGAAGAGAGGCGGAGTTAAAAAGGCCAATGGAAGATAATTCTAGTATAAACGAACAAATTTTGAAAGAGCTAGCGGAAATGAGAGGAATGTTAAACAATAAGAAAGAAGGAGGTAGGAGACAATTAGATGAAGTTATAGAAGAAGTTGCGAAAACCCCATTCACACGGGAAATACAATTAGAAGGAATACCCCCAAAGTGCAATTTGCCTACACTAACCAGCATTTTTGATGGATCAACTTGTGCAATACAACACATCAAAGCTTATTTGAGATGTATGTTACAGTGGGAAAATCATGACGCTATATTGTGCAAATATTTTGCATCAAGTTTAACAGGAGAAGCTTTGAAATGGTTTGAAGGCCTGCCAAAAAATACTATAGCATCCTTCAATCATTTACATGCTATATTTTTAGGGGCGTACATAAGTAATAATTTCTCGCGACCTGGCATTAAAGATGTATTTGGATTAAAGCAAAGGGTTGGTGAAAGTCTGAAACATTTGACTGTGAGGTGGAAGACGATGTGTAGCGACATGGCGGGTCGTGTCGATGAGAGATATCTCATTTTATCATTCATTAATGCTATATTCGCAACCAATCTGTTATACATTCAAATCTTCAGAATTAAGAACACGATCACAATGACTGAGCTGCGAGAATTACATGAGGAATATATTTCTCTCGAGTAAAGACAAAATGAGATGGAATCATACCCAGTTGCGAACACAAGTTCGAATGCAGCGAATGCAAGCTTGTTACCTAAGTTGATAAATACAGTGGCGAGCACCACGCAAGGACAACCAGACTTGGTAATGGGTGATAATCAACAGAAGCTAGTGGCTATGGGGAGTCGTGACCAAGAAGAATATGAGAGAGAAAGAAATTTCTATAACCGCGGTGGAAATAATAAAAATTCAAAGACTTGATCAGCCGCAAGAAAATTGTGGAGGCCAAAGGCAAAATTATCATAGGGGACAAGGAAGCCGCAGGATAGCATGGGAAGAAATTGAGATGCCACCTCTCAATGCTAGCGTGGAGAAAATATGGGAAGCTATAATTTTGATGGAAAATATACCAACACCATGGAACATGGGAAAGGAGCCACCTCCAAGTGAGAGAAGCCATGAATTTTGTTCTTATCACCATTTCCATGGACATACAACAAATGACTGCAGAAATATAAAGAGAATCATCCTCAAGATGATATATCAGGGAAAATTAAATCATTTTCTAGTAAAGAAAGCACAACCTCAAGTATTGCCGCCACCTCCTACAGAAATTCAAAGGGCGAACACAACAAAAGAACGTGAAACATTTGTGATAGAAGTTGGGGCAAAAGCAAAAAATCTGTTTTGTAACTCTATTGTACATTCGTACAAGACAATTGAAGATTTCCACGATATTACTCTCAGCAGGGTTTTCGCAAGGGATGCCAATGATAAAGAAATAATGAACACCGCGAAGACATCCCAACTGGAAGAATGGCAGTAGCAGATCATTTCTTTTACCGCGGAAGAAGTACCTGAGGCCGGAGAAATGCATGACAACCCACTGGTGGTAAGATTGGAGATCAACCCGAAACCCAGCGAGGATGAAGATGATGAAGCTGAGACTTCTTGGGCAATCAACAGAATTTTGATTGATACGGGGAGTTCCGTGAACATTCTTTTTTATCATACTTACAAAACCATGGGAGGGAAAGATGCAGATTTGATTCCTTCAACCTATAAAATTTATGGTTTTAATGGTACTGCAAATAAGCCTAAAGGAGAAGTTCACATGAGAATTCCACTGAAAGGATTGTCTTCTGAAATCTTATTCTGTGTTGTTGATGTGGAATCACCATATAACGCATTAATTGGGCGACCTTGGTTACATGAGATTCTAGGCGTAGCATCGACTTTTCATCAATGTATTAAGTTTCCTCATCCAACTGGTATTGGGATTATAAAAGGAGATTGGATAGAAGGGAAAAAGTGTTATGAAGTTGATATAGAATCCTGCGAAGAAAGAGCCAAAAGAAGAAAGATTGGAAACACAAAGATCGTAGAAAAACAAAAAAGTGAAAGGTTGATGGTAGACACCATAGAATGGAGAGAGGAAGAAATGTTTGAGAAATCAATGTTTGTTGAAGAGAGGAAGTGGCGATAATATCGCAAGAGATGGACAAATAACAGAAAAATTCAAAGAGAATGAGGAAGAAAGTAGCAAAAATAAGAGGTCTAAAGATTGAATGTGCTTACTAATCGAGAGAGTAGAAATTGGAAAGAGAAGTGTAAAAAAAAAAAAAAAAAAAAAAAAAATTAAATGGCAAATATGTTGCGAATGGCGAAAATGGAGTGGTGTAAGAGTTGATATGAAGAAGAAGAAAATATATCTTACAAATGGAAGATATGTTGCAAATGGCGAAAATGGAGTGGTGTAAGAGTTGATATGAATAAGAAGAAAATATATCTTACAAATGGCGGATATATGTTGCAAATGGCGAAAATGAAGTTGTGTAAGAGTTGATATGAAGAAGAAGAAAATAAAATGGCAAATATGGCAAATATGTTGCGAAAGTACAAAAGAGCTCATATATGCAGAAGAATCATCAAAATAATCAGAAAGTGGCGAACTTATTATGGCGTACACCCTAATTCGCGAACACAATTTCGCAAGAGGCAAAAGAACCTTCGGGGCGTCATAGTAGGGGGTACCTATTACATATAACAAAGAATTAACAAAATAATCAGAATGGGACGAACCTTCATGGCGTATACCCTAGTTCGCGAATAAAATTTCGTAAGAGGCAAAGTACCTAAAGTGCGTCATGTAAGGGGGTATCTGTAACGTGGATCAGGAAAAAGGTTACACCGCCCCTGGAACCTGAGTCATGGAGATTGGGGGTAATAACACCCATGCGGAGAGATACCTTGGATTTCCAACTATATATATAAGTGTTGATGGGTGAAAACTACTCCTGCAGAATTTGGTAATTTGGGGTGTGGATGAGGAATGAATTTAAACCTTTAAACAAATGCACTGCGCGGTGAGTGCTTGTAGATTCGAGAGATCAATCTGTGCAAGTCCGGCCTAAACCAAGAAATGGCCGTTCCAGGACTTGTTTCGGTCACAAAGTGAAGGAGATGGGGTTGATCTTAGGGAGGGAAGCGAAGAAGGTGTTGAGATTGTGAAGATGTTGGCTTGCTTATGACTTGTAAGAAAGATGAGCGGGCTTGCGGTTGATGCAAGCGAGCTCTCGGGTGTTTGAATACGATTTGTATTAACACTTGGTTTTTCTCAATCGTCTGAACTTGTGTTGTTGAAATAGGGCGGAGAACCTATTTATACAAGTCATTGAGCCTCATTCACGTCTCTCGTGGGAAGTGGAGGAAGTGGAGTGATGGAGTAGTGGAGTTGTGCGTCGACCAGTCTTGCCCACTTCTCCTGTTCATCTCTAACCGTCCATGACTTCCTAACACGTTCTTGTGATGGCGCGTTGCACGCTGCACGCTGTAAACCGCCAGACCAATACCCCAGTAAGTATCCCCCAGTTTGTGACATGATTGATGTCTGGAATGTGTGGATCGTGGATCCGCGAAAGATAGCATGTAATGCTGAGTTGAATAACTGTGTTATTCAGGGAGTCGATACTTGTGAAGTATCGTGTGTATTTTATGCAGGTACTGCATTACGGTGTGATAAAGTGATGGGTAATGACTCCTCACTAACCAAATAACTCATGACCAGGGTTGTATAACCAAGCTGGTGAAGTCGGACGGATGAGATGATGTTTGAGACATTCATCTCACGACCGTTGATGAAATTAGGTTTTTTAAAGAGGTGCGCAAGCATCACTCTTCAGCTTGGTCAAAACCAAGCATGGGGAGGGTTTTGAAGAGGACCGACCGGGCATGTGTGTAGACAACATGCCGGTGTGCACGTCCATACTTCACTTTCCCAAGAAGACGCGATCTAAGCCACTCAATTTGACAGGTAAAGTTGAGTGGTTGAGATCGATTTGCGATAGGAGTTTGATGCCGCAAAGAGTCGCGCACCACACCCTTTTCCGGCGTGTTTTCCAAGATGACCTGACTTGGTTGGTCTTGGCCGGTTAGTTTGACGTGGAGGTGGTAGGCTAGTGTTCACACCTATACCTGACTATCCCATGAAAACGTGATCTAAGCCGTTCAAATCATCCGGTGAAGTTGAGTGGTCGAGATCAGTTTGCAATTTGGGAAGTGTAACCACGCATGTTTGGGCGGGAGTTTTGGATTAGCCGGGCATGGGATGCCTTGGCCGATCGCATGAGGAGGTAGATGAGCCCACAGTGGTCATGCTGGTATGACCGTCCCTTGCTTAATCTAACCTGTGACCCTCCATTCGTGCCGGAGAAGATGGACGCACGTGATGATTTGAAACCCTAATTTTGGCTTTCAAAAGCCGTGCGCCACTCCTTGTTTGGGTGATGATTTTGTCACGGCCAAACATTGTTGGTCTTGACCGATTGGTCAAGTGTGTAGGCGGTCCCACGGTGATCGTGTTGACATGCTCTGGGCCCTTTAAGTCTACATCTACACCCTCCATCTATACCTGCGAAGATGGATGGTTGAGACTTTTTGCGACACATGTAATATGCGCAAACCCGAATTTAGGGTTTTCCATCCATAATGCTTGGTATGAACGGTTTCTTGGCAGGCTAGGCCAATGACCGACCATGCGGGGTCGGCCGTGGGTATTCCATACCGTGGTGGGGGTGATGGAATTGATCTGGGGTCATCCAATCATGCTTATGGAGTTGGATGATCATGCGATCGAATCATATCCAGGACTAATACGGTCAGTCCAGGATGCTCAATCGGGCTAGTATAACACACCGAGAGGGGCTCAATCGGGCTAGTATAACACACCGAGAGGGGCTCGGGCTAGTATAACACACCGAGAATCGGCTGTGCGGGTATTTCGTACATGGTTTCATTATAGTGCTTGGAGGTTCGTGTTATTCTCAGTAAGAGTAACACTCGGTCGTCATGCCACACCGATAATGAGTATTGGAAATACAAGGCTGATATAAAATTCACAGGAAGGGATTGTTGCCACATGCTCCAACCTGGAGGAATTTCATGTATTCACAAGAATGGGATTGTTGCCACATGCTCCATTCTTGGTGAATTAAGTGAGGGAGTATCCAACACTTATAAATGGCTTTATCTTTTACAAGATGTCAGCGCATGATTTTTTATGGTTTTTTACAAATTTAACCTTAAACGAAAATCCACCATCAACATTAAGTCCCCTGCCTAGCACATAATGGTTACACTATTGTGTGGTAGGCATGAGATGGTGACATGCATATGTGAGAAAGACAGGATAAAAGGAGTTTACCCGGAAGAGTGTTGGCCAACCGCTAATTTCCCACGCCGTCACGCTTGTATGGAATCCTTGGTGGGGCCGGTTTCTTTCTTTGGGTATTTGAATCAAAAGGAAAACCAAATAAGGGAGGAATCCTTCTTCTATTGGGATTCTTCTAATTTTTTGTCTATAAAAGAGACAAAACCCTTTTTCTTTTCTCACGAATTTTTTTTTGTTTGCTACTCTCGTCTGCAGCCTTGCTGTCGCTGCCAACCGCTGTTGCTGCTGCTGTCCGCCGGAGCTTGTTGCCGGAATCGTTGTCGTTGCTGCCGTCCGTCCGTCCAAGGTGAGTCTCGATTTTTTTTTTTTTTTTTTTTTTGCTAGCTTGCTAGGTAAACACCTTTGGTAAGATGTGCATATGCTTAGTCTCTCCACCATCACATGCAAAACCTAGCTTTTAGGTTGTATCTTGAAAAGGAAAAACCTTGGCTTGAAATCTCGCATACACGATTCCCATGAATAAAGAAAATCGTGTCATGATGCGTGAGAATGAACGTGGGCCCGCCGTGTATGCCGGAACGTGGGTCTTACTCATATATGCTTGACTGAGATTTACACCGAACTTGAAACTTGTACCTGACTGAAACTTGTACCTGACTTGAAATCAATACCAGACTGAAACTTGTACCGGACTGAAACTTGCACCTGACTTGAAATCAATACCAGACTGAAACTTGTGCCTGACTTAAGCCAGTGTTTGGGCCGGCTTTGTGTGCTCCGACGTGAGTTATGTCTTGCCGTGTGACTACATCTCTCATGTGCTTTTCATACAAGTTCTAACTCCTGTCTTTCATTTCATTGTGGAGGAAAAGAATCCCTGTTGAGATGTCTTCTGAAGATAATGTTGGTGCCAAGTCAGGAAGTGTTGACAGCTTCAAAGATATGCCGAACATTGATGATGAGTTGTTCACCTCGCCTTTCCCAAGCATTAGGAGACATCCTTCTCATAAGATAGTCTTGCTTTCCGATTCGGAAAATATGGGAACCGATCCATTCTCTTCTTCAAAGACTTGTGGTGAGATTTTGTCTCCAGAGAAACGAATATCCGCCTTCTCCTATTGACTTCAAGACTTGCCATGCTCCACTGGGTTCTTATGAAGGATGGATGAGACGCATGTTGAGTAATAAGGGCATTAAGGAAAATTTGACCAAAGCGCAGATCCTCAATGCGGTCATGGCATCTGCTACTCTCGAAATTAGGAAAGACATCGTGGGTTTGATTACCTTCATTTCTCGGTGGCGTATTTCTACTCACACAGCCATATCTAGATGGGGAGAGATGACTATTACTTTGGAGAGTGTGGCTGCATTAATGAACCTGCCTGTTGCTGGAAGTCTCTCTTACGAGCTCTCTGATACGGAACAGAATAACTATGGTGTTATACTTCAAAAAGTGGCAGAATTCGACAGTCTGGACAAGGAAGAGAAAAAACATGCGAGATGCTTTTACACCTGGTGGGTGTCAGAGTGGTCTCCTGCAGACCCAGAGCCGGATCAAGAGTTGGAGAATGAGCTCAGTGTGATTGCGTTCCTGTCTTTATGGCTATCCAGAGATATATTCGATGATGGTTCTGGAAAGAAGACTATTAGAAATGACCTTGTTAAGATTGGTATAAGGCTGGCGAAGGGTGAGGTTCTTCCTCTGGGCTCATTGTTTCTTGGATCATTGTATTCTCATTTGGATGCTTTAGTAATGGATATGCATGCTTCTAACGGGTACAAGAAGGTGGAGTCGCACATTCACTTTGCTTTTCTTCAGGCGCTCTTATGGGAACACTTCAAAAGTTACGCTCCTGTTCCTGGAAATTCGCTCAATAGCTTATATGGTGGCTCGAGAATACTCCGTTGGAATAAAAGGCGTCCCAGAGGTGGTGCGAAAACTTGTGGACGTATTTGACAATGTGTCTTCCGTAGATTTCCGTCCATGGGGCCGGTCCACCATTCCATTGTTCACCAAAGACTTTTGCTATCACTTCGACGGTCACGATCTTTGTGTTGCGTCACCGATGTCAAAACTATGAAATCTGGAGAACTTATTTACTGCGCGCACCGCATTCCAGATATGTCCCGTCTCTATTTAACGAAGAACTTGTCTGTGACTCCATACAATATTGACAGGCTGCTCGTCAAATGGGATTTGATCGGGGTGTTCCATTCATCCATCCACCGGTAGTTTCAAAGGAATTTCTCCTGAATAGTCTTAATGCTGACGTGTTCTTAGAGCGGGTGAGCCTTCCCTTCTGGCCTATTGGGAGAAAACCAGTGGTGACCGATAAGTACAAGGAATTTTGGAGGAGGCAACTGTTGGTTTTTCAGGGATTCTCGGAGAGTGTTGTGACAGATCCCCGTGGTGAACCATCTTCTGACGTCTTGACGAAGCATTTCCGGTTGAAGCCACTTCCAGCCAAACGGACCGAGCCGAGGATTGCGGTCCCAAGTGGGAGAGAGACCTAAGAGGCAAGCATGTGGTCCGGTAATCCTCAATTCTTCCAATATGCGAATTATTTAAATTTCTTCCGTCGGTTCTTTCATTTCTCCAGTGTAAATTCTTAAAACGATCCTTGCTTGAAATCAGGGAATTTCGAAAGATAATGCCTTCACAAGGTTGGCGCGTATTCAAAACGAGAAGGTTGGCGGTGCTTGGTCTTCATGCTTTGAGAAGTCCGACGGTGCGATCTTCATCTTTGAGAAGTCTGGCGGTATGGACCTTCGGGAGCACGGTAACACCGATCTTCATGCTTTGAGAAGTCTGGCGGTACGGACCTTCGGGAGCCCAGGTAACACCGATCTTCATGCTTGAGAAGTCGGCGAAACCGCTCCCTTTTCCGACCATGACATGGATGACGCGAGTTCGGTTGAACAAGGTACTTTCCTTGGTGATCTTGTTGACGGGGTCGTGATGGAAATCAGCACCCGAGCGAAATAGATGCGGAAGGAATGTAAGAGAGGCGATGCCTCTTTGTGGTTGAGACGACTCCCCTTGAAATCCATCCCGAACAGGTTCTGGACAATATGGCTATTGTGGTGACTCCTTCGAAAGGCCTCTTGCAATCGACGAGGCTCCCAGGTTGGTGAATTTACGGTGATGCGCACGGGGCTTTGTTCGATCCTCCTTTTCTGTCCCTTATCCAGGCCATGTGTTGGTTGGTGGATTCGGCGTCTCCGGTTCGGTTCAAAGAGTTGTACACAGCGATATGGGAGAAGCACGGTCACATTGCTACCACTACGAAACTCAAAAGTCGCCTTGCATTGGTCAACCGCGTCCAAGAAGCTTTATCTACTATCCAAGGGATGAGCGTCACGGCCGGGTCGAACGGTTTCGAGGAGATGGTCGAAGACTGGAAGTGCCATCGAGACGTGTTTGCGCAATACGGTTTCAATGCTCCTTGGTTCTTCGAAGGGTTCTCCAAGATTCGGGAGTTTCGAAGTTACGGGATGAAGTCCCCTCTGCGGACTGCGTTGCTCGCCCGGGAAGAAGAGGTCGAAAAGCTGTCGAGGAGTTGAAGGCAGAAGCGAGCCGTGCTCCAAAGGATGAAGGTCGCTCTCGCCCGGAAAGGACGAGTTGTTCTTTGAAGGACTTTCCTTGATTTGCGCCATATACTTGTCTCTTCTTTTTTTAGATGTTTCTTCTTTTTGAGTGATAGTGAGGATTTTCTTTCGTAATTTGGCTTAGGTTTTGAATAGGTAATTGAATTGGCTTATTTTGAGATAGTTTTGTGAACAACCTTTTTGAAAGAGATTATGTTAAATGAAATTTGCATCTTGGTCATGAATGATTGCACATACCACATGGAATTGCAAATGTTATGTAAAAGGGAGGTACGAATGGAAACAAACATGGCGTTTGATCACTGAGCCTCTTTTTCCACATGCGGGATGCTAAGTCCCAAAGTGAATTCTAAACTATCTCTCTTGTAAAGTTGTTGTTGAGTAAAACTTACTTGCTTTTGAAGCCTCACTATATCAAACCGGAGTAGCCTCTCTAAGAAAATCCTCCGCAAGCTATCTTTACTCAAACCGAGCTTCTCTGAACAATGCGCTTCAAAGCGTTGCATTCACCGGTGGGGTGATGAAGGAACCGGTGGTAATGACAAGTACCTCGGGTCCATTACTTCTTGATCGATGGCGGACGCCATACCGGGGTAGCTCCACCTCTTCATTTCGCACCCATGTCTCCAGTAGCTCGAATCTTCTTCATTGGGAATGGGAAATGTAAGTACCTTGAGTCTGGCTTTCCCTGCGTTAGTGGGCGTTGTAACGTCTCTCCGCGGCTTTGACGTGGAACAGGAGATGAAGTTGGAAGATTTGTGAGTGCCATCATATCTGCGGATCGCTTGCCTAGGTAGAGGGATGTGGAAGGTGTCGTAATGTCACTTCTTTGAGTGACCGGATTGAACGCTCCCATCCTCTCGTATTCGGGCATTTCTGATTGATTTCTCCTTCCTCAAGCGTTCCTTCGATTG
The DNA here is from genome assembly GCA_023531295.1 of Papaver armeniacum. NCBI lineage: Eukaryota > Viridiplantae > Streptophyta > Magnoliopsida > Ranunculales > Papaveraceae > Papaver > Papaver armeniacum. The sequence goes on along the minus strand of JAJJWW010018487.1, from coordinate 96,810 downwards.
GTTGGAAGGCCGACGCGGATTGGACAGTCTTCCGTGCTTCAATAAGAGTTTTGAAATACAAATCTTCTAGCAGGCTCCATAGGCTGCAGGCTCCCTTTCTTTATCCGCGAGACATTGTAGTACTCCTGACAAGTCTTTTCCCCCGTGAAGTTGCCTCGGATCTTCATTGTCGATCGGGACCATGCTGTTCATCTTTCATGAGTCTCCTGCGATTACGCGCTCTTTTTGCCTCTCCACCGGTAAAGGTGTGACTCCTGGCTAATGATTCAACATTTCTTGTCTTTGCTGAGTAGATGCTCGTCGACCCTTCTTGTAATTGTGCCGCTATATCATTCAAAAGGCGAAATGTCTCGCTCCGCCTCCCGGTGATACCGGCTTGATTTGCCAAGACATTCTCCAAGCATTCCAGCTATGCTTCCCATGATATCTCGAACCGCCTGTAGTTTCGGATACATTGCGAGATGGAAACCGAAAAATTGAGGATTCAATTTTATGCAACCAAATAGATCAATCTCCCACTTGTGGTCGCCAATTGTTGATGGGTGAAAACTACTCCTGCAGAATTTGGTAATTTGGGGTGTGGATGAGGAATGAATTTAAACCTTTAAACAAATGCATCTGCGCGGTGAGTGCTTGTAGATTCGAGAGATCAATCATGCAAGTCCGGCCTAAACCAAGAAATGGCCGTTCCAGGACTTGTTTCGGTCACAAAGTGAAGGAGATGGGGTTGATCTTAGGGAGGGAAGCGAAGAAGGTGTTGAGATTGTGAAGATGTTGGCTTGCTTATGACTTGTAATGAAAGATGAGCGAGCTTGCGGTTGATGCAAGCGAGCTCGGGTGTTTGAATACGATTTGTATTAACACTTGGTTTTTCTGTCTCGTCTGAACTTGTGTTGTTGAAATAGGGCGGAGAACCTATTTATACAAGTCATTGAGCCTCATTCACGTCTCTCGTGGGAAGTGGAGGAAGTGGAGTGATGGAGTAGTGGAGTTGTGCGTCGACCAGTCTTGCCCACTTCTCCTGTTCATCTCTAACCGTCCATGACTTCCTAACACGTTCTTGTGATGGCGCGTTGCACGCCGCACGCCGTAAACCGCCGAGACCAATACCCCGATAGAAGTATCCCCCGATTTGTGACATGATTGATGTTCGGAATGTGTGGATCGTGGATCCGCGAAAGATAGCATGTAATCTTTGAGTTGAATAATTGTGTTATTCAGGGAGTCGATACTTGTGAAGTATCGTGTGTATTTTATGCAGGTACTGCATTACGGTGTGATAAAGTGATGGGTAATGACTCCTCACTAACCAAATAACTCCTGACCAGGGTTGTATAACCAAGCTAGTGAAGTCGGACGGATGAGATGATGTTTGAGACATTCATCTGCGACCGTTGATGAAATTAGGTTTTTTAAAGAGGTGCGCAAGCATCACTCTTCGACTTGGTCAAAACCAAGCATGGGGAGGGTTTTGAAGAGGACCGACCGGGCATGTGTGTAGACAACATGTCGGTGTGCACGTCCATACTTCACTTTCCCAAGAAGACGCGATCTAAGCCACTCAATTTGACAGGTAAAGTTGAGTGGTTGAGATCGATTTGCGATAGGAGTTTGATGCCGCAAAGAGTCGCGCACCACACCCTTTTCCGCGTGTTTTCCAAGATGACCCGACTTGGTTGGTTTTGGCCGGTTAGTTTGACGTGGTGGTGGTAGGCTAGTGTTCACACCTATACCTGACTATCCCATGAAAATGTGATTTAAGCCGTTCAAATCATCCGGTGAAGTTGAGTGGTCGAGATCAGTTTGCAATTTGGGAAGTGTAACCACGCATGTTTGGGCGGGCGTTTTGGATTAGCCGGGCATGGGATGCCTTGGCCGATCGCATGAGGAGGTAGATGAGCCCACGGTGGTCATCTTTGGTATGACCAGGCCCTTGCTTAATCTAACTGTGACCCTCCATTCCTGCCGGAGAAGATGGACGCACGTGATGATTTGAAACCCTAATTTTGGCTTTCAAAAGCCGTGAGCCACTCCTTGTTTGGGTGATGATTTTGTCACGGCCAAACATTGTTGGTCTTGACCGATTGGTCAAGTGTGTAGGCGGTCCCACGGTGATCGTGTTGACATGCTCACGGGCCCTTTAAGTCTACATCTACACCCTCCATCTATACTGCGAAGATGGATGGTTGAGACTGTTTTGCGACACATGTAATATGCCGTAAACCCTAATTTAGGGTTTTCCGTCCATAATGCTTGGTATGAACGGTTTCTTGGCAGGCTAGGCCAATGACCGACCATGCGGGGTCGGCCGTGGGTATTCCATACCTGCTTGGGGGTGATGGAATTGATCTGGGGTCATCCAATCATGCTTATGGAGTTGGATGATCGCGATCGAGATCATATCCGGACTAATACGGTCGGTCCGGATGCTCAATCGGGCTAGTATAACACACCGAGAGGGGCTCAATCGGGCTAGTATAACACACCGAGAGGGGCTCGGGCTAGTATAACACACCAGAATCAGCCTGTACGGGTATTTCGTACATGGTTTCATTATAGTGCTTGGAGGTTCGTGTTATTCTCAGAAGAGTAACACTCGGTCGTCATTCCACACGATAATGAGTACTGGAAATACAAGGATGATATGAAATTCACAGGAAGGGATTGTTGCCACATGCTCCAACCTGGAGGAATTTCATGTATTCACAGAATGGGATTGTTGCCACATGCTCCATTCTTGGTGAATTAAGTGAGGGAGTATCCAACACTTATAAATGGCTTTATCTTTTACAAGATGTCAGCGCATGATTTTTTATGGTTTTTTACAAATTTAACCTTAAACGAAAATCCACCATCAACATTAAGTCCCCTGCCTAGCACATAATGGTTACACTATTGTGTGGTAGGCATGAGATGGTGACATGCATATGTGAGAAAGACAGGATAAAAGGAGTTTACCCGGAAGAGTGTTGGCCAACCGCTAATTTCCCACGCCGTCACGCTTGTATGGAATCCTTGGTGGGGCCGGTTTATTTCTTTGGGTATTTGAATCAAAAGAGGAAACCAAATAAGGGAGGAATCCTTCTTCTATTGGGATTCTTCTAATTTTTTGTCTATAAAAGAGACAAAACCCTTTTTCTTTTCTCACGAATTTTTTTTTTGTTTGCTGCTCTCGTCCGCAGCCTTGCTGCCGCCGCCAACCGCTGTTGTTGCTGCTGTCCGCCGGAGCTTGTTGCCGTTGCTGCCGTCCGTCCGTCCAAGGTGAGTTTCGGTCTTCTTTTTTTTTTTTTTTTTTTTTTGCTAGCTTGCTAGGTAAACACCTTTGGTAAGATGTGCATATGCTTAGTCTCTCCACCATCACATGCAAAACCTAGCTTTTAGGTTGTATCTTGAAAAGGAAAAACCTTGGCTTGAAATCTCGCATACACGATTCCCATGAATAAAGAAAATCGTGTCATGATGCGTGAGAATGAACGTGGGCCCGCCGTGTATGCTTAGGAACGTGGGTCTTACTCATATATGCTTGACCGAGATTTACACCGAACTTGAGACTTGTACCGGACTTGAAATCAATACCAGACTGAAACTTGTACCGGACTGAAACTTGTACCTGACTTGAAATCAATACCAGACTGAAACTTGTGCCTGACTTAAGCCAGTGTTTGGGCCGGCTTTGTGTGCTCCGACGTGAGTTATGTCTTGCCGTGTGACTACATCTCTCATGTGCTTTTCATACAAGTTCTAACTCCTGTCTTTCATTTCATTGTGGAGGAAAAGAATCCCTGTTGAGATGTCTTCTGAAGATAATGTTGGTGCCAAGTCAGGAAGTGTTGACAGCTTCAAAGATATGCCGAACATTGATGATGAGTTGTTCACCTCGCCTTTCCCAAGCATTAGGAGACATCCTTCTCATAAGATAGTCTTGCTTTCCGATTCAGAAAATATGGGAACTGATCCATTCTCTTCTTCAACACTTGTGGTGAGATTTTGTCTCCAGAGAAACGAATATCCGCCTTCTCCTATTGACTTCAAGACTTGCCATGCTCCACTGGGTTCTTATGAAGGATGGATGAGACGCATGTTGAGTAATAAGGGCATTAAGGAAAATTTGACCAAAGCGCAGATCCTCAATGCGGTCATGGCATCTGCTACTCTCGAAATTAGGAAAGACATCGTGGGTTTGATTACCTTCATTTCTCGGTGGCGTATTTCTACTCACACAGCCATATCTAGATGGGGAGAGATGACTATTACTTTGGAGAGTGTGGCTGCATTAATGAACCCGCCTTCTTGCTGGAAGTCTCTCTTACGAGCTCTACGATACGAACAGAATAACTATGGTGCTATACTTCAAAAAGTGGCAGAATTCGACAGTCTGGACAAGGAAGAGAAAAAAGATGCGAGATGCTTTTACACCTGGTGGGTGTCAGAGTGGTCTCCTGCAGACCCAGAGCCGGATCAAGAGTTGGAGAATGAGCTCAGTGTGATTGCGTTCCTGTATTTATGGCTATCCAGAGATATATTCGATGATGGTTTTGGAAAGAAGACTATTAGAAATGACCTTGTTAAGATTGCTATAAGGCTGGCGAAGGGTGAGGTTCTTCCTCTGGGCTCATTGTTTCTTGGATCATTGTATTCTCATTTGGATGCTTTAGCAATGGATATGCATGCTTCTAACGGGTACAAGAAGGTGGAGTCGCACATTCACTTTGCTTTTCTTCAGGCGCTCTTATGGGAACACTTCAAAAGTTACGCTCCTGTTCCTGGAAATTCGCTCAATAGCTTATATGGTGGCTCGAGAATACTCCGTTGGAATAAAAGGCGTCCCAGAGGTGGTGCGAAACTTGTGGACGTATTTGACAATGTGTCTTCCGTAGATTTCCGTCCATGGGGGCCGGTCCACCATTCCATTGTTCAGCCAAAGACTTTTGCTATCACTTCTAATGGTCCTGATGCTGTGTTGTGTACCGATGTCAAAACTATGAAATCTGGAGAACTTATTTACCTGCGCAGCTGCATTCCAGGATATGTCCCGTCTCTATTTAACGAAGAACTTGCTGTGACTCCGTACAATATTGACAGGGCTGCTCGTCAAATGGGATTTGATCAGGGTGTTCCATTCATCCATCCACCGGTAGTTTCAAAGGAATTTCTCCTGAATAGTCTTAATGCTGACGTGTTCTTAGAGCGGGTGAGCCTTCCCTTCTGGCCTATTGGGAGAAAACCAGTGGTGACCGATAAGTACAAGGAATTTTGGAGGAGGCAACTGTTGGTTTTTCGGGGATTCTCGGAGAGTGTTGTGACAGATCCCCGTGGTGAACCATCTCTGACGTCTTGACGAAGCATTTCGGTTGAAGCCACTTCCCGACCAAACGGACCGGAGCCGAGGATTGCAGTCCCCAAGTGGGAGAGAGACCTAAGAGGCAAGCATGTGGTCCGGTAATCCTCAATTCTTCCAATATGCAGGTATTTAAATTTCTTCCCGTCGGTTCTTTCATTTCTCCAGTGTAAATTCTTAAAACGATCCTTGCTTGAAATCAGGGAATTTCGAAAGATAATGCCTTCACAAGGTTGGCGCGTATTCAAAACGAGAAGGTTGGCGGTACTGGTCTTCATGCTGAGAAGTCTGACGGTACTGATCTTCATGCTGAGAAGTCTGGCGGTATGGACCTTCAGGAGCCTGGTAACACTGATCTTCATGCTGAGAAGTCTGGCGGTACGGACCTTCAGGAGCCTGGTAACACTGATCTTCATGCTGAGAAGTCTGGCGAAACCGCTCCCTTTTCCGACCATGACATGGATGACGCGAGTTCGGTTGAACAAGGTACTTTCCTTGGTGATCTTGTTGACGGGGTCGTGATGGAAATCAGCACCCGAGGCGAAATAGATGCGGAAGGAATGTAAGAGAGGCGTGCCTGCTTGTGGTTGAGACGACTCCCCTTGAAATCCATCACGAACAGGTTACGGACAATATGGCTATTGTGGTGACTCCTTCTGAAAGGCCTCTTGCAACTGACGAGTCTCCCGCAGTTGGTGAATTTCTGGTGATGCAGCCTGGGGCTTTGTTCGATCCTCCTTTTACTGTCCCTTATCCAGGCCATGTGTTGGTTGGTGGATTCAGCGTACCGGTTCAGTTCAAAGAGTTGTACACAGCGATATGGGAGAAGCACGGTCACATTGCTACCACTACTAAACTCAAAAGTCGCCTTGCATTGGTCAACCGCGTCCAAGAAGCTTTATCTACTATCCAAGGGATGAGCGTCACGACTGGTCGAACAGTTTTACGAGGAGATGGTCGAAGACTGGAAGTGCCATCGAGACGTGTTTGCGCAGTACGGTTTCAATGCTCCTTGGTTCTTCGAAGGGTTCTCCAAGATTCGGGAGTTTGAAGTTACGGGATGAAGTCCCCTCTGCGGACTGCGTTGCTCGCCAGGAAGAAGAGGTCGAAAAGCTGTCTGAGGAGTTGAAGCTGAAGCAGGCCGTGCTCCAAAGGATGAAGGTCGCTCTCGCCCAGAAGGACGAGTTGTTGCTGAAGGACTTTCCTTGATTTGCGCCATATACTTGTCTCTTCTTTTTAGATGTTTCTTCTTTTTGAGTGATAGTGAGGATTTTCTTTCGTAATTTGGCTTAGGTTTTGAATAGGTAATTGAATTGGCTTATTTTGAGATAGTTTTGTGAACAACCTTTTTCGAAAGAGATTATGTTAAATGAAATTTGCATCTTGGTCATGAATGATTGCACATACCACATGGAATTGCAAATGTTATGTAAAAGGGAGGTACGAATGGAAACAAACATGGCGTTTGATCACTGAGCCTCTTTTTCCACATGCGGGATGCTAAGTCCCCAGTGAATTCTAAACTATCTCTCTTGTAAAGTTGTTGAGTAAAACTTACTTGCTTTTGAAGCCTCACTATATCAAACCGGAGTAGCCTCTCTAAGAAAATCCTCAAGCTATCTTTACGAAACCGAGCTTCTCCTGAACAATGCGCTTCAAAGCGTTGCATTCACTGGTGGGGTGATGAAGGAACCGGTGGTAATGACAGTACCTCGGGTCCATTACTTCTTGATCAGTAGGCGGACGCCATACCGGGGGTAGCTCCACCTCTTCATTTCGCACCCATGTCTCCAGTAGCTCCAGAATCTTCTTCATTGGGAATGGGAAATGTAAGTACCTTGAGTCTGGCTTTCCCTGCGTTAGTGGGCGTTGTAACGTCTCTCCGCGGCTTTGACGTGGAACAGGAGATGAAGTTGGAAGATTTGTGAGTGCCATCATATCTGCGGATCGCTTGCCTAGGTAGAGGGATGTGGAAGGTGTCGTAATGTCACTGCTGAGTGACCGGATTGAACGCTCCCATCCTCTGTATTCAGGCATTTCCTGATTGATTTCTCCTTCCTCAAGCGTTCCTTCAGTTGGTTGGAAGGCCGACGCGGATTGGACAGTCTTCCGTGCTTCAATAAGAGTTTTGAAATACAAATCTTCTAGCGAGGCTCCATAGGCTGCAGGCTCCCTTTCTTTATCCGGCAGACATTGTAGTACTCCGGACAAGTCTTTTCCCCCGTGAAGTTGCCTCGGATCTTCATTGTCGACTGGACCATGCTGTTCATCTTTCCTGAGTCTCCTTCGATTACGCGCTCTTTTTGCCTCTCCACCGGTAAAGGTGTGACTCTGGCTAATGATTCAACATTTCTTGTCTTTGCTGAGTAGATGCTCGTCGACCCTTCTTGTAATTGTGTCGCTATATCATTCAAAAGGCGAAATGTCTCGCTCTGCCTCCTGGTGATATCTGGCTTGATTTGCCAAGACATTCTCCAAGATTCCAGCTATGCTTCCCATGATATCTGAACCGCTTTGTAGTTTCCGGATACATTGCGAGATGGAAACCGAAAAATTGAGGATTCAATTTTATGCAACCGATAGATCAATCTCCCACTTTGTGGTCGCCAATTGTTGATGGGTGAAAACTACTCCTATGAAATTTGGTAATTTGGGGTGTGGATGAGGAATGAATTTAAACCTTTAAACAAATGCATTTGCGCGGTGAGTGCTTGTAGATTCGAGAGATCAATCTGTGCAAGTCCGGCCTAAACCAAGAAATGGCCGTTCCAGACTTGTTTCGGTCACAAAGTGAAGGAGATGGGGTTGATCTTAGGGAGGAAGCGAAGAAGGTGTTGAGATTGTGAAGATGTTGGCTTGCTTATGACTTGTATGGCTGAAAGATGAGCGAGGCTTGCGGTTGATGCAACACTCTGGTGTTTGAATACGATTTGTATTAACACTTGGTTTTTCTGTCTCGTCCGAACTTGTGTTGTTGAAATAGGGCGGAGAACCTATTTATACAAGTCATTGAGCCTCATTCACGTCTCTCGTGGGAAGTGGAGGAAGTGGAGTGATGGAGTAGTGGAGTTGTGCGTCGACCGGTCTTGCCCACTTCTCCTGTTCATCTCTAACCGTCCATGACTTCCTAACACGTTCTTGTGATGGCGCGTTGCACTGCCGCACGCCGTAAACCGCCAGACCAATACCCCGGTAAGTATCCCCCGTTTGTGACATGATTGATGTCTGCGGAATGTGTGGATCGTGGATCCGCGAAAGATAGCATGTAATCTTTGAGTTGAATAACCGTGTTATTCGGGGAGTCGATACTTGTGAAGTATCGTGTGTATTTTATGCGAGTGCTTGCATTACGGTGTGATAAAGTGATGGGTAATGACTCCTCACTAACCAAATAACTCCCGACCGGGGTTGTATAACCAAGTCTGGTGAAGTCGGACGGATGAGATGATGTTTGAGACATTCATCTGCGACCAGTTGATGAAATTAGGTTTTTAAAGAGGTGCGCAAGCATCACTCTTGACTTGGTCAAAACCAAGCATGGGGAGGGTTTTGAAGAGGACCGACCGGGCATGTGTGTAGACAACATGCCGGTGTGCACGTCCATACTTCACTTTCCCAAGAAGACGCGATCTAAGCCACTCAATTTGACAGGTAAAGTTGAGTGGTTGAGATCGATTTGCGATTGGAGTTTGATGCCGCAAAGAGTCGCGCACCACACCCTTTTCCTTCTTTATTATACGTGTTTTCCAAGATGACCTGACTTGGTTGGTCTTGGCCGGTTAGTTTGACGTGGAGGTGGTAGGCTAGTGTTCACACCTATACCTGACTATCCCATGAAAACGTGATCTAAGCCGTTCAAATCATCCGGTGAAGTTGAGTGGTCGAGATCAGTTTGAAATTTGGGAAGTGTAACCACGCATGTTTGGGCGGGCGTTTTGGATTAGCCGGGCATGGGATGCCTTGGCCGATCGCATGAGGAGGTAGATGAGCCCACGGTGGTCATGCTGGTATGACCGGCCCTTGCTTAATCTAACCTGTGACCCTCCATTCGTGCCGGAGAAGATGGACGCACGTGATGATTTGAAACCCTAATTTTGGCTTTCAAAAGCCGTGCGCCACTCCTTGTTTGGGTGATGATTTTGTCACGGCCAAACATTGTTGGTCTTGACCGATTGGTCAAGTGTGTAGGCGGTCCCACGGTGATCGTGTTGACATGCTCTCGGGGCCCTTTAAGTCTACATCTACACCCTCCATCTATACCTGCGAAGATGGATGGTTGAGACTGTTTTGCGACACATGTAATATGCCGCAAACCCTAATTTAGGGTTTTCCGTCCATAATGCTTGGTATGAACGGTTTCTTGGCAGGCTAGGCCAATGACCGACCATGCGGGGTCGGCCGTGGGTATTCCATACCGCTTGGGGGTGATGGAATTGATCTGGGTCATCCAATCATGCTTATGGAGTTGGATGACTGCGATCGAGATCATATCCGGACTAATACGGTCAGTCCGGATGCTCAATCGGGCTAGTATAACACACCGAGAGGGCTCAATCGGGCTAGTATAACACACCGAGAGGGGCTCGGGCTAGTATAACACACCGAGAATCGGCTGTCATGCGGGTATTTCGTACATGGTTTCATTATAGTGCTTGGAGGTTCGTGTTATTCTGTAAGAGTAACACTCGGTCGTCATGCCACACCGATAATGAGTAATGGAAATACAAGGGCGATATGAAATTCACGGGGAAGGGATTGTTGCCACATGCTCCAACCACGGAGGAATTTCATGTATTCACGAGAATGGGATTGTTGCCACATGCTCCATTCTTGGTGAATTAAGTGAGGGAGTATCCAACACTTATAAATGGCTTTATCTTTTACAAGATGTCAGCGCATGATTTTTTATGGTTTTTTACAAATTTAACCTTAAACGAAAATCCACCATCAACAATAAGGTTATACCCTGGTTGGACGACCGAGGGTCTCTTCTAAGGAGTCAGCATTTGACCAAGGCGCCGAGGTACACGGTTGAGCCAAGAATGCCTGGGGCATTTGAAGTGTCTCGGCCATTCTTGGCAAGTCTTGTCTTATGTTGCACTCGGCCCGAAGAAAACTCCACTTAGGGTGCAGTCTCGTAACCATAAGCACTATAGGCAAAAGGGATAAGAGGCTGCGAAAACAACTGGTTGTTGTTAAGACCGGATGGGAGGAGCTAGCCTTGTATGGCAGAAGTACGCCTCCTTGAAGGGGCAACCAGGGGGATGATAAGGGCGGCACCCTCCATTAGGGAGCTGATAGTGTCAAAAAAGACGCAAATGTCATGAGACTTTATATTCGCAAGAATATTTAGGCTTGTCATATTTGTGCAACAATCTTGAAGAGGCAAAAATACAAAAGAGTAGCTAAGACGAGATCAATGGGTCCTTACATGCAAATGTAAAGACGTCCTGCGATTTCGTCGCAAAGAAGGAAATGTCATGGGGCTTTACGTTCGCAAGGATATTTAGGCCTGTCATATTGTCGCAAGAAAAATATCCTGAAGAGGCAAAAATACAAAAGAGTAGCCAAGACGATATCAATGGGTCCTTACATGCAAATGTAAAGATGTCCTGCGATTTCGTCGCAAAGACGGCAATGTCATGGGGCTTTACGTTCGCAAGGATATTTAGGCCTGTCATATTGTCGCAAGAAAAATATCCCCCAGAGGCAATAATACTAAAGAAATGATAAGACAAGATCAATGGGTCATTACATGAAAGTGTAAAGACGTCCTGCGATTTTGTCGCAAAAATGAGAGGTGGAAAAATAAGACCTTTAACTAGGAAGGCAAAATAAGACCACACAAGAGAAATGATAAGGCAAGATCAATGGGTCATTACATGAAAATGTAAGGACGTCCTGCGATCTTGTCGCAATGATAAAGTTCAGCAGAAAATATCTGCCAAATTATGCTTAATCTTCCATTCGAATACAAATAACAGAGGCAAGTATGGGAATGAACAAGAACATGTTATTTGTCTTCATAAGACAGATTTACGCATATATTGATTAACCATATTGCAAAAAAGAATTGCCCTTTATGTGCAGGAAGAAACAAGAAAGATAGAAATTGTATTCAAAGACTCAAGAAATTCGCAACAAAAGAATAAATACAAAGATGGGAGATTGAAAAAATGACTATACAAATATTACAAAGGGAGAAAAAGGAAAATAAAATTATTTCTCATTGGATTTCTCCTCTTCTTTATCTTCATCAGATCCTTCAACTTCTTCATCTTCATCTTCATCAGATTCCTCCTCTTCTTCACTAGCATCGCTATCAGAAATATCCAGAGAAGGCATATTTTGGGGAACTTCATCAAGAAGGCAAGGGTACTTAGACGAGGGATGTTATTGTCATCGCAGAGACCATCTCAATAGTTTGATTGCAAAAAGAATAGCATCATTCTTAAAATTCGCGACAGTGATCTTCGATTTGGTTCTTGACTAGAATATTATCGTCCCGAGAAGAAAGGTTTTTGGCAAGTTGCTCCTTCTCAGATTCAAGTTCTTCAATTCTTTTCTAATCTTGCTTCAGCTTCTGCGAACATATAACATTGAATCAGCAACATTGATGATAATTTTACTACAGACAATTAAATAAAGAAGAATAATTAACAACCTTCTCTGTCAGAAATCATATCTCTAACCAAGGCCATATGCTCAGCTTGAAGACTAATGTTAACACCTAAGTTATTTCTGGCATCATCTAGAATCTTCGCAGCCCAAGCGAATTCATCGTCATTGTTTATGAGAAGAAGGGAGCGAATTTGATTTTCTCTTTCATTAAGTATAGCATTTTGGCGAAGGGATTCATCCCGTTCAACTTGAACTTCAAGAAGGGTTTTTTGGAATTTCGCTAATGCCTGGGCACCTTGATTAGCGATGCGATCTTTGTCATCTATAAGATCACTAATTTTCTTCCTTAAAGTATTAATTTTCTCTTGGGAATTAAGATATAGACATTTAAGTTAGTTGGCTAAACCCAAACTAGATCTATGATCAAGTTCTAAGAGGCGAAATTTGGATTGAAGTTTGTCTAGAGGAAGAGACCTAATTTTGTTATTTGAAAAACTATTTAAAGAATTATTGAGGTGAGCGAGAAGAGTATCATTATCCATAGGTTCAGGAAATGAGTGGAGAAGAATGGCTTCATCATAAAGATTATAAACGTCTGCGAAAATGATAAGTCGGATAAGGAAAAACAACTAGAGAACAAGACAAAGGAGAAAGAAAAAGTCTCATACCAAAAAGTGTTGATTGGCGCTTTGAAGACTAGATATCTTGTCCTTTTGAGAGGAGGATTCAACTTCCAGTTGTTTGGTCTTTTCGCGAAGAATAGCAGTTTCACTTTCAAATTCTTTATCTCTCTTGCGAAGAGCAACAGCTTCAGCTTCCAATTCTTCATTCTTCTTGCGAAGTTGAAGATTTCTCTTTTCAAGAATGTTGCGCCTATTCTCAAGATCTGAGACAACAACAAAGGAAGCTCTCCCAGACTATAAAGGAAAGTAAAGAAATCATCAAGATGTGGTTTAAAATTGAAATTATACAGAAATAAGGGAATATAAACGTACTAAGGCACCAAGTGCGTTTAGGAAGCTGGGAGTCACTACTCTGGAAACTCCACGAAAAGAATCATTATCCTTTAATAAGGGAGCATCGCAGATACTTGCGAGAGCCTCGCATGTGGCAGAAAGACGATCATCTCCAATCCCTTGCATAGAATCAGAAAAAATGCTGAACAACTGTTCCATAGAAGATTCAACTGGAGAATTTGAAGAAGGGATATCCACATCATCATATTACTCATTACCAGAATTCTCACCCGACTGAGGATTCGAAGGAGAGGGGAGGTGAAGTTTTCGCTTCTTCAGAGGCGGAGCAACAGATTTCTCATTGCAAAGAGGATTTTTACTTTTACCTTTGGCCTTCGCAACCTCGGGGTTTTCTTCTTCTCCATCAATCTCAACACCAACCTTCACACACAAATGAAGATAAGAAACAAAGGCAACAATATTGTTAAAAAGAAATATAAAGTGTCTCTTACTTCATCCATGACGGAGCGAAGAGCAGCTAAAGTGCTAAGCTTCCCGGTCCGGTTATAGCTCGATCTTAACTTTTCAATCTAAAATTTTTCACGAGAATCAAAAGATAAGGGAATGAACAACCAATGAAAGATTACAAAGTACGCGAAGTTGGAAAACATACCTCTTTATTCTTCTCGGGCCAGTTGAATACCCAAGGTTGATAAGCAGCGAAATTCACAGGAAGTACATTCGAGCCTGCGATGTAAGGGCCCTTTAACACAAATGGAAAAACACACCGTCTATCGTCTTTAGAGTGACGCGGGACGTTGTTTTTACCAGAATGCCAGTCAATGTCTTGCATAAGGATATTATCGTCAGCAACATCATCTTTTCTTTTTAGACGGACACCCCAGCGAGTGTTATCCCTTCTCATAGGAATGAATTCATAATTCTCGTAGAAACTCTCGACTGTGTACCTTTCGGCGAGTATCGCCAATTCCTTAAATTTTGGATCCCTAACTTCTGGTGAGTAAAGAGACCCATTACCAGCGCCACGATTGGCGAACTCAAGTATTAAGCGAATGCAATCCCCGCTCAGTTGATAGACAGCTCGCGAGAAGTTCGCATGAGCAAGAATTCCATAGAATAACGGAAGGTTAGGGTTATAAAGAGGAATGGGAAGGCCGGCGAGGATTTGAGCAAGCGAAATTATAATTTCGTGATCATCACAATGATGATCAGTGAACAATTTGGCAGAAAGAATAGATTTAGATTCCTGACCGAGAATGGTGGTTAAAGTAAAACCTTTTCCTTGAAGATCTTTTTGTATTTCTTCAAAAGAAGCTTCGTATTTGCGACCAGTTGGAGCCATTTTTCAGTATGGGAATGAATGAAGAATTGAAGATCAAAAGAAAGAAGAAGAAGAAGATTTACAGTAGCAGAAACGGAAATTACGGAGGAGAATTGAAGAAAAATTGCAGAGAGAAAGTAAAAAAGAAGAAGAGGAGGGTGAGAAAACTATATATAGAGAAGAATTCTCGAGACGTGAACGGTTGAGAAATAACGGTTGAAAGAGACGTGTCAAGAAATGGGTGGAAGAAAATATACGTGTAATAAATTCTGCATAATAGTACGAAATAATACAAATACAGAAAAATATGAAGAAATGAACAGCTGCGGCATTTTGAAAATACTAGTTCTCATGACGTTCTCTTCTTCGCAGAGAAGACATCAGAAGAGGAAAGATGTAGGATCAGAATATCGCAACACCAATACCTCTGCGAAATCCATAAACGACACATAGCGAAGGCGTCGCAGACGAGTAATATAAATGACGCAATGGATGACGACAGCCAAAACACGAGAAAGATGTGAAGACCTAGCGAGATCTAGGAGTGTTGCGAGATTATATATTTGTACACTTGCGATATTTCTCAAGTCATTCCCGAAAATAAAGGATAGCTTAGTTGTCATCCATTATGTAATACCACTATATAAAGAGCCGAACAGGCCTATTGAGGGAGAGATCTTTTTCGAGTGTTGAGCAAGTCATTAAGAGAGAGAAAGTTTAGAGTAATTATAATACTTTGGTTTATGTCCTGTTCATCTTGTAACGTTTCTAGAGTTTGATCAATAAAAACTTATAATTGTTCATCTTAAAAATGATTTAATTGTATGGAATCTTGTGAGGGGTGTAGTGTGGGATTTCCTGCAACTACAACTTTGGTTAGGACTCGACTAGAAAAGATGAAACCTACTTCGTGGAAGCAAATAAGCTCAGGAACAACCAGCGAAGAGGACATGAAACTCGTGAAAATTCACCTTTGTCAAAATCTTTTGGACGAGTTTATTTCGTCGACAGCCTCGTCGATTGCAAGCTTCGTCAACAGTTCCGACGAAGGTTAGCTTGTGCGATTCTTATCAAGGTAGACACACGAAGGAAGAGGACACAGTGCAAAGAGAGATTCTCGAAGAAAATCCACGAAGTTCAATCATCTCGTACAGATCAATCCGGCACATCAAAGAGATCAGAATACATGACCATCTTTGTTACACTACACCATTTTAAGAGATTAGCAACTCAGATTAGCAACGACACTAGCGCCGTTGCAAATTTTCGGTTGCGAATTTTTCGCAACGGCCGGTCGCCGTTGCTAATTTTGCAACCGCAACATGTAGGTTGCGAATAGCAACTGCTGGGTGCTCAAGCATGCGAAATGCGCGTGTGGTTGGGAACACTAGGACTAATTTTTACGCCCAAGTCAAACTTGGGTCAAGCCTTCTTCTTCTTTTTTCCACCCTTTAGCCATATCTATCCTATATCCTGCCTTTATCGATTTTTCCTCCTCATATTTTCTCCGCCCTCATCTCTCCACAGAACTGCAGATGAATAACTTCATCTCTTTCATTTCTTTCAATCTAAAACCACTGGAATCAACCAGGTTTTAAGTTTCTTCCATATTTTTCCTTCGCATAATCGTTTCGTTTCAGTTTATATTTATAGGGTTTAGAGATTTTGCGATTCTAGAGATTTCGATTTCTAGGGTTTCAAATTGTGAATCAATTTTTTTCATTTTAGTTTATCGATTATAGGGTTTCATCTTTGAATCTGCTATTTTCGATTTCAGGGATTTTGATTTCAGTTTATCAATTTTAGGGTTTCATATGTGAATCTAATATGATTTTATCTTTTCGTTTGTCAAGGTTGAAGAATTGAAATACTTTGAATAAAGAACTCTGAAGAACTGAAGAACATTGAAGGTATAATTGCTAAACTGAAGAACATTTTAGGGTTTTTCAAGGTTTGATATATTGGTTTATGTTAAGTTGTTTTAGGTATTTTGATCTATTTCAGTTTAAGGTTTAATTTCTATTTTTGAAAACTGCTAGTGATCAACCTACACAGTTCTTTTTTTAATCTTGATAGTCAAATTGCAGAAATTTAAAATTGGCAAATTGCCTTGCTTATCTTTATCTATTAGCCATTTAGAGACCTCAGTGATTCAACATTAAAGTAAAGGTACTTGTAACTTCGAAATATAAACTGGTGCTTATAGGTTTTTACGTGAAAAATTGGGAAGGACATAAAAACTAGCACAAGGGATATCAAATGGGCTGATACAATCATGCTCCCTTTGTCTGATGTTAAAAAGTTCCATTTTGCTTATTGTATAGGGATGAGCAGGTGGTTTCTTGGGTACGGTTATGGGTATGCAATGTCCTCGTCAACAGGTGCAAGATTCTGATTGTGAAGTTAATTTATAAGGAGTTAATTTGGATGGATTGCATTGGTTTCAACCAGATTTGGTAATTATTCTATGCTAGTAGTAATTAGCTTCCAATTCAAAACCATATTTTGAATCCCATTATTTTTTAGATGTTTCCTATTAACGGAGATAGGTTTAGTTGGCCCATGTCCAAGTCAATTATGGACTACTACAGTTGTCTTTTCTCTCATATTGTCTTTTTTGTTTTCTTTTTTAAACCAGCTTCATGATTGGCTTGGTGGTGCCTTTGGAAGTGATTCTTGTTAATGGTGTGATTGAAATCTTGAATAAATTTCTCCCGCTGATTTATCAACAAGTTCGTCAGGCATGGGATGTTAAAGATGACCTAAGGAAGCTTGGGAAAAGCTTGGAGTTAATTCAAGCTTTGGTTTCTGATGTCGCGGAGAAACAAATAACTGATGCTACCGTCAGACTTTGGTTGAGAAGGCTCAAAGACGTTGTTTACGATGCTGATGATGTTATCGATGAATTCTTCTATGAAACCATGCGTCGTCGCCAAAGGGGCAATCAGCTCAAGCACAAGGTACACAACTTTGTTAGCGAACCCTCTAGTCCATTTATGTTTCAGTTTAAGATTGCTGGTAAAATCCGAGCCACAAAAAGAAGTTTAGATGAGATTTACAATGATCTCATGCCAGGTTCACAATGATCTCATGCCAGGTTCACAATGAGATTTACAATGATCTCATCAAATCCTTTGCATGCCAGGTTCACAGCAGAGTCTTCATCGAGGAAGGGAGGAAAAAATAAAACTGAATTTCTCTCCTAAAATGGTTCCACAACCCTTGAGCAAAAACACGGTGAATAAATAAATGATGCATAGTTTCGGTTTCACCACAAAACACACAACCACTGCAATTTGCATACCTCTGCGCCTAAGAAAATCCTTCGTTGGAATTTTATTTTGAAGAACGCACCAAATAAAAAAAAAATTAGGAGGATATGGCAGCCCCCAAATATGCTTGAAGATCCCATTATCGATACATGAAATAAAATCTCGACGAATAAATTCATAACACGACTTGACAGAAAAAATCTTATCTTTGTTGAGTTTGCAACTGATTTCATCCTCATCAGACCAAAAAAAATTCACCCTATTAAGCTTGGCCTTTATAGTCTCCAGCTGAGCTCTCAAAATTGTATCAAGTCTGTTTGGGATTTCGAGATTCCAACTAGCTGGAATAGTATACCTATTACTAACCGTACCAATAAACTTACCTTTGGAACGAGCTTTGTTGTAGATATTAGGGAATTCGGTCTTCATATCTCTGTTAAACAGCCAACAATCTTCCCAAAAAGTAACTTTGGATCCTTTATTGACTTTGAAGGTAACATTCTCTTTTAAAATTGAAGCTCTAGCCGTAATTCCCTTCCATATTGAGACCCCATAAGAACCTTTAGGGTGATTAGAAATAAAAGGTTGTTCACTAATGCCATACTTCTCATTTATTATCTTCCTCCAAAGCATGTCACCCTCTAATACAAATCTCCATAACCATTTCACTAACAGAGCATCATTCATATGCCTCAAACTCTTCATCCCAAGCCCCCCCCCCCCCCATTGCTTTTTTTCTTAGTTAATTGAGACCACCTCACTACACGAATTTTCTTCTTACGATGGTGCCCATCCCATAGAAAATCTCTCATTATTTTCTCAATCTTATTAGCCACAGAAACAAGAATCTCAAATAAAGACATGAAGTAAATAGGTAAACTAGATAATACACTTTTGATTAAAGTAATTTTACCAGCCCTAGAAACATTCGATTTATTCCAGTAAGATAAACGTTGAGTGCACTTATCTATGACTTGGTTCCATTTCCTTGTACCTTTATACCTATCACCAAGAGGTAATACCAAATAAGAAGTAGGAAGATAATCGCTAAGACAACCCAAAATAGAAGCAAAATGACTCATATCAGCATTCAAAGCCACGCCATATAACTTACTTTTCGCGAAGTTGATTTTAAGACCAGATAATAACTCAAAACCTATCAAAATCATTCTCAAGTGTTTCAACTAATCTTCATTGGCATCTAGAAAAACAAAGAATCGTCTGCAAACTGGAGATGCATAATAGAAATCCCATTACTTTTGACATTAAAACCGTTAATATAACCTTCCTCTTTAGCTTTTAACATCATCAATGAAAGAACTTCAGCGACAATAAGAAATAGAAAGGGAGAGAGAGGATCACCTTGACGAATTCCTTTTTTACTAGTGAAGTAGCCCTAGGCATTTCCGTTGATAGTAACCAAGAACCGAACTATCTGTACACAAATCATAATCCATTTTATCCACTTCTGACCGAATGCCATCCGCATCATAGCTTCTCTCAAAAAATCCCAACTCACATTGTCGAAAGCTTTTTCGAAATCGACTGTACATAAAAGACCAGCTTTCCCAGATTTTATTCTCGAATCGATTAATTCATTGGCGATCAAAACCCCATCTAGAATTTGTCGTTGTTTGAGAAATGCAGATTATTGTTGAGAGATGATCTTAGGCAAAGCTTGTTTTAAACGATCTGCCAAAACCTTAGTAATAATCTTATAAGCCCCATTAACCAAACTTATAGGTCTCAAATCAGAAATTTCTTCAACTGTATCCTTTTTAGGTATTAAAGTTACAAAAATATTTTTGAATCTCCAATCCAAAACACATGACTCTTGCAACTCCTGTATAACTTTCATAAAGTCAAACTTAATAATCTCCCAAGCCTTTAGATAAAACAGAACTTGAAAACCATATGGCCCCGGGGCCTTAGTTTTCCCCGGGGCTTTAATAACATTATAGACTTCGTTCTCGGAAATTGACTGCTCCAGGAATTGCTTCATATCTTCATCGATCTTATTAAATTTCAGATCACCCATAACTGGTCTTCCAAGAGGTTTATCTTGAAATATTTTCTTAAAGTGATTTATAATTCCTTCTTTGATTTCCTTATCCTCTTGAGTCATTCTACCGTCTACTTTGATTTTATTGATGTGGTTTTTTCTTATTCTTCTGTCAGAGGCAATCTTGAAGAAAATCCACTCTACTTCTAGCCCTCCATTTTTCAGCCACCAAACCAATAATATTACCATAATTTTGCTGAGCCAGAACTCTCTTGTCCCATTGTTCTTCAGTCAAACCACCATTATTAGTTTCCTCCTCCATATCCAAATGCATAAACTCTTCTTCCAAATCTTCTAGTTTTCTATCCACATCCCCAAACTCTATCTTGCTCCAAGTCTTGAGTTTAAACTTTAACATTTGAATCTTCTTAGCGAAAATAAAACCTACTTAACTTAAAAAAGCAAAAGAATTTCAGCACAATTGTAATAAATTAAGGAAATCAGGGTGATTAAGCCAATAAATTTCACATCAGAAAGGGCATGGTCCTCCTTTAACACCTTCACGTATTAGAGACAGCGGGCAATGGTCGGAACAAGGTCTTGGAAGAGCAATTTGAAATCACTGCCGAAACTTCTCTTCCCAATCACTAAAAACAACAATTCTGTCGATTCTGCTTCTAATGTTATTTAATTGATTGTTGTTGTAGATACCAAAAACCACACCCGACGCGTGGCGCCAAATGAAGGCCAAAGTAGTATAACATCCCTAGTATAGTTTACATAGTATCTTAGCTTAGTTTCCTTAATTTGTAAGTAAAGGATATTTATGTAATTTCTGCCTCTTTGCTCTAGTACTTAAACAAAAAGCAAGAGAGAGAAAAGGGATCAAATTTTATTTTCTCTAACTTCTTCTTCTTTCCAAAAAAAAAACTAGATCTAGAGCTCCAAAACTCATTAATGGAGTCTCATATAAATACAAAATATTATAGTGAAAATCATGGATGTAGATCCCTTTATGGATCGAACCATGTAAAAATTGTGTGTGTTCTTTACATCTTTAGCACTTCATATCATCATTTTAGTGTTCAAAGAAGCTAGATCTATAAATTGCTCTATATATTTGAAGTTGAAATGAGCCAAGAACAAGGAAATAATAAATTTGGTGTAACTATAGATTTTCCGTAGTTACATTTTGGCACCAAATCAATGAATTTTTCTTCTTTTGCTCCTAATGGCTCCAATACACCTAATAAACTCGAAAGCAATCATAAGACACATAATTCACACGAAAACATAGCAAAGAAAGCATAAATACTAGATATAAATTAGGTGTTTTAGACACCTATCAGATTCCCCCACACTTAGACTTTGCTAGTCCTCGAGCAAATTAAACAAAATAATTCTAAAATACATACAACTCCGTGTCGTCGAGGCTACGGTTACTCTTAGCATAAATAACAAGCCTTTAAACCACTAGGTGTCCCTAGTGGACGAGTTATAGTCTCGTGAGGGTTTACTAGAGATATACCCACAAAACCTATTTTTCCAACTTACTAGTTCTCCGTAATGATAGCATCCAACGCGCTAAGAAGACATAGAGATTCTGCACACTAGTCATAAGAAGTTAGACACATAAATGAACACAATCTCATTCTTAAAAGTTGAGAGAGAAATAACCATCCCTTCTCGACAAAAATTCGGGTTCGGAGTGATCAAAAGTCTCGACTCTGCCTCACAAGAAAGGGTTTTATGAAATTGCTTTCAATAATAAACAACTTTTTATGGGTCACACATATGTCCAGGTTGGAATGAAGAGAGAATCCTGCGACACGTTGAATGGTAGGAAGGCAAACCCTCCGAATTGTTTTGAAAACCCACATCTTTTATCATTTTTGAAAACCCATTTTTCTGACGATCTCTTCGAAAGGAAATCAACCATTTAACGAAGGTGGGAATATGCTTACTTACCTCGTTATCTGTTTGGCGTGCAGCTAGCACCACTTTCACAGCATTCATAGAAACGTCTTCGGTCTTCTATCGGTGTCTTCATCTTCGTCTTCGGTCTTCAACTCTTGATGATAACTCTTGAACTTCGTAGAATCTTAACAATATAACTCTTTTCCTCAAATTCCTTATTGCTTGAAACTTCTTTGTAGATATTCCTTCTTCCATTGGCTTTATTGAAAGAATACAAAACTAAAAACGAACTATACAAACCCTAAATATGATACAATGAATTTTTCTTGTCTCTTTTTTTTTTCCTTTTTTTTTTCTTTTTATATATTTTTTTTTATGAGACAAGAAAAATAAATACAAAATAAAAACAAAATAATAAAAACTATTAACGAACCTAAAAATTTTCTCTTGTTTTTTTTTTTTTTTTTTTCTCGTTTTTTTTTTCGTTTTTTTTTTTTCATTTTTTTTTAGACAAGAGAAAACAAATAAAATAAAATACAAAGGCCGTGGTATAAGTACTTTACCGCTTGAATCTTCACATCTTGTATGTCTTGATATCATAAACTTCTCGAACTCTCATCCTTGATAATTTTCACTCTTGTACAATAGTCTTCAACTTATAAAAATTCTGCTCCTTGTTTTTTGTTGCTTTACTTGAATCTGAAATCTGCTCAATTCTGTACCGTTGCTTTTAAACCTTGAACGTCTTCAACTTTCCTTCAAATTTGTGATGCTCCTCTTGTTGATGATGATGGTGTTTCTATGGACCTGTTGGTGTAGAGAGAGATAAGGTGGATGGTGCTAACTGCGAACAAGATTACAAGTGGTATGTAAGTTAGCAATTCGATGTCACCAACATGGTTGATAAAAATAGCACTCAAGAGATCAAAATAGTGCTTCTATTGGTGTGAGGTTGGGCAGCTCACCATTCTGCCCGGAATTTACGTACGATGACACACACTCTAAAAGCACAAATTTAGACAGGTACAAAGAATTGAAGGTTGGTGCCTCACATTATGTAACATGGGTAGTCTCCACTATAGGGGATCACTACTCTAATACCGAATTCAGTCTGCACCTTATTTGCCACTGGCATGGTTAAATCCAACTTTAACTCTCATACAATTAAGAAACCCGATCATGTTCTCTCATCATCTCTAAGTTCAATCACTCTTATGAGATTCTCGATGTAATCTTAGCGACATGTATACTATGTGACTCTAAACTAACTACAAGTTGGAGTTTTCTTATTCACTAGTTTACACAAAAGTTGAAAATTGCAAAAATTTACAACGCAAATGCTTAACCACTCCCCCACACTTAAACTTTACATTGTCCTCAATGTAAATTGAATCGTCCAAAGTAAGTCAAGGTGGGAAATCATATAACAATATGCGACAAGAAAAAGCTAAAAACAAGAAAAGAAAAATTAAAAGATAAGAGATACAAAACCTATGGGTTGCCTCCCATGTAGCGCTTGGTTTAAAGTCATCAGCCCGACTATATCCTTGCAAGATTCATTCCCCATATACCAACAATCTGAAAAGTTGGGGATCCTTCCATAGAACCTGTTTTTCAAACACTAGCTTCACACAAATATTAGTACAATAAAGCAAAAGTGAAGCTATTAACCGATAAAAGCTTCCCCCACACTTATTCTTGTCCACACTTGGAAGTGTATAAAGAATATAGAAGTCGGGTACTTCCACGGTTTCTTGTTTCAAAACCTCCATAGTATGAGAATCAAGTATCTCTAATGGCGGAAAACGAGAAACAAAGTCATCCAACAATATTCTCGAAGCACATACATTCAAACCAATAAGAGGTAAAGGAGAAGAAACAATAGGCAAAGGGTTAGATAAACCTTGCACAATCTCTTGTATTACGGAATCCTCTTCATCCTTGAAAAACTCAAGTGAATTATTCACCTCTTGTATATCATGGTCCTCTATCAAACCTTGCAACCATTCTTCGTCCGTTTCTGCCTTAACCAAAGTCTCGACATAAACATCATCATTACAATCATTTGCAAGCTCAATTGGGTCTTCCACAATATTGGTTAAACCGGTTTCATTCTCAACATATTCCTCCTTTTTGTTGTAAGGCACATACTCTTTTGCGGATCCAAATTTTATTATAAGAAACTTTTTTAGAACACTCGAAAATGCATCATTCTCAAGCTCCACCCTTTGAATAGGCTCTTGATCATTATTAAGATCAATGCTTGAGTAATCTACACAAGTGTCAACATATTCCTCTTCGTCTTCATCTTGATCCCAAAAAGACTCCATTGTACACTCCTCGGGGATGTCACCATGAGTTGTTTCAAGCAATGTATCATAATCACCGTCACTATCATAGTCAACATAAGATTGGTCCTCGCTGAATTTAGTGTTGCTAATCTCGAACTCATCCTTTTGAATAGGTGAATGATCATTATTACGATCAAGAGTTGAGTTAACTACACAATTATCAACAAAAGTGCCCAAGGATTGGCTTTTTTCCACATTAGCATCAATCAAATATTCATCACAAACCATATGCACATTAGAATTATCCATATCTTCCTTTCATTGATCATGCCTCTTCGCAAGCTAGCAATACCTTCACGAAGTTCTTGGAGTTTCTCATTTGTAGTCTCTTTAGCTTTTTGAAATTCCTCTTGTAAAAAGTTGGAAACTTGATCTATAAAGTTAGAGACTTTTTGTTCACGAACATAAGAATCCTCCTATCCTTGTGGTTGTTCACACACATACCCGCCATAAGGTTGTTGAGGAAAACCACAAGGTTCCATGGAATATTGGTCATAACCAATGAATTGGTTTTGATTATACCCCTGGAATTGGTAGTTGTCATATTGTTGAGGTTGTTGAAAACCGTATCCATCCATGTAGTATGCTACTTCCATGAGAAACAAGCACCTGAAATAAAAATTCTCAAACCAAGGTTAAAACCTAGAAAATAAGAAAAATAAAACAAAAACTAAAAACAAAAATAAGAAACCAAAAACAAGTGACAACCGCTGCCTCCCCGGCAACGGCGCCAAAATTTGATCGTTGTCGTAGGCGTCAAAAATATAAATTACACTTTCTTACTACTCAAAATATATAATGAAGCAAGGGCAAGAAAGGATCGTTCCCACAGAGAGGACTAGGTTGTCAATATGTTTCGGTATCTTATAAGTAACACGGGAGATTTTCTGATTTTTATAAACTAAAATAAAATAAAGGCAAACAATAAAAATAAACACGCAAACCAAGAATGAGAAAGTATTGGTCATGGATTTCGTTTTCAATCACAAACATGTTTTCAACACAATAACTAGAATTGATATTTTATCAAAGGCCCTAGAATACCTTGATCGCAAGAATATGCCGCTAATCTCCCCTTGTCATCAACAAACACATTAAAAGATGCGAATATGAATTCTATCTAAAGGAACAACCTAACGTGTAAAAGCACTAATCAAATTCCCTAGATGCATTGGGTTCTATGAAATCGGATCAAAGCAATCAGCCATAAGATCATAAGAATATATCACTACAAACTATAATCTTATTTATGCTACTCGCAATCAAATCACTTTTGCATAATAACCTAATCTAGCAATAAAGATGAAAGCAAACTCAATCGATGTAAAAAACACATTCAAATCTTGTAACAATATTAATAATAGATTTAACTAATTTTATTGCAAAAAAATTCATGTTTGGAAATCAATGGGATCATAATATGCAATGCATAAGATCATAAGTGTGACTTTCAATGAACTAATTAACGAAATATAGTGAGGGGTGTAGTGTGGAAAACCTAATCTAGCAAATAAATTGACGTAGAAAAGCAAAAAAGATTTGGAGAAGATCTCAATTGAAAAAGAAAAAATGGCTATGTCTGGGGCAATCAGGTTGTAAGAAAGTGGGAGACTTATTTTGGAGAAAGGAGGAATGAAAGCAGGGGAGAATCATCAAGGATGAATGGGAGAAATGATGGAAAGATCAAATAAACTCCCGCATTGAGGATTATGATAAGAGTAAGTGTACATACTTGGATCTAACAATGGACGAGGAGGAGGAGAACAAGAAATGAATGGAGAAATGAATCTAGGTAACGAAGAAATCGCGACATTAGAAAGGAATGAGACAAACAATAATAGGAGAGACGGCTGAGAGAAAAACTTGACAAGACAAATCATGAATTGAGGATGGAAAATGAGGTTGCAAAATAGGAATCTAGAAGTTCAAGTTCAAGATCGAATCGAGAAGAAGAAGGAGAGTTTTACTGACCAGGAAATTATTCATGAGGGAAGGTCCAAAAGATAATAATCAAAAGAAATATCTAAAGATAAAGATATTAGCTCCTGAAGAATCAAACTGAGATGGGAGGAATCCCTCCTATTTTTACCTATTAGCCAGCATTTTTGACGGAACAGCACATTGCAATTAAAGCTTATATGAGATGTATCTTTGCCACGAATGCTATATTAATAGTAAGTACTTCGCGTCAAGCTTAACGGAGAAGCATTAAAGTGGTTTGAAGGTTTGCCCGGGAACACGATCGCGTCGTTTAACCATCTGCAAGCTACATTTTGAGCCTAATAAACAACTTCGCGACCGGGAATTGAAGATGTATTCGGGTTGAAACAAAGCTTAAGACGTTGACAATAAGATGGAGAACCATGTGTGTAAGCGAAATGGCGGGGACGGGTTGAGGAGAGATACCTCATCCTCTCATTTGTGAATGCTCTTTTTTTGCGACCAACTTGTTATACATTCAAATTTTAGAGTCAAAAATACAATCAAGCATTCCTTAGAAGAAAGACGAGAATGAAATGAATTCTTACCCGTAACACAAGCTAATTAATAGTTCATCAATACGGTGGCGAGCACTTCGCGAGGGGCATAGTAGCTATGGGAAGCCATGACCAAGAAGATTTGAAGCCTTGAAAGGAATTACCACTACAATCATGTGACAATAATAAGATTGGAGGCTAGATCATGTTTATGGTGGGCGAAAAAATCAGAGCGAGAGAAATCATAGAACTGGAATGCTAGCGTTGAAAAGATCGGAAGCAATACTTGTGATGGAAAATGTACCGGCGCCTTGGAATGTTGGAATGGAGACCACACTTGTAGAAGCCATGAGTTTTATTCTTTACCATGGGGCATCAACAAACGATTGTAGAAACATAAAGAGAATTATTCTCGGGATGATTGGTCAAGGGGAGAAAGAAAAAACAGGTCGAACATTACCACCACCACCGAGATGCACGATCGAAGGAAAGGAAACATTGTGATAGAAGTAGGAACAAAAAGCCAAGAATTTGAGCTTCCATTGTCCTCCTCTCGCAAAGATTTTCATGACAACGAAAAGAGATGCTAATGATAAAGAAATAATGAGCCTGGCGAGGCAGTGATTAGAAAAGTGGCAAAGACTATTTCTTTCTGCCCATGAAGTGCCAAAAGAAAACACATGATAGCAAAACTAGATTAACCCGAAACCGATTGATGGAGAAGATGATGAGCTAATCGACACTAGGAAGTTCGGTAAATATTCTCTTTACCATTTACAAGACGATGGGAGGAAAAGATGAGGATTTGATCCCCTAAAGATATACGGCTTTAATAGTGCAATTCCCTAGATGCATTAGGTTCTATGAAATCAGGCCAATCAAAGCAATCGAACGTGTAAAAGCACTAATCCGATTTAACAAAGGTTATGGTTCACATAAGATCATAAGAATATATCACTACAAACTATAATCTTATTTATGCTACTTGCAATCAGGAATTATCACTTTTGCGTATAATAACCCTAATCTAGCAATAAAGATGAAAGCAAACTCAATCGATTCGCAACTCGACTAAACAAGCATTCAAATCTTGTAACAATATTAATAGTGAATCATAAACGATAATATGAGAGAAAACTAATTTATTGCAAAAAAATTCATGTTTGGAAATCCAACTAATTCATAACCAAAAGAAAACTCTAGCTCATATTCATGGAGTTCATAACAAGAAGAAAGAGAAAATCTTTCATGGTTCTAAACCCTAGAAAACAAAGTAGAGGCCAAAAGATAATAATAAAAGATATCTAAAGATAAAGATATTAGCTCCCTCATTAGGTAAAAGTCTTCT
This sequence comes from Papaver armeniacum, assembly GCA_023531295.1. Taxonomy (NCBI): domain Eukaryota; kingdom Viridiplantae; phylum Streptophyta; class Magnoliopsida; order Ranunculales; family Papaveraceae; genus Papaver; species Papaver armeniacum. The sequence goes on along the minus strand of JAJJWW010018487.1, from coordinate 69,186 downwards.
CTTTTTATATGTTTCTCAATTTCCATAAAGGATACTCCTTCCAATATTAGGTCTTCTCAAAACCCATCTCCAAGTGGTCCACCAAGCCCATGTGTGAGAAAAAACCCATGTAAAATTATGTCCAAAATTCGTCGCCGGAAAACTGGGATTATGGCCGGAAATTTGCCGGAGTCCGGCACCGGAAAGTATCTCAGGTGACTGGCAAAGTCAAACCGGTCAACGGGTCAACGATCCAACTCGGCCGGGTCAACTCAGAGGCTGACCGAGTCAAGCCTGGTCAGTGAGTCAGATGGGTGAATCAGCTGAGTTAGGTAGTCAAGTCTGAATCAGAGACTGAGTGAAAGTCTAACTAGGTTAGTCAGAGTCTGATTAGCACATGCCTAGGCCATTTTGCAAACTTGCACAGGCCATAATCTTCTACAGCGCCATGATTGCGCACCATTCATACTCAGGCTTCAGTTTCAGTTGTATCCTCTCCGTTCGCAGCAACACTACTTCCTGCTCTTCCTTTTCGCCAACAGTGCATCACAGTCCATCTCCATCTCCCTGTTCTTCTCAATTGCACTTCATAACATTGCAGCACCACAATCTCTGTAACTCCTTCACATCTCAGTTCACTGCCACAATTGCGAACCCATATTTCCCTCGCAGCAACGTACTCTCACTCCATCGACTGTATCAATTCAGAAACTAGCCCTTATGTACATCCGTGACAGCAACTCAATCCTCCTTGTAACTCAATATCTCAGTCGACGGCATCCACCCAAAACCTCCATCAGCACTGACTTTGTAGCTGCATTGAGCCATAACTGCCATCATTGCCAGCTCAATACCATTCCCTGTAAACCTCATTAACTCCACCTGCAATTTCATATTCTCTATAACTAACGGCAACAACTTCTTGTTCAACAGTACCACCATTTAGCTTGCAGACCTGCAATCTTCCATCAAGTCAATCTCAACTGCCATTTGCAGCCCAGCCGTAACTTCCTTCGGTTGTAATAAAACCACCTATAATTCCATGTTCCCCCAGAACTGCAGTTCCTTCTCATTCTTCTCAAGCACAGCAACAACCAATTCAGCTCTGCCCAACCATTGCACCTGTAACCTAAACATTCATCTAGACAGCAAAACCTCAATCTGTAGTTTCATTCTTCGCTTCTGCCAGCACCAGGCACAAACCCATAATACCCATTTCTGAGATTCCAGTTGTAGCCAACATTTACTCCACTGAGAACCCAAGCTTAGCTTCATGCCATTCCCATCTACCGTCTATCCGCAGCTACACATTGTCACAGCTATCTCACTTCAGTCCAAGCTCCCTGCAACATTCTTCCATCTCAGCGGCACACAAGCTCAGTTTCTATAGTTGCACTTCCCTGTACAAACATCTCAGCACAAGACCATTCAATCCATTCTCATGCTCAAACCTGCTATTCAGTAACTCCACCACACAAGTACATACCACCACCAGCTGCTTTCTTACCATTTCCTGCAATACATTGCACCCAATTAGTTGCACAGAGCTGCATCTCTTGCACATATCACCAGCTCCAATCCCAAAAAAACACCAACAACATCCATTTGCTTCAAATCCCAGTTCTACACATCCCATAGTAGCAACCCTAACTTCCAGATTTACTTCCACAATTTCAATACCCTGAGCTCTGTATCCTTCTTCTACTTGAACTCTGTCCATACCAGCAACGCCTTACCATTCTTTCTCAATGCCTTAGAAGCAACACCCACCAGGCTCATGCCATCTCTTCCATGGATTTGTTCTTCACCATTTCAATTTCATAAACCTCCTCCATGTATCTTTACCAGCCTGCAATCTCTGAATCAAACTCCTCTCGGAATTGTCACATAAATCAATTCAAACCCGTACCTGCACTGAATAGCAGCATCAGAATCATCTCAATCTACTAATTCCTTCTCGATCTCGGACCACCAACTTCACTGCCACTTTCGTCTCTCCTAACCCTCTCTAATCAAAGACCTCAGTTGTTAGATATTGACATCGAACCCATCATCTAACAAACCTAGCTTCAGATTCATAATCTCCATTTCTGCCCAATCGATTCACCAATAACTCCATCTCTGCATCACTCCATGATAATCATCATCTCTGCCAGCATCAATCCCACGAGCTCAACCAGACTTCTGTGACGACCATCAGCATCAATTACTCTTTCCTTCCCCCTGCTCATCCATTTCTCTTCTTCTTCATTCTCGAGTTTTAGACGAAAGATAAGTGAGAGAATTGTTTCATCTGAATTTTAGGTTTTGTGTAGGAGTGGAATTGGATATATCCACTCAGGTGAATTCTATAAGGGGTACCCTGGATGATTCTAGGCACCCACTCCTTAGATAAGGACCACCAAAGATGTCCCCCTATCGCTTCTCTAGACTAAGCTGCAATGGCTGTGCTTGGTCCGGCTCTGCTCCCAATAGCAATTGCGCATGAAATGACGCTTTTCCCATTTTCGCTCCAAATCAATGAATTTTTCTTCTTTTTCTCCTAATGGCTCCAATACACCTAATAAACTCGAAAGCAATCATAAGACACATAATTCACACGAAAACATAGCAAAGAAAGCATAAATACTAGATATAAATTAGGTGTTTTAGACACCTATCAGTAGATCCCTTTATGGATCGAACCATGTAAAAATTGTGTGTGTTCTTTACATCTTTAGCACTTCATATCATCATTTTAGTGTTCAAAGAAGCTAGATCTATAAATTTCTCTATATATTTGAAGTTGAAATGAGCCAAGAACAAGGAAATAATAATTTGGTGTAACTATGGATTTTCCGTAGTTACATTTTGGCACCAGAGAACAGGGACTGAGTAAAGGAATTATCCTACCTGCAACTAGTTGATTCAAAGAAAAGATCCAGAGATTTTGATGAAGTTTGGTCAAGCAAGATCCAGCGAAGTTAGCTACAGCCAGCCACTTGTTCCAGTTAGTTGACGAGTTTTGGAGGGAAAATACGGAGAGAAATTACAACAAAATATCATACTTACAGACAACAAACAACTTCAGCAGAAGCACAATTGGATTCCGAGAAAACATCAACAACCATGATGAAGCCAAACAAATCTACACCAGCAATTAGTCTCAAAACGACAAATCTCTTCCCTATCTATTTAATTTTCTGTTTAGCTATTCAGATCTGGAAGTTTTAAGCAACCTTTAGAGAAAAGTTTCATATGCACTAAGAGTTTTTCTTCATGAAAACTTGATTTTCTTTTCTTATCGTGAATCAAAACAAGTTTTGTTCACATATTTACAACAAACAAACCTTGTTTTACAAACCCAATCATCGGATTTCAAAAACACGGAATGTAAAAATCTTCCATCGATTTGGGGAAGTTTTCATGAAAGAACTCAGGCGAACATACATTCTTGGCATAATAACAACTATCTTAAACTTACACAGATTGTTCACTAACTTGATTGGTTGTTTGTTGTATGATTAGATCTAGAAATTGAGACAAACGGAAGCAGCGAAGTGGGGCCCGCAAGTTTCACGTACATGAACTGATGTAGACGAAGGAGGATCTCAGTTAGCTAGACGTATTTTTTCATCAATGCGTATCATTACACGAGATGAAGAATCATATTCGTGTGATACGAGATTCCGGTAACACGAAGTGAAGCACTGCTCGCCAGAAACAATTTATCTCGTCATACAGTAATTGAATTCATATCAAAACTATATCGTCAACAACAAATAGAGTCCAACTTAGACGATCAGTGAGGAGAAGATTTGACAAAGATGAAGTCTACTTTTGTAGGAACAGAATATCGCAACACCAACACCTCTACGAAATCCATAAACGACACATAGCGAAGGCGTCGCAGACGAGTAATATAAATGACGCAATGGATGACGACAGCCAAAACACGAGAAAGATGTGAACACCTAGCGAGATATAGGAGTGTTGCGAGATTATATATTTGTACACTTGCGATATTTCGCAATTCATTCCCGAAAATAAAGGATAGCTTAGCTGTCATCCATTATGTAATACCACTATATAAAGAGCCGAACATGCCTATTGAGGGAGAGATCTTTTTCGTGTGTTGAGCAAGTCATTAAGAGAGAGAAAGTTTAGAGTGATTGTAATACTTTGGTTTATCTCCTGTTCATCTTGTAACGTTTCTAGAGTTTGATCAATAAAAACTTATAATTGTTCATCTTAAAAATGATTTAATTGTATGGAATCTTGTGAGGGGTGTAGTGTGGGATTTCCTGCAACTACATAATGGCGCTAGAAACAAGGATGAGTGAAGATTGATATTGTGATTTGGAAGGATTTGAAGTGATAGATAAAGAATTTCATATAATTTTCAACAATTCATTAAGATTGAAGAATGACAAGAAGAAGATATACATCAGAACTACAAACGACTGTTAGAAGGAGTAGAAGACTTGCTGGAGAAGAAGGAAATGAAATGGGAGAATCTTCAAGAGAAAACGCAAGAAACAATGGAGAAAACCGAGTTCAATCCCCAATTCAGCATACACCAATACAAAATAGAACTGAGGATTATGACAGAGTGAGTGTACACACTTGGCGATCAGATTCTGCAGATGAAATAGGGGAAGAGCAACAATTAGGAGGTAATGGACAAGAGGAGAGAGATCAGGAAATGATTGGAGGAATAATTCATGGAAATGAAGAGATTACAGCGTTAGAGGCATTGAGACAAACAATACGCGATGAAAGGCGATTAGAAACAGAAGAACGTGCAAATATGACAAGACAAAATCATGAGTTAAGGATGGAAAACATGAGGTTACAGAATAGGAGGTCAAGAAGCACTACAAGATCAAGATCAGTAAGGGAAGAAGTAACACGAAATGTGCCTGTGGAAAATGATAATGAAGAAATTCAAGAAGAAATACAAAATGCAGATGAGGAGCGTCGCGAAAGAAGAGAAATAAGGGAAAATCATTATGTCCAACACGGTGAGGCTCTCCAAGATGGGCAAAACGATGGAAATCAGAGAGATAGACACCGACAGAGGCGAAATAATCAACAGGATGGAGAAAATCAGGAAGAAGGAAGGAGAATATTACATGGGAGAGAAGTACAAAGAAATCACCAAGCAATTCAGGATGAAATTGAAAGGCATTATACTGAACAAGGACATCTAGCTCGCGAGAGAGAAAGATTAAAAGCAGAAATGGAAGAACAGGAATTACAAGAGGCAATTCTCCAAAACAATCATGAAAATCGAGAAAGGAGGCGTGAGCGTAATCGCAATAATGCTAATATCAATGAAGAATACGATAGAGTACTAAGAAGAGCTGAAAGGTGGCAAAGAGGAGAAAATGAGAGATATAATGGTGTGCGAATCCATGAAAGAGATGAAAGAAAAAATCGCAGAGAAAGACGAGAAGAGAATGATGATCAAGATAATCAAAACGGATATGAACGCAGAAGAAGAGAGGCGGAGTTAAAAAGGCCAATGGAAGATAATTCTAGTATAAACGAACAAATTTTGAAAGAGCTAGCGGAAATGAGAGGAATGTTAAACAATAAGAAAGAAGGAGGTAGGAGACAATTAGATGAAGTTATAGAAGAAGTTGCGAAAACCCCATTCACACGGGAAATACAATTAGAAGGAATACCCCCAAAGTGCAATTTGCCTACACTAACCAGCATTTTTGATGGATCAACTTGTGCAATACAACACATCAAAGCTTATTTGAGATGTATGTTACAGTGGGAAAATCATGACGCTATATTGTGCAAATATTTTGCATCAAGTTTAACAGGAGAAGCTTTGAAATGGTTTGAAGGCCTGCCAAAAAATACTATAGCATCCTTCAATCATTTACAGGCTATATTTTTAGGGGCGTACATAAGTAATAATTTCTCGCGACCTGGCATTAAAGATGTATTTGGATTAAAGCAAAGGGTTGGTGAAAGTCTGAAACATTTGACTGTGAGGTGGAAGACGATGTGTAGCGACATGGCGGGTCGTGTCGATGAGAGGTATCTCATTTTATCATTCATTAATGCTATATTCGCAACCAATCTGTTATACATTCAAATCTTCAGAATTAAGAACACGATCACAATGACTGAGCTGCGAGAATTACATGAGGAATATATTTCTCTCGAGTAAAGACAAAATGAGATGGAATCATACCCAGTTGCGAACACAAGTTCGAATGCAGCGAATGCAAGCTTGTTACCTAAGTTGATAAATACAGTGGCGAGCACCACGCAAGGACAACCAGACTTGGTAATGGGTGATAATCAACAGAAGCTAGTGGCTATGGGGAGTCGTGACCAAGAAGAATATGAGAGAGAAAGAAATTTCTATAACCGCGGTGGAAATAATAAAAATTCAAAGACTTGATCAGCCGCAAGAAAATTGTGGAGGCCAAAGGCAAAATTATCATAGGGGACAAGGAAGCCGCAGGATAGCATGGGAAGAAATTGAGATGCCACCTCTCAATGCTAGCGTGGAGAAAATATGGGAAGCTATAATTTTGATGGAAAATATACCAACACCATGGAACATGGGAAAGGAGCCACCTCCAAGTGAGAGAAGCCATGAATTTTGTTCTTATCACCATTTCCATGGACATACAACAAATGACTGCAGAAATATAAAGAGAATCATCCTCAGGATGATAGATCAGGGAAAATTAAATCATTTTCTAGTAAAGAAAGCACAACCTCAAGTATTGCCGCCACCTCCTACAGAAATTCAAAGGGCGAACACAACAAAAGAACGTGAAACATTTGTGATAGAAGTTGGGGCAAAAGCAAAAAATCTGTTTTGTAACTCTATTGTACATTCGTACAAGACAATTGAAGATTTCCACGATATTACTCTCAGCAGGGTTTTCGCAAGGGATGCCAATGATAAAGAAATAATGAACACCGCGAAGACATCCCAACTGGAAGAATGGCAGTAGCAGATCATTTCTTTTACCGCGGAAGAAGTACCTGAGGCCGGAGAAATGCATGACAACCCACTGGTGGTAAGATTGGAGATCAACCCGAAACCCAGCGAGGATGAAGATGATGAAGCTGAGACTTCTTGGGCAATCAACAGAATTTTGATTGATACGGGGAGTTCCGTGAACATTCTTTTTTATCATACTTACAAAACCATGGGAGGGAAAGATGCAGATTTGATTCCTTCAACCTATAAAATTTATGGTTTTAATGGTACTGCAAATAAGCCTAAAGGAGAAGTTCACATGAGAATTCCACTGAAAGGATTGTCTTCTGAAATCTTATTCTGTGTTGTTGATGTGGAATCACCATATAACGCATTAATTGGGCGACCTTGGTTACATGAGATTCTAGGCGTAGCATCGACTTTTCATCAATGTATTAAGTTTCCTCATCCAACTGGTATTGGGATTATAAAAGGAGATTGGATAGAAGGGAAAAAGTGTTATGAAGTTGATATAGAATCCTGCGAAGAAAGAGCTGCAAAGAAGAAAGATTGGAAACACAGCATCAGAGAAAAACAAAAAAGTGAAAGGTTGATGGTAGACACCATAGAATGGAGAGAGGAAGAAATGCTGAGAAATCAATGTTTGTTGAAGAGAAGAAGTGGCGATAATATCGCAAGAGATGGACAAATAACAGAAAAATTCAAAGAGAATGAGGCAGAAAGTAGCAAAAATAAGAGGTCTAAAGATTGAATGTGCTTACTAATCGAGAGAGTAGAAATTGGAAAGAGAAGTGTAAAAAAAAAAAAAAAAAAAAAAAAATTAAATGGCAAATATGTTGCGAATGGCGAAAATGGAGTGGTGTAAGAGTTGATATGAAGAAGAAGAAAATATATCTTACAAATGGAAGATATGTTGCAAATGGCGAAAATGGAGTGGTGTAAGAGTTGATATGAATAAGAAGAAAATATATCTTACAAATGGCAGATATGTTGCAAATGGCGAAAATGAAGTTGTGTAAGAGTTGATATGAAGAAGAAGAAAATAAAATTTTAAAAATGGCAAATATGTTGCGAAAGTACAAAAGAGCTCATATATGCAGAAGAATCATCAAAATAATCAGAAAGTGGCGAACTTATTATGGCGTACACCCTAATTCGCGAACACAATTTCGCAAGAGGCAAAAGAACCTTCGGGGCGTCATAGTAGGGGGTACCTATTACATATAACAAAGAATTAACAAAATAATCAGAATGGGACGAACCTTCATGGCGTATACCCTAGTTCGCGAATAAAATTTCGTAAGAGGCAAAGTACCTAAAGTGCGTCATGTAAGGGGGTATTTGTAACGTGGCTCAGGAAAAAGGTTACACCGCCCCTGGAACCTGAGTCATGGAGATTGGGGGTAATAACACCCATCCAGGAGAGATACCTTGGATTTCCAACTATATATATAAGGTTATACCCTGGTTGGACGACCGAGGGTCTCTTCTAAGGAGTCAGCATTTGACCAAGGCGCCGAGGTACACGGTTGAGCCAAGAATGCCTGGGGCATTTGAAGTGTCTCGGCCATTCTTGGCAAGTCTTGTCTTATGTTGCACTCGGCCCGAAGAAAACTCCACTTAGGGTGCAGTCTCGTAACCATAAGCACTATAGGCAAAAGGGATAAGAGGCTGCGAAAACAACTGGTTGTTGTTAAGACCGGATGGGAGGAGCTAGCCTTATATGGCAGAAGTACGCCTCCTTGAAGGGGCAACCAGGGGGATGATAAGGGCGGCACCCTCCATTAGGGAGCTGATAGTGTCAAAAAAGACGCAAATGTCATGAGACTTTATATTCGCAAGAATATTTAGGCTTGTCATATTTGTGCAACAATCCTGAAGAGGCAAAAATACAAAAGAGTAGCTAAGACGAGATCAATGGGTCCTTACATGCAAATGTAAAGACGTCCTGCGATTTCGTCGCAAAGAAGGCAATGTCATGGGGCTTTACGTTCGCAAGGATATTTAGGCCTGTCATATTGTCGCAAGAAAAATATCCTGAAGAGGCAAAAATACAAAAGAGTAGCCAAGACGATATCAATGGGTCCTTAAATGCAAATGTAAAGATGTCCTGCGATTTCGTCGCAAAGACGGCAATGTCATGGGGCTTTACGTTCGCAAGGATATTTAGGCCTGTCATATTGTCGCAAGAAAAATATCCCCCAGAGGCAATAATACTAAAGAAATGATAAGACAAGATCAATGGGTCATTACATGAAAGTGTAAAGACGTCCTGCGATTTTGTCGCAAAAATGAGAGGTGGAAAAATAAGACCTTTAACTAGGAAGGCAAAATAAGACCACACAAGAGAAATGATAAGGCAAGATCAATGGGTCATTACATGAAAATGTAAGGACGTCCTGCGATCTTGTCGCAATGATAAAGTTCAGCAGAAAATATATCGCCAAATTATGCTTAATCTTCCATTCGAATACAAATAACAGAGGCAAGTATGGGAATGAACAAGAACATGTTATTTGTCTTCATAAGACAGATTTACGCATATATTGATTAACCATATTGCAAAAAAGAATTGCCCTTTATGTGCAGGAAGAAACAAGAAAGATAGAAATTGTATTCAAAGACTCAAGAAATTCGCAACAAAAGAATAAATACAAAGATGGGAGATTGAAAAAATGACTATACAAATATTACAAAGGGAGAAAAAGGAAAATAAAATTATTTCTCATTGGATTTCTCCTCTTCTTTATCTTCATCAGATCCTTCAACTTCTTCATCTTCATCAGATTCCTCCTCTTCTTCACTAGCATCGCTATCAGAAATATCCAGAGAAGGCATATTTTGGGGAACTTCATCAAGAAGGCAAGGGTACTTAGACTGAGGGATGTTATTGTCATCGCAGACCATCTCAATAGTTTGATTGCAAAAAAGAATAGCATCATTCTTAAAATTCGCGACAGTGATCTTCAGTTGGTTCTTCAGCCTAGAATATTATCGTCCCGAGAAGAAAGGTTTTTGGCAAGTTGCTCCTTCTCAGATTCAAGTTCTTCAATTCTTTTTCGGAATCTTGCTTCAGCTTCTGCGAACATATAACATTGAATCAGCAACATTGATGATAATTTTACTACAGACAATTAAATAAAGAAGAATAATTAACAACCTTCTCTCGTCGAAATCATATCTCTAACCAAGGCCATATGCTCAGCTTGAAGACTAATGTTAACACCTAAGTTATTTCTGGCATCATCTAGAATCTTCGCAGCCCAAGCGAATTCATCGTCATTGTTTATGAGAAGAAGGGAGCGAATTTGATTTTCTCTTTCATTAAGTATAGCATTTTGGCGAAGGGATTCATCCCGTTCAACTTGAACTTCAAGAAGGGTTTTTTGGAATTTCGCTAATGCCTGGGCACCTTGATTAGCGATGCGATCTTTGTCATCTATAAGATCACTAATTTTCTTCCTTAAAGTATTAATTTTCTCTTGGGAATTAAGATATAGACATTTAAGTTAGTTGGCTAAACCCAAACTAGATCTATGATCAAGTTCTAAGAGGCGAAATTTGGATTGAAGTTTGTCTAGAGGAAGAGACCTAATTTTGTTATTTGAAAAACTATTTAAAGAATTGTTGAGGTGAGCGAGAAGAGTATCATTATCCATAGGTTCAGGAAATGAGTGGAGAAGAATGGCTTCATCAGAAAGATTATAAACGTCTGCGAAAATGATAAGTCAGATAAGGAAAAACAACTAGAGAACAAGACAAAGGAGAAAGAAAAAGTCTCATACCAAAAAGTGTTGATTGGCGCTTTGAAGACTAGATATCTTGTCCTTTTGAGAGGAGGATTCAACTTCCAGTTGTTTGGTCTTTTCGCGAAGAATAGCAGTTTCACTTTCAAATTCTTTATCTCTCTTGCGAAGAGCAACAGCTTCAGCTTCCAATTCTTCATTCTTCTTGCGAAGTTGAAGATTTCTCTTTTCAAGAATGTTGCGCCTATTCTCAAGATCTGAGACAACAACAAAGGAAGCTCTCCCAGACTATAAAGGAAAGTAAAGAAATCATCAAGATGTGGTTTAAAATTGAAATTATACAGAAATAAGGGAATATAAACGTACTAAGGCACCAAGTGCGTTTAGGAAGCTGGGAGTCACTACTCTGGAAACTCCACGAAAAGAATCATTATCCTTTAATAAGGGAGCATCGCAGATACTTGCGAGAGCCTCGCATGTGGCAGAAAGACGATCATCTCCAATCCCTTGCATAGAATCAGAAAAAATGCTGGACAACTGTTCCATAGAAGATTCAACTGGAGAATTTGAAGAAGGGATATCCACATCATCATATTACTCATTACCAGAATTCTCACCCGACTGAGGATTCGAAGGAGAGGGGAGGTGAAGTTTTCGCTTCTTCAGAGGCGGAGCAACAGATTTCTCATTGCAAAGAGGATTTTTACTTTTACCTTTGGCCTTCGCAACCTCGGGGTTTTCTTCTTCTCCATCAATCTCAACACCAACCTTCACACACAAATGAAGATAAGAAACAAAGGCAACAATATTGTTAAAAAGAAATATAAAGTGTTTCTTACTTCATCCATGACGGAGCGAAGAGCAGCTAAAGTGCTAAGCTTCCCGGTCCGGTTATAGCTCGATCTTAACTTTTCAATCTAAAATTTTTCACGAGAATCAAAAGATAAGGGAATGAACAACCAATGAAAGATTACAAAGTACGCGAAGTTGGAAAACATACCTCTTTATTCTTCTCGGGCCAGTTGAATACCCAAGGTTGATAAGCAGCGAAATTCACAGGAGTACATTCGAGCTGCGATGTAAGGGCCCTTTAACACAAATGGAAAAACACACCGTCTATCGTCTTTAGAGTGACGCGGACGTTGTTTTTACCCGTAATGCCGATCAATGTCTTGCATAAGGATATTATCGTCAGCAACATCATCCTTTCTTTTTAGACGGACACCCCAGCGAGTGTTATCCCTTCTCATAGGAATGAATTCATAATTCTCGTAGAAACTCTCGACTGTGTACCTTTCTAGAGTATCGCCAATTCCTTAAATTTTGGATCCCTAACTTCTGGTGAGTAAAGAGACCCATTACCAGCGCCACGATTGGCGAACTCAAGTATTAAGCGAATGCAATCCCCGCTCAGTTGATAGACAGCTCGCGAGAAGTTCGCATGAGCAAGAATTCCATAGAATAACGGAAGGTTAGGGTTATAAAGAGGAATGGGAAGGCCGGCGAGGATTTGAGCAAGCGAAATTATAATTTCGTGATCATCACAATGATGATCAGTGAACAATTTGGCAGAAAGAATAGATTTAGATTCCTGACCGAGAATGGTGGTTAAAGTAAAACCTTTTCCTTGAAGATCTTTTTGTATTTCTTCAAAAGAAGCTTCGTATTTGCGACCAGTTGGAGCCATTTTTCAGTATGGGAATGAATGAAGAATTGAAGATCAAAAGAAAGAAGAAGAAGAAGATTTACAGTAGCAGAAACGGAAATTACGGAGGAGAATTGAAGAAAAATTGCGAGAGAAAAGTAAAAAAGAAGAAGAGGAGGGTGAGAAAACTATATATAGAGAAGAATTCTCGAGACGTGAACGGTTGAGAAATAACGGTTGAAAGAGACGTGTCAAGAAATGGGTGGAAGAAAATATACGTGTAATAAATTCTGCATAATAGTACGAAATAATACAAATACAGAAAAATATGAAGAAATGAACAGCTGCGGCATTTTGAAAATACTAGTTCTCATGACGTTCTCTTCTTCGCAGAGAAGACATCAGAAGAGGAAAGATGTAGGATCAGAATATCGCAACACCAATACCTCTGCGAAATCCATAAACGACACATAGCGAAGGCGTCGCAGGCATTTGTAATATAAATGACGCAATGGATGACGACAGCCAAAACACGAGAAAGATGTGAAGACCTAGCGAGATCTAGGAGTGTTGCGAGATTATATATTTGTACACTTGCGATATTTCTCAAGTCATTCCCGAAAATAAAGGATAGCTTAGTTGTCATCCATTATGTAATACCACTATATAAAGAGCCGAACAGGCCTATTGAGGGAGAGATCTTTTTCGAGTGTTGAGCAAGTCATTAAGAGAGAGAAAGTTTAGAGTAATTATAATACTTTGGTTTATGTCCTGTTCATCTTGTAACGTTTCTAGAGTTTGATCAATAAAAACTTATAATTGTTCATCTTAAAAATGATTTAATTGTATGGAATCTTGTGAGGGGTGTAGTGTGGGATTTCCTGCAACTACAACTTTGGTTAGGACTCGACTAGAAAAGATGAAACCTACTTCGTGGAAGCAAATAAGCTCAGGAACAACCAGCGAAGAGGACATGAAACTCGTGAAAATTCACCTTTGTCAAAATCTTTTGGACGAGTTTATTTCGTCGACAGCCTCGTCGATTGCAAGCTTCGTCAACAGTTCCGACGAAGGTTAGCTTGTGCGATTCTTATCAAGGTAGACACACGAAGGAAGAGGACACAGTGCAAAGAGAGATTCTCGAAGAAAATCCACGAAGTTCAATCATCTCGTACAGATCAATCCGGCACATCAAAGAGATCAGAATACATGACCATCTTTGTTACACTACACCATTTTAAGAGATTAGCAACTCAGATTAGCAACGGCACTAGCGCCGTTGCTAATTTTCGGTTGCGAATTTTTCGCAACGGCCGGTCGCCGTTGCTAATTTTGCAACCGCAACATGTAGGTTGCGAATAGCAACTGCTGGGTGCTCAAGCATGCGAAATGCGCGTGTGGTTGGGAACACTAGGACTAATTTTTACGCCCAAGTCAAACTTGGGTCAAGCCTTCTTCTTCTTTTTTCCACCCTTTAGCCATATCTATCCTATATCCTGCCTTTATCGATTTTTCCTCCTCATATTTTCTCCGCCCTCATCTCTCCACAGAACTGCAGATGAATAACTTCATCTCTTTCATTTCTTTCAATCTAAAACCACTGGAATCAACCAGGTTTTAAGTTTCTTCCATATTTTTCCTTCGCATAATCGTTTCGTTTCAGTTTATATTTATAGGGTTTAGAGATTTTGCGATTCTAGAGATTTCGATTTCTAGGGTTTCAGCTGTGAATCAATTTTTTTCATTTTAGTTTATCGATTATAGGGTTTCATCTTTGAATCTGCTATTTTCGATTTCAGGGATTTTGATTTCAGTTTATCAATTTTAGGGTTTCATATGTGAATCTAATATGATTTTATCTTTTCGTTTGTCAAGGTTGAAGAATTGAAATACTTTGAATAAAGAACTCTGAAGAACTGAAGAACATTGAAGGTATAATTGCTAAACTGAAGAACATTTTAGGGTTTTTCAAGGTTTGATATATTGGTTTATGTTAAGTTGTTTTAGGTATTTTGATCTATTTCAGTTTAAGGTTTAATTTCTATTTTTGAAAACTGCTAGTGATCAACCTGTTTTAGCTTCTCTTTTATCTTGATAGTCAAATTGCGAAAATTTAAAATTGGCAAATTGCCTTGCTTATCTTTATCTATTAGCCATTTAGAGACCTCAGTGATTCAACATTAAAGTAAAGGTACTTGTAACTTCGAAATATAAACTGGTGCTTATAGGTTTTTACGTGAAAAATTGGGAAGGACATAAAAACTAGCACAAGGGATATCAAATGGGCTGATACAATCATGCTCCCTTTGTCTCGATGTTAAAAAGTTCCATTTTGCTTATTGTATAGGGATGAGCAGTGGTTTCTTGGGTACGGTTATGGGTATGCAATGTCCTCGTCAACAGGTGCAAGATTCTGATTGTGAAGTTAATTTATAAGGAGTTAATTTGGATGGATTGCATTGGTTTCAACCAGATTTGGTAATTATTCTATGCTAGTAGTAATTAGCTTCCAATTCAAAACCATATTTTGAATCCCATTATTTTTTAGATGTTTCCTATTAACGGAGATAGGTTTAGTTGGCCCATGTCCAAGTCAATTATGGACTACTACAGTTGTCTTTTCTCTCATATTGTCTTTTTTGTTTTCTTTTTTAAACCAGCTTCATGATTGGCTTGGTGGTGCCTTTGGAAGTGATTCTTGTTAATGGTGTGATTGAAATCTTGAATAAATTTCTCCCGCTGATTTATCAACAAGTTCGTCAGGCATGGGATGTTAAAGATGACCTAAGGAAGCTTGGGAAAAGCTTGGAGTTAATTCAAGCTTTGGTTTTTGATGTCGCGGAGAAACAAATAACTGATGCTACCGTCAGACTTTGGTTGAGAAGGCTCAAAGACGTTGTTTACGATGCTGATGATGTTATCGATGAATTCTGCTATGAAACCATGCGTCGTCGCCAAAGGGGCAATCAGCTCAAGCACAAGGTACACAACTTTGTTAGCGAACCCTCTAGTCCATTTATGTTTCAGTTTAAGATTGCTGGTAAAATCCGAGCCACAAAAAGAAGTTTAGATGAGATTTACAATGATCAAGTCAGGTATACGTTGAATTCTACTGGTGGTGGTACTTCTCAAGTCGATCAACTCAGAGAGCAACGTAACCGGCTAACTACATCAGTTGTAGATGATTCTGAACTTATTGGCAGGAAGGATGCAGTATCAGACATCATAAAGATACTGAGACTGTCAAATGGTTTCCTTCAGCAGTTGGTATACCAGGACAAGTCAATAGAAACACACTTCGAAATAAAAATGTAAGTATGCATATCCGACAAATTTGATGTTTATAGGATCTTTAAAGAAATTATAGAGTCCATTACTGGTGTTTCATGTGGAGATCTATCAAATGTGGATGTGCTGGTGTTTCTTGTGGAGATCCATTTGATGATTTTATCGTTAACCTCGCCAATTTGCAGACATTGGATCTCTACGGGTGAAATGATTTTGAAGCCTTACCTGAAAATATTGGGTTGTTAAAGCATCTGAGATACCTTAACCTTTCATCTTCATTAGTTACAAAAATACCTGATTCCATCGCTTGCATCAGCAATTTACTAATTTCGTGGTTCAAGTATTTGCTAGCTACAAAACCAAATGTAGTCTCAGTTTTTCATGCTCTAAACTTACTAATTTCGTTGATTTGAATGCCAATAATAATTTTTCGTTGGAATTTTGCAGTTTCTAATATTTCTTGGGAGGAGACCTTACTGACTGAAGGTGTTAGTGGTACTGTATGTATCCCTCATCAAGTTATCATTCGAATCTTTTCACAATCTGTTTCCACTTTATGCCTTGTAATTCTTAGACGTATGAGAATTTCTCCATCTACCCTTGTCTGCTGCAGACGAAGGTTTCATTGGTGTTTCTGTCGGCTAATTACAAAATTCTTTAGGGGCATCCCCTTATAGATGTAGGTGCTCTGCTTCTTTACATTGGATGCTACTAGGTATACTATATTGATTTCATTATGATATTCTAGCATATCCTAGTTCTTCTAAAATAGAGAAATTACCCTGCATACTTTCAGAGTAGTACCAATTGTATCCCATAATTTGTTAATCGCACAAACTTTAATTTTTTTACAGATATCCTTTGCACCAATTAGTTGGCTAATGGTATCTGAGATCTTCCCCATTCGTACATGAGAACGTCATGGAATTCATCAATATAGTCTTGTTGTTCTAAAAAATTTGGTGCAAATGTTCTTGTATTTTTTGCTCCTTGCTCCCTAAAGGTATGGATGCGATTTTATTGAAACCTTAGTCTTCTTATATTATAGCCGGACTTGAAAAACTATTTATCGCGGAACTGAACATCCCACTGTTCGTCGGAATTGCTTTGAAGTTTCTGAGAATGCATTTGCTTCCATCAAGATTAGAGTTCATGAAACAATTAAAGGTATGGAGTTTAACTTGAGTTTGAGTTAGATTGTTGAATAAAATGACTTAATTTGGATGTGGTGTGGTTCTTAGGTGGGTGCTAAAAGAGATGATTTATCATCGAAGAGGTTATCCAGACCTTTAGTTTCGATGGAGGAGCTGGGCCGGTTCATCAAGATGAAGTTATTCACGGAATCTTGAGTTTCTAGTGTAAATCAACCCATTTCTTCATTTTTGTACATGAGTTGAGGTTTGAGGTTCATATTCATTGCAGTGGGTGTGAGAGTGTGTGCCATGTATTTTGTAGTGCGAATTGCATAGAGTATTTACTACTGCTTCCTATAGATTTGAAGTTTACCTTTTACTTATTTGAATCATGCTTTCTTTTCGGATTCTAAGAGGAGACTAAGTTTTATCTTCCGAGTGATGACCAGTAATGTTTCCGAGTTCTTATTGCCAGACTCTTAGTGGTTTACTTTTTGGGTATGATATTGGTGCCATTTCAGGAGCTGCTATCTCTTTGCAGGTATACTGTTTTTCCTTTTGATCGGATGCTATTGCATTTTGGTCTACAACACTTTGTTTATACTGTTGATATGGACCTCATGAATTTGCACTTGAGAGGAAGTATGTATACTATATACTATATTGTATGTATACTATGTAGTGCATCTTATTTTCTCGATATTTGACCACTACACATCACCAAAGCTTAGTGGGACAACATGCTTTATCCACTTCAATATGGTCATGGACCCTAAAAGATATCTCGACACCATTTGTATTTTGTAAAACAAAATCTCGAGTTTCTTAACTGATTTCTCGTAGAGGAGAAGTAGCGCTTCAGTGATCGATCTACACAAATCACCAAAGCTTTATACATTTTTTTTTCCCTTTTTGGGGAGCCAAAATTCTTTTTATGGGAGGGAGGTTCAACCCGCGACCTCCGGTTTATACTCTTCGGGTGCTAGTCGAGGAAAGAAACACACAATACTATAACTTTATTCACTTCTTCAAAGTTTAAAAATATGTAAAAGGTGGGATTCGAACTCGCAACCCCAAGCTAAAACGGCTCATCTCGGCTAATTGTTGCTTGCTAAGGAAACACACAATGCTATAGCTTTATTCCATTTTTTTCTCGAAAGTTCAAAATATTTGAAAAAATATGACTGTGGCGAGATTTGATCTTGCGACATCAAGCTTCTTCGCTCCAACTCAAACCATCTCAGTTAATGAAATCTTCCATTAAAAAATTAGCTGGTTTCTGAATTGTCGATAAATGATTTCTTCCATAAAATCCCATTTTTGAACCTAAATTTTATAGATCTAAAATAAAAAGTATGAATGAACTACTTTTCATGGAAATTTCTCTTAAAGTTTATAGATCCAATTGAATTCATCACCAACAAAGGAAACTTTGAACCAACAAGATTAGGTCCCCTCTTCTAGGATAATAATTTCTAGATCTAAAACTTATTAATCACCTAAATCTCAAAATATAAGTGCTAGAAATTTAAATAAACACATTTTTTTACGTGGTTCGATCAATGTGATCTACATCCACGATTCTTCACTATGATTGTTGAGGTTACATTTATTACATTGGAAATATCCATTAATGGATATTTTCAGAGCTCTAGATCTAATTATTTGGGGGAAGAAGATGATAAAGAAAATAAATCCTTCTCTAAAAAAATATCTCTCCTAAAAATATCTCCTCCTAAAAGTGTTCTCTCAAAATTATTCCTCCTTTCTCTCTCCCGCATATGTGTTTAGTGACAACTGCGAGCTCTTTTGATAATTCGCAAAGACACTTCGAGTCTTGCTACCTTCTTCTCGAGACACCTCGCGAGTCTTGCTACCTTCTCTCGAGACACTGAATTTCTCTCGAGACACTCTCGAGCTCTACCTTCTCCGAGACACTCTCCTCGAGTCTTGCTACCTTCTCTCGAGACACTCTCGCGAGTCTTGCTACCTTCTCTCGAGACACTATTAAGAAAATAATCAATCTCGCACGCTAAGAAAATATAAGTTTTTGAATCCCTCTACATCTTGCCTCTTTCCTTGAATATTGCTCTTTAAGAAAAATTTGTAAACTTTGGTCTTTGTTGATGAAGGAAACGAGCGGAAGAATACTGACTTGAAAAGTGGCCTCTATTCTTTTGCGGTTCAAGCTTTGAGAAGTATATATGAAGTATCGCTTTCTGAATTATGGTATGAAGTATCCTTGAAGAAGTATATGAAGTACTTAATCGAAATATATATAAGAAGTCCTTTTGAGAAGTATAAGAAGTACTGAAATATAAGAAGTATGAAGTATCCTTGATGGATTCCATCCATCACCTAGAGCCGGTAGTCAGTGGAATTTTATGTGGGAATAAATGGTACATTGCCTGAGGGGGAAGCAAGAAAAAGTATATCTTGAACACTTCCCAATGCATTTGCATTTTTAAATCGCTTGGACTAGTTTTAAGCATGAGTATGTTTTAAGCATTTTTGTGAAGATTTACATAAAGATGAATTAGGCTCTTAGTCGCTACCATAATATGCTTCCACTTGTTTTAGAGTTTGAATTTGTAATCTTGTTTTACAACACTTCCCAAATGGCATGCGGAAGATGACTTAGGCTCTTAGACATTGGTCCTTGATGTCCTAAAACTCAGTGGTCGTAGTTGTGGCATCATCTCCATCTTCGGTAACTTCCACCAAAGTGAGTTTGGTGACTATGTGCGAACATTATATAGAGCTCAAGTATTTTTTTCAAATTAAACACTTCTTTGTCATGATCACTCACCGTTGTGAAGACTTTGTGTTATGTACTAGAATATGAAGAACAATTATTAATATTGGTTTTGAAATCTTAAGTAAACCGAATATGGGGAACCGGGTAATCTGCAAAGGGGTAAATGTGGGGGAATGGATTTTGACCAGGTCAATGAAGACTGACCTTTTTTTTTCCCGTTGCAAAAGCTTAGCAACGTCGATGTTCCGTTGCTAAATTAGAACCGAACCAATAAATTAGAACCGTAACCATAGTTCCGGTAGGGGTATTCCTGTAATTAGAAACAACTTAGCAACGACAGACCTTGGTTGCGAATAAACAAAGTCGCAACGGCACGGTACGTTGCGAATCTCCGTTGCTGACCAAGAATCGCAACGGAGCTTATGTCGTTGCGAAAAACTGCAACACCGTGTTTTGAAACGTCAACCTGCCGTTGCGACCCCGGTCAACACGTCCAGGCTCCGATGCTAATTCCTAAAAATGGTGTAGTGTTACCATGAACCAACAAAGGATTCAGCTCGAGAATCATTAGTTCGGAAACCTCCCAATACAACAACATCAAGAAGACACGGACACGACTAAGAAGAGCAACTTGCGAAGTAAAACAACTCAAAACTTACGCAGGGAGCTTCATTTTTCATAAGCATACGAAGTTTAACCGGCGAAGTTGGTTTTCGTACTGCGATCATTCACGAAGCAAGAAGCAAACTGGATTGAGCAAATCAGTTAGGAGTACTCATCGAGGTTCTCTAACGCGCCACAGGTCAATCAATAACTCTACAAAAAACCAGCGAAGACAAAATAAGTTTAGAGAAGTAAAAACTTCAAAGAAGCACACATGTAGATGAGAAGCCATCACAGCTCCATGATCATGATTCCAGCTATCAACGAGCAAAGGGAAGACGCACGATGATCAAGTAAACTTCGTTAACAACTTCGGTAGATCAACTCGGCTAAGAACTACTTCGTCAATCAAGGAGTTCCTTCTAAGATCAACACGAAGAACGCAATTCTTCACCGATCAACTGTCTAAAAGGCCACGAGAGATGAATAAGAGAGGATAAGCTTTACTCCTCTTCTACCCTTGTCTATTATATATCTTTGACTAGTTTCACTCCTTACTTAGTAACTACCAAAGTATTCTATATCTTTATCGATAGTACTATCCACCATGATTGAATTTTACTGAGCATGATAGAAGTAAAAGAATCATAAATTATCCACTTGTTCAAATAATTCATGATTCCCTTTTAAGTTGTATAAGCATGAATGTCTAATATAGCATAGCTTTGTGTAAGCAAAAGAATCAGATGCTGTGTTTTACTCATTAATGTTTACCCTGGCCATAAGTTACAGGTGCATAAACTTGGCGAAGCAAAGAGATAAAGACGCAAGGGAACAAGTCAGCTCTTGGCATCTGACTTCATTTCGCCGGAGTTATTTGCTCGTGAAATACAGGCTAACTCGTGGTATCAGACACTTCGCCACCAGCCTCATCCACGAACAAGAGGCATACAACGATGGCAAAGCAAAGGCCGGGCCCACCTTTCCATTCCAGAAATACGAAGTAGAACAAGAAGTGAAGCCACTTTGTGAAAGGAGAAGCAACAGAAGTTAAACTTCGTCATCCACCTCCAGCAGAAATAAATCCTTATCTCGTCAACTAACTCATGAGAGATACAACCAAAGGGATGTATTCAACGAAGATAAATTTAGATCTTACTTGTCCAGCATCTGGTTAGCTATAACGAAGAAAGACTCGGGATTAAACGCTTTTGCGAAGTTAACTTCGCCAACAAAAGGGAGTATTCTTTTTCTTCTTTTACTTTAAAATTTGTTGCAGGGATAATCAATCATGATTTAATGAAAGGGTTCAATTACTTCGGAGGCAACCAAAGAAGAGTCATGACTCGCAGAAGCAACCAACGAAGGAAGAAGCAGCTAACCAATGGACAAAGAAATTTGAAGAGAAGGAAAATAACATTTAAGATAAGACTGACTATTGAAACCCACAAGAAGAAATCACTTCGTGAAAGAGGACAATGTAAACCAAGAAGGAGGACACAGTAGTCATACTTCTCCAACAACCAGGTATTGCGCAAAGGAAGAACACGGCAATAAAACTACTTCGTCAGCGTCACAACCATCTAGAAAGCTAATTGGGCGAAATGAAGCAGTAAACTAAATCAGCGAATCAACTCACTATCCCTGACTCAACGAAGCAGCTTACTGAGATACTAACTCGAAGGACAGAGCTTCATCAGTCAAACTCAAATATACTTCGTTCACCTACTCTGATAGGAACCACAACCATTTGGGTCAACGCAAGTTCAAAGGTCACGAACAAAGCCGCAAAAAGCAAAGGACGGGACGAGATGATCACCCCTGCGAAGTTGATAGTTCCAGCGAAGCTAAGACCAACAAAACCGAAGATGATAGAAGGGAAGACGACAGAAAGGGGCGAAAGCAATCGATTCACAAAGCAAAATCGGTTCAGTTCCAGAGAAATACAAGGGAAGACGACGGAAACAACCCACGAAGAGATGGGAGAGAATGTCGATAAGGACGACGGAATCAACTCACGAAGAGATGGAAGAAAATGTCGATAAGGACGAGAGAATCAACTCACGAAGAGATGGAAGAGAATGTCGATGAAGACGACGGAATCAACTTACGAGGAGGTGAAAGAGAATGTTGATGAAGACGACGGAATCAACTCACGGGGAGATAGAAAAGAATGTTGATGAAGACGACGTGATATTGGAACAGCTGGGAGAGACGCTTCGTCAAGAAAGTGGAACAACACGTTAGATTGGCGAGACAAGAAGACACGCCGACGCTGCAAAACCGCAAACTTGATGAAGAGAGAGCGACTAGCGATTCGCGAGGAGGTACGGATTCGAGAGCAAGAACGGTTTCATCGGGAAGAAGAAACTTACGTTAAAGGGACAATACATACGAAGATAACGGAAACGAAGAAAGGACAAAGAAGGATGCGGCGAAGGGAGAATGAAGAAGAAAGGAATCTGAGGATATCGCTAGTAGGAATGAGATGCGAGGATCAAGGACGAATATATAAAGAAGAAAAAAGATGTGAGGATGAAGGGAAACGTGACGACCCAAAACAGATCTTCTCAAAGCATTGTGGACAGTTCCGGCGTGGATCGGTTAGAGAAGAAGAGATATTGAAGAAGATTACTTCGACAAAGCTTCCAGCGAGGTAAGACAGTTAACGAGCAAACGAAAAGTGAAGGAAGGTGCACTTCGTCAGGAGCAGAATATAACAAAGAAAAGCTCGCTTCGTCGGAATATCATTAGCAAAGGACAAGTTTGCAAGACAACGGAAACATTCAGCTACTCCAGGAGGAAAGGATGATTGCAATTCCAAAGAGAAAACGCGCAAAGCCGTCGATGTGATAAATCATCGACGAAGATGAGGAAAGGATGATTGCAATTCCAAAGAAGAAACGCGCAAAGCCGTCGATGTGATAAACCATTGACGAAGTGGAGGAAAGGATGATTGTAATACCAAAGAGGAAACACGCAAAGCTGTCGATGTGATAAATCATCGACGAAGAGATAAATCAGCTCCAACCCAGCGAACACACTAACTCCGACACACTGGAGTGGCTCACTTAGATGCTACACGAAGCAGAATGCAACTTCAAGGTTCACGAATAAAGCCGCAAAAGGAATGAAATCAAAGACAAATAAGAAATTAAGTAATTCAAGTCCAGCAAGGAAAAATGAGACCTCACAACAGGCAAGTAAGACCTCGCATTAGGAGGCAAATAAGATCCACGAAACCATTTCAGAGAAACCTTAAACCCTTCTCCTAGGAAGGCTGGGAATCCACGGCGTGCACCCTAGTTCGCATGAAAGTGTAAGAGGCAAATCCTAACGCACGTCGTGAACAACTCTCAGATACATAATCTAGGGGCAATGATAAGACCTATCCGCTGAGGGTCCCTTTTATGATGGCCTTCGGTAAAGGGTGCAGAGTTATGACCAGGGCGTCGACGTATTCGGTTGAGCTGCGGGTGCCTGGGACGTCTGGAGCGTTACCGGCCATGTTTGTATGGAAAGTCCTGGCTACGATGCACTCGGTCCCAAAGAAACCCCACCTAGGGTGTGACTTCGTAACCAATATCCATATCGGCGAAAGGAACAAGAAGTCACGAAAACAACTGACTGTCGTAAGAACCGGATGGGAGGAGACCAACATGCATGTTAAGGTTAACCTCCTTGAAGGGGAAATCAGGGGGAACATAAAGGGACGGCACCCTCCAGATTAGGGAGCTGTGTGACCAAAAAAGACGGCAATATCATGGGCTATTATTCATGGGAATAGTTAGGCCTGTCGTATTGTCGCGAAGTAAGACCTCAGTAGAGAATGTTAAGGCGAGGTTGATGTATCGTTATTCGCAAGAATAATGAGCGCCTGAGACTTCGTCGAATTAAAACCCTTAATGAGAGGGTGGGGCAAAGTAAGACCTTAATTAGGAGGCGCAATAAGACCTCCTATAGCCACATACAAGTAGAAGACAGCAAGAACCTTACCCATAACAATTTTCAACACCAAAATATGTACAAGAGGCAATAGAAAGAAAGAAGGAAAGAAAGATAACAAAGCGAAGATTATCCTGAAGAGGAGGCATAGCCATAGCCATAATACTCGAAGATTATCCTGAAGAGGAGGCATAGCCATAATACTCGAAGAAATACGAGAAGAATGAAACAAGGAGACATGCTCTTTCAAGACTAAACGAGGTAAGTAATACATACATAATCTACACATCTCGTTTCATCAACTTTAGGTAAGCGTATTATTCGTGTTCATTAAGCATTGTATAAGCATTTTCGTCACATTCATTCATCATATATATTCATCGCACTGCATACTTCGTCTACTTCAAGGAATGATTCTTATTACTTCGCGTATATACTTCGAAAAAAGACAAGGGCAAGAGATCAAGAATGGATACTTCGTATGCTTTGGAATTCTTATTATTCATACTTCCTGAAGATTATATTTATCGCCACGAATACTTCTTGAAGATATAATTAATAAAAGATACTTCTTAAATTTTGTATGGATAGTTCATACTTCTTAAAGATGTAAGGCATCAAGTAAAACAAGGGCAGAGGCAACAAAGGAGCATCATATTACTTTTACTTCGAATGGATAAAGTTCCTTCATCCACCAAAGCAAAAGGAGGCACACATATATTGGAAAATGCATATTATACACTTCGCACAATTTTTTTTCAAAACTTATAAATACAAATGAACCAATAACATGTGAAAATCTACAATGGGGATCAAAACTTGCGATGAAGAAACTTAGTGGATTCATTAATGAAGATATCTCGCTCACTCCATACTTCGTCCACAACAACAATCCTCAACAACCAAGCATACAAGGGCAAAATCGATGCAATGAGCCATTCCAACAACAACTCGTGAACGACAACAACAAAGTCAAGGATTTATACTTCGCATATTTCATAATTCGTACTTCTTATACTTCTTAAAAGGATACTTCGCGTATTTCATACTTCGTACTTCTTATACTTCTTAAAAGGATACTTCACATATTTCATACTTCGTACTTCTTATACTTGTTAAAAGGATACTTCACATATTTCGTACTTCATACTTCTTATACTTCATACTTCGTATATTTCAAGGAATAATGTATACTTCACACAACAAAGTTTCGGAACTTATCAAAAGAATAAGAGGCAAGTATATACTTTTCAAGTTATTATTCTTTCGCTCGTCCCTTCAACAACAAAGATCAAAGTCATCCACTCAAGCACCACACGTCTCGCTACAAGAACTACACCAAAACGGATTTTTCCTTAAGGATCGCTCTTCAAGCAATACTCAAGGAAAAAAGGCCAAAATATAGATACCAAAAACCACACCCGACGCGTGGCGCCAAATGAAGGCCGAAGTAGTATAACATCCCTAGGATAGTTTACATAGTATCTTAGCTTAGTTTTCTTAATTTGTAAGTAAAGGACATTTATGTAATTTTTGCCTCTTTGCTCTAGTACTTAAACAAAAAGCAACAAAGAGAAAAGGGATCAGATTTTATTTTCTTTAACTTCTTCTTCTTTCCCTAAAAAAAAATAGATCTAGAGCTCCAAAACTCATTAATGGAGTCTCATGTAAATAAAAAATATTATAGTGAAAATCATGGATGTAGATCCCTTTATGGATCGAACCATGTAAAAATTGTGTGTGTTCTTTACATCTTTAGCACTTCATATCATCATTTTAGTGTTCAGAGAAGCTAGATCTAGAAATTGCTCTATATGTTTGAAGTTGAAATGAGCCAAGAACAAGGAAATAATAAATTGGGTGTAACTATGGATTTTCCGTAGTTACAGTTGTTGTTCCACGTAAAGGAATCCCCATTAAGTGGTAAATCCACCAGATCATACTTTACAATGAATCTATTGAAGCGTCTCATGTCAGCAGAAATTTCAGTTTCTGAAGTTCTCTTATGCATAAACCTAATTTCATTAAAATCCCCTCCTAAAACCCATGGCAATTGCCAAAAACCCCTGATCTCTTCTAACTCTCTCCACAAATATTCTATATAGCACAGGAGATAAGCTATCTGGATCCAAGAAGATTTTTCAGTTTTAAGCCCTTTTAGGGCCTCAAATATGCGAAACAGAAAACTCCCATGAGAATTCCAGAAAATTTTTGGCAGTGATATTTTCTAATAATTGGTCCACATATCTTAGCTCGTTCATCGTATTAATGCATTTTTTTGATATATTGTAGAGGACATCCATACGAAGAGATTGGTATATGACCCGTCCTTTGATTACTCACCAATTTATCCAAGGTTGTCGTTTTGTACATGACAATGTAGAATGCTTCTGATGGATGTCCTCTAAAGAACGAAGTTGACATACTAATCAATAAGAACCTTTCGGATAGAGTTGTCGAAGTTCAATGGCAGGGAGACAAAATCATCCTCGGGAATTTCCTGTTCGGCAGGGCGGCTCTAAATGTTATCAGCACGTATGCACCTCACGAACGCATCAGTGAGGAGGAAAAGAGAAACTTCTGGAAAGATCTAAACGAATTGGTAAGCAACGTACCTCCAAATGAATAGTTGTTAATTGTAGGACAATTCAATAGACATGTAGGCTAAAACAGGGAGACAAAATCATCCTCGTGAATTTCCTGGTCGGCAGGGCATCTCTAAACGTTATCAGCACGTATGCACCTCACAAACGCACCAGTGAGAAGGAAAAAAGAAACTTCTAGAAAGATCTGGACGAATTGGTAAGCAATGTACCTCCAAACTAATAGTTTTTAATTTTAGGAGAATGCAATGGACATGTAGGCTAGAACATAAGGGGATACGAGAGGTTCCATGATGGATTTGGCTTCTGTGATAGGAATAAGGATGTGGACGACATCAAACTTCGCAGTTGCGTACGATTTTATGATCGTTAATACATTCTTTCCAAAAAGGGAATCTCACTTGGTTACCTATAAATGCGGTCAATGGGTGACTTAGATCGATAATACCCTCACTAGGAGGGAGTATAAACGAGAGTGCTTCGATTGCAATGTGTTGCCATTCAGCATAAACTCTTAGTATCCGACTTCTTTATCAAGAAACGGATCCAGTGAAGAAAATTTGCTAACTCGCCGAAGACAAAGTGGTGGAATATTAAGGACGACGATGCGTCGGCTTTCAAAGATAATATGTTATCGAAAGGCGTGTTGTGTGGAGAAGGTGAGACGGACCATATGTGGGAAGAAACTGCTGGTCGCATTCGCTGGCGGACGGTGGAAGTGTTGGGAGAATCAAGACGAGGTGAAAAGCGCGACCCGAAAGATACTTGGTGGTGGAATGTGGAAGTACAACATGCGATTAAGGAAAAGAAAGAAAGCTACAAAGAGGTCCAGGCCCTTGAAATTAGGTTCCCAGTCTCAAATTCGAACAACTTGATATTCAATAATCCACAAGTTTCTCCTTCAATATTCCCTAATTTGCTAATGAAGAATCCTTTTACCATTAGAATTAGTTGACAAAGACTAGTTAGATTACACCATCGTTTACTAAACTTATAACAACAATATCCATTTCGAGCTTGTGAAAATCTAGTCGACCGATATAGGCCCTTTTTTTTTTCAATTTTTCAAATATATGCCTGTTTCCACTTTTCGATACATCTTGGTTAACCATTATACTTACCCTTTACTCATTACTACGTTGACCTTCTTCGTCATTTTGAGGTTCGTTGATCTCGGTGCAGGATCGCTTCACCATTTTCAGGTTCGTTACATCATTCCCCAAAAGGGTTCAACATCCGCAAGTTAAGGGTTTAGGGTTCATGTTTTTTAATTTGGGGTTCATCATTCCCAAGTTTAGGGTTCCCAAGTTTTAGGGTTCAGGGTTCCCAAGTTATAGGGTTCAGGGTTTTTAGTTAGTGGGAAATCTACCTTGCACAAATGAGATGTGGTTCAGGGGTAATAAGCATTTAACTAGATGGAATCCGTCTTTTTCAAGAAAAACAGTGGGACCAAGTCAAAACATGCTTATATTCGAGAAATAAAAAAAAAAAAAAAAAGGGCCATATATTCAAGAACGCACCAATAAACAGTCTAATATTTCCAAATTGGCCATAAACTTATAGTTGCAAAAATTCGAAGGTATTATTTGAGGGTTTAATCACCAAGCCTGAATATTTGAATTACTGGGAATCAAAGCTTGGTAGTGGAGTGTCACGAAGAATTAAGATCTTTGTATGGAAGTGCCTTCAAAATGCAGTGTCTACTAACCTTAAATTAGCTAGGTTCATGCAGGATGTCTCACCTAATTGCACTTTTGGTTGTACTGAACATGAATCCCTATAATATGTTCTTTTCCATTGTCCTTATGCCAAATCTGTTTGGGCATTAGGTCCATACCCAGTAGATCTGAACTTCAAGTCTTATACCACTTTTTTGGATATTTGTAAAGACTGGTTAGGAAAGGATAGTGCTATTATTCCTATAGAAATTATCCTGACAAAAATTTGGTTCATTTGGAAGGAAAGATGTAATAAAACCTTTGGAAAACAACAACAAACACATGTACAATTAGCTTTAGAAATTCAGAGACATTTGATCTTTTGGCATAAAGAAAAGTTCATAGACCCGGCTACATCTTGCAGTAACACTACTAAGAAGAATGAGATTTGGAAAGCCCTGGAAGTTTACAGAAAAAACTCAATATGGATGCAACATAGATATCTGAAAATGTGCCTGCGGGTTTCTCTTTAATACTTCGTAATGATGCAGGACAATTTGAACAAGGGAGAGCATGACCAATCTCATCAACATCCCCAGAAGAAGCAGAAGCACTATGATTGCTCCAGGCAGCTAAATGGGCAATCAAGAAAACTTTTCCGATTTCAAAGATGGAGGGTGACTACAAAAATCTTTTTGATTACTTAAATGGTGTTCCTTCTGAGATATCATGGAAAAATCAATCCATAACGGAGGAAGTAAAGCAAACTCTTAGCAAATGTCATAATTTTTTAGGTTTTTTATTTGTTCCTAGAACAGCAAACGATGTGGCTGACTTATTAGTAAAAGAAGCCAAGTTTTATCAAACAATTTCATATTGGAGGAATGTTCCTCCAGCTTGCATCATGCAAGCCTTGGAAGTAGATAGCTCTAATGATAGGGAAGCTACTCGTAACCTAATATTAGATAGCTCTACTCATTTTGATGTAAGTTTTACTAACTCCCAAAGTTAGTCTTTTGAATGCATTTTCAACTTACAAAAAAAAAAAAAAACTCGGTAGTGGACATCACCTAAATATCAAATTACAAATAATCTAAAGTACGAAATACCATTAGGTCCTAGAAATAATATATTAGAGAGAGTCTAGTCCAGTTGACCCAGTCAACTTTCTGTTTGGTCCTTTTTGGTAAAATATATTATAGTTTGGTCCTAGAAATTATGGTTTGGTCCTAGGCTGATGTCATGGATGATGTAAATGTCATTGTGTGGTAGCATAAATACCCTTTTGGGGCCACATATATAGACAAAATCACTTGAAAATATCTCTTTCTTAGATTTACATTCTCTCTGCTCTTTTATTTTCAGATTTGTTTTCTCTCTCCTAATTTTTTCAGATCTAGTTTCTCTGTTCTTGCTTTCCTTTCTACGTTTTTACTGTTGGTGTTTGATTTTTGTTGAAGATGAAGATGACGAAGAATCATATAAAGATTAGGAAAAGGACGAACATGAAGATGCATTTTTGATTTCTTTGCTACTGTTGAAGACGGAGATGAAGATGATGATCTTTTTGTTTGCTGCTCGTGTTGAAGATCTCGATTTGTTGATGTTTTTCGTGTTGATGATGATTTATGTTTGTTGCTCGTGTTAAAAATCTCGATTTGTTGATGTTTTTCGTGTTGATGATGATTTGTTGATGTTTTTCGTGATGATGATGTTTGTTGTCATTGTTGAAGACGTCAAGAAGATGAAGATGATGTCGCTAATGTTTTTATATGGAGTTCATTCCGAAATGAAGTCCTGGTTTGTATATGTTTTTATATGGAGTTCATTTCGAATGAAGTCTGCTTTTTTAGTTTTTATATGGAGTTCATTTCGGAATGAAGTCTGCTTTTTTTAGGTTTTTTATATGGACTTCATTTCGAATGAAGTCTTTTTTTAGGTTTTTATATGGACTTCATTTCTGAATGAAGTCCTGCTTTTTTAGGTTTTTATATGGACTTCATTTCTGGAATGAAGTCTGCTTTGTTTAGGGTTTTTATATGGACTTCATTTCCGAATGAACTCTCTTTTTTAGGTTTTTATATGGACTTCATTTCTGGAATGAACTGCTACAAGAAAATAAGTAAAAATTAATACTGAAGGGTACTTTTGTCAGTTTAATATTTTTAAAGAATTATGGACCAAACAGTAAAGGCGTTTTCCTAAAGGATCAAATAGACATGGGCCCACCTAAAAAAAGACCAAACGATATTTTTTCCTGATCTAAAAAGAAACTAAAATATGTTTAGTAAACAATTGAATTATCATTAGAAAAAGTGCAATCTAATCTTAACTCTCCGCAATTATAGGTGAAAACAATTACCTAATCAAGATATATTTAATAATGAATTTAGGATGCTGATATTACTCCCTAAGTTCCGACTATGGGAAAATGAAAAATGGGATGTTTCTTCAATCTAGGAGATTTTTAAACGCTGTAATGCAGACCAAATATTTTCTACCCATAAGAAAAAAAGAAGTAGTGGCTCGCTTTAACTAAAAGCAAAATGAAACGGATGTTCCCTCAAGTAAAGAAATGGAATTTATGTTTGCAGGTAAACTATAGAACAGAAATGATAAATGTACGCCCTAAAAAACAATTTATAAACCGTTCTCTCACGGTGTGGGGCCCAACCCCACCCCTATTTTTCTCTGGACAGTGGGGCCCAATTTTGTGTCAGTGAACGGTTTATAAATTGTCCAAATGAGCAGTATGTGTAGAATTATTGAAGAAAGAAAGAGAAATTATCATATGCTTACAAACTTCCATAAATATTATGTACCTTAAAGAAGGAAATGAAATAATCACTCTCTTAAAGCAAAACGAGTAGTTGGATCTTTATTCGATAAAAAAAAATAAAATTGCTAAACCATATGGTGTAAGCCAAATTATAGTGCCTTTCCAGCAAAGTAGCGTACAAATTGACAAATGTCATACCAAAAACAAACTTCAAAGATTAAAACTCTAATGGCATCTGTCAATTTTACACAATACCAACGATGCAAGACCTAAGTCTACTTTTCTCTCTCTAACCGATTTTTGTTCTGCAACTCGGCCCCTGCTGATCCGTTAAACTGTTTTTCTCAAAAATCACTGAAGATTACCAAGATTACTTAGTACTTTGTTATCTGATCATAAATAAACACTTCAAAGGATTTATTTTCGTTCATCAAGAAGATTCACTTCTAAATCATCCTATTTACATCAAGTAGAAACGGAAATAAAACTAAACATAAATCTTAGATAACTTCTATCCATCCAAATCTTCTCTTAGCCTTCTTCTTCCTCTTTTCTGCTGATCCTTAGTCCTTGTTCTATCCCCTCTTCACCCTTTTTCTTTTCTTAGCATGAAGTTTGTCTTCAATAGCTCTCTTGCCTCGAGTTCGAGAAGAAACTGCATCAGGAGCACTAGCAGAAACTCGCTCTGCAGTAGAAATCCTTTTCCTGCAACACCCTTCAAACCTAGGAGGCGTCGGGAAAGATGAGGGGCAATTTTCGGAAAAGTTGCAGCATGAGATACATTCACACCTCGATCAACAACAACATGATACCTACACCCACCTCCGGTGGAGGAATCACCACAGTTAGTAATGATGGGAAACAAAGAAGACAAAAAGAATCGAGAAGGTCCTCCAACAAAGTAATCTGGATGAACATGCAAATCTTTCCCAACAGTACTAATATGGAAACCGGTGGCTACAGTTCCAACGGCATCAAACCACTCCCCAGAATAAGTATCACCATAACCAATATAACCATACTGGTTATCACTGGAATCGGAACTCATATCAGTATCACTAATTTCGATTAGTGGTTCAGGAGGGGGAGGGGGAGTGCCTGCACACTACTCTCAGCTCTCACTGCACCATGGTTTGGAGCTCCTCGATTAGACATTTTCTCCTAACTCTCTGCCTCTATGATGTTTGCTTAACAGAGAAACAGACTCCAATTTATAAGATGAAGAATGCTTGGCATTACTTCTTTAATATCACCATCATAAATGAAAGACAAATCAATCGTTTCAGAAGAAAATTTAATAATCAATACCAATTCAATGTTTTGATTAATGAATTCAGGCAACTAAACAGACACAAGCAATACTTGCATAATTAAGCATTAACTGACTTTGGTTGTTCAGAAAATTCAATGAACATGAACCTGAATCGGTATGAAAACTACAATTTCACCGAGTCAACTGACTCAGAAAATCAACTCTGGTCAAGGTCTCAAACAACTATCTCTCAACGGCTCTATTTTAGCATATTAAAATGCACAGAAACACAACAACGGTACACTGGTCACCTTAATAGGGTCAAGGAAACCCAACTGCTTCGGCTTGTGGAAATCTTAAATCTGAGAAGCAATAAATTCTCAAATACTACTTTATCAGAAATTGTCAATATCAACACGCCTTCCCAGTGTGTTGTTCACTTTGAAAAATTCAATCAATACAAATTCCACACGCAAAAGGTGGAAAAACAGCTAAAAAATGCATCTGCAATAACTATAAGGCAGGAATCCAAAAAATCTGATAATCTGTTTGTAAGGGATTTTCATTTCAATATTCAATACTCAAAAGGCATCCCAAAAGGGGGCGGTGGTAAAAATATGGAGTTTTCATGGCCACTTAATGTGGTTGCAATACATAGTAAGAGCCAGGGGAAATCTGAGGATTACCCAAACCACAAAAATAAGGTGACAAATATTATTACAAATGTGAAGCTCTAGAGCACGATCAACAAAAGTATGATTTGTCAAAACCAAAAATTGCTCTCTCCACACAACTTGTTATCTCTTGGCAGGCAAGTACAAAGCCATCTAAAGTTTTAACGGATGGGAAAAATCTGTACCAGGCTTTGGCCAGAAACATTAATTGTGGAAAGAAGTCTGGTACAAGAGGAACTGTTCATACAAGACATTTTGACCCAAAAATAAAAGATGTTTCTGTTGGACAAACAGCATATGAAAATTGCTTTACTCTCAACTACAAACCTATCTCTCTTAACCAAAATATCTTGACTGTTTTTTGCTGTAACAGGAAGAAATATGCTCCCTTTCTCTCTTTTGGTAGTATGCTGGATAGTTTCTATTGGACTGGCACCCAATGGGACTACTACAACATAAAAGGCATCCCTTTTAAACTAAGAAGGGATGAGTTAATACATAGTTGCATTGAAAAGGAAAGAGCAATTACTCAATACAGCTCGATAACACAAAGTGACGCTACACACCTTAAGCAGACCAAAACTACAAAAGCAATACCTTTCTCTTCCAACAATGTATTATTTCAACATACTGAGAATACGCCAGTCCATCAAACCTCGAATCTTACAACCTATCTAGCCAAAGAAAGGTCAACACCTACAAAGATAAGTGATACCTTGAGTAACAGAACCCAACTGAAAACTCCAGAGAATCGCAGTGTACCAACAATTTTGAAATTTCAAAAGCAAAGCACTCTACCGCCCATAAATTTTTCCACAATCAATCTTATAGAAAGACTTACCCTCATTTTCTCTCTCAAAACGAAGTATTATACTATCTTCCTTATGGTCGACTCAGAAAACACCATAAACCAGCTTGCTGAGAAAATGAAGAAGGTAACCACCATTGTTGAGCAAGAAGAAACTTGCATAGAGATAGATCCATCATATCTCAAGGCCTCGGAGAAGAAAGAATGGAAACTTAGCTTTGTGGGAAGATATGTGAGTCCTCACAAAGCCCTGATAATGGACCTAACAAACTGCATCAAACGAACATGGGACATCTCCAAAGGTTTCAATATATCCAAATTTAACAAGGGCTTCAATTTCTTCATCATCAAAGTTAACGGTGAAGAAGATCGTATCCACCTGGCTACAAGGGGTCATTGGATTGCGCTGGAAAACTTTATGGTTCTCATTGAAGTACCAAAATATGGCTTTGTCGACTTCAATCCAAAATGGTTTGATTTTGTTTTAATGAAAATCCATCTAAAGAGGGTGCCAACAAGAATGACATCTTGGGAAGCACTGTACGAGATCTGCAGACCAGCAGGAGTCCTCAAAAAATCAAACATGCCTTATGGCAGAGATGAAGACGAGAAGAATGTGGATGTTATGGTCTTAATCAATCTGAAGGAAAAAAATGCCAACAAGAATGTGGGCAAAAGTTGGAAATAACAAGACTAGAATTGAATATGCTTACTCAATCTACCCAAAGTTGTGCTAAGTTTGCAGGATTCCAGATCATGCAGCAAAAGCCTGCAACAATACAGAGAATGAAAGCAATGCCAAAGAGGGTGGAACTGAGAAAAGACAAATGGAGATAGGAGGGCCTTCAAACTGCAAAGAAAAAGCCCAGCAAGAAAGTGAAAATGGCACCACAGAGTCCTCAGACTCTCATCTGATCACAGTGCAAGTTACAAACAATGATATCCCAAATGCAAAGAGAATAGTATGATTCTATGGCAAGGAAACACAGATTGTAGAATCGGGAGGAGAAGATGGGGAGGTCAACAACAATGCTCTTTCAGAGGAAGACTTTCTTCACAATCTGAAGCCTGCTGACCTCTCAGACCCTTTCATAAACAATCCTTTCAAAGGCAATCTGATGGAATGAGACAAGGACTCAACTTTCTCTCTAGGAGGAGGAGTCTTTGCAGGCTGCAAAAAAGAAAATCTCAGGGGAAGACTACAAGATATCCCTCAATTAGAAATGCAGCTAGACCAAAGTTGTTGAATAGCACCAAAAAACCATCACCAACAATCCCACCAGGTTTTGAGAACACTATTCCTTAGCAAACAACTGATGACATTCTATCAAAATCATGGACAAGACAGCAAAGGCCAGCAAATCTCCTTCAGAAATTTGAAGCAGCTCATCAGGAGGATAGAGTTCAAAACCCAGGGCATTCCAAGAAAAAAAGAGTCTTTGTGGAAGAAAAGGAAGGCACCAACAAAAGTCCTACAAAGGAACCATACAAGATGGATTTTCAGGAAGAAAAAAAAAAAAAAAAAAAAAAAAAAAAAAAAGTAATGCAAAATGAAGGGAAGGCAACAAGAGCAGATTGGACTGGGAAAGCTCAAAAGGTAACACTGAAGTACACACTTTTCAGTTCTAAACCACATTTTGGCATAACGAAATACCACACCCAGAGAATTAGCTCTAAACTAAGCATGCACCTCCATAATTCTAAGGGAAAGGAATACCCCATAGTATCTTATTTTTGGGAATTCATTGTGGTGATAACTTGGAATTTCCAAGGTTTAGGGACAAAAACTACTCAACATTAACTTTTGGAAATCTTAAACAAGGAAAATCCAGATATAATACGCTTACTAGAAACCAAACAACAAAATGGAAATATGCATACAATTCTAAGGTTTGTGAATGTTCACAACTATTGGCTTGTCCCTCCTAGAGGTCAAGCAGGGGGTATGGATATGATATGGAAACATAACATATCTATTAACATTGAAAGCTCAACTTACAACCAGATAAGTGCTATTGCCACAAACACTGTTCCAACAGTTTATACATGGTATCAGCATTCTATGGTAGCTCATACCCTGTTGAAAAACAGTCTTCTTGGGATATGTTAGTTAAAATAGCTGAAACTATCAACATACCTTGGATTGTTATGGGGGACTTGAATGTAGTCCTCAGTAGAGAGGAAAAAAAAGGGAGTAGAATCTTTGATAATGGTGAAGCAACCATTTTCAAAGACAAAATTTCTGACATGAACCTACAAGATTTGGGGTTCAAAGGTTATCCATTTACATGGAGCAACCAAAGAACTGATAACTCTAGGGTTGAGGAAAGATTGGACAGAGCCCTAAGCAATGAAAAATGGATTGAACTCTTCCCAAAATCCGCAGTTCATCATCTCATTGCTAGAGGGTCTGACCATAGCCCAATCATTCTGAAAACTAACCCTGATTGGAAGGATGGTGCTTACCCATTCAAGTATTTTTGGGGTTGGATGGAGCACCTAGATTGCAAGAGAGTAATCATGGAATCATGGAGAAACCCTCAACAGGGATCTGTGAGTTTCTCTTTTGCTAAAAATCTGAAAAATGTCAAATTCTCTCTACACAGATGGAACAAAAACACTTTTGGTAACATCCAACACAATATCTCTAGGATCAAAAAAGAGATAGATGGTCTGGCTAGCAATAACAACAGATGCCACACTACTCTAAAGAGACTTGAAACCTCTCTTAGTAGCTGACAAGATATTGAGGAAAACTACTGGAAAACAAAAAGTAGAAACAACATAATAAATTTGGGAGATAGAAATACCTCCTTCTTTCACAATGCTGCTAGGACAAGATACAGAAGAAATAAAATTGAATCCATGAAAGGCCCTCAAGGTTGATAGGTGTGGAATACACCGTATTTACTATCTATAGATTTTATGCTTTCTTTGCTAATTTTCTTGTAAATTATGTATTTTACGCGTGTTTTTGAGTTATTAGGTACTCTGGAGGCACACGGAGAAAAGAAGAAGAAATCACCCAAATTGAGCCAAAAGGGCAAAATTGTCATCTAATGGGCGAACACTATCGGGAGCCGAATCAAAGTTAAAGGCTAACTATTTTAGAGGACCACTATAGACAGGCTAGCCGCGGTTAATGGGGCTGCCAGATGGGTGACCCTTATCAATGTAACTGGGGTGCATATATCCTACTCTAGTCTATTACCTAACCCTACATCTCGATATCCTCTCATTCATTGTCACCTGAAAGAGATGGAAGTA
Source organism: Papaver armeniacum (assembly GCA_023531295.1). Taxonomy (NCBI): domain Eukaryota; kingdom Viridiplantae; phylum Streptophyta; class Magnoliopsida; order Ranunculales; family Papaveraceae; genus Papaver; species Papaver armeniacum. Next base: position 32,087 of record JAJJWW010018487.1, on the reverse strand, counting down.
AAATCAACTGGCTGTCGTGGCGATCATGAGAGCCGTAGATCGAAATTCATAGATTAATGGAAGAGACTCAGGAGGAATTGGAGTTTGAGTTTAAGATCGAGAAGCTGCTATTGTTGGTGATTAACTAGGGTTCGAATTTCTGGTAGAAGAACAAGACTTGCTATTGCTGTGATTTTGGGTAAATAGGGTTTAATCGATGAAATTGTGTTGCTGATGTTTAATTTGAGAGAAATTAGAGATGGGTTTGTGGCTATGGATTGAGTTGGTAGTTTCTGTCGAATTAAGGGGTTGAATTGCATACAAAGATTTGAGATCTGAAAATTGAAGTTAAGGGTTTCTCTATGAAGATTTCAGAGAAGATGATGGTGTCGTTGTTGATCAAAACAAAGATGAATTGATGGGTTGTCGCTGCAAGTCTGATTGAATCGGTAGAGTTTGAATTGTTACGCTGCTGTGAAGATATGGATTGGTATGAGGTTGTATTTTAGGGTTTGTGTGGCTGTAGTCGAATCGGAGGTTTGATGGAACTGTTGATTCAAGGTGAAATTGAAGATGCAGATGTTTCTCCAGTGGTGGTAGTAGAGATCGAGAATGAAGATTCGTTGCAGTGAACCAAGATGCAGGGGTTCTGCTTTGGAAGAGTTGATGCTGTTCTGCCGAGTTTAGGAAAATGGGTCATTGGTTGTGATGAAGAATCGAGTGAGGAATTAAGCTCGTTCTTGAGCTGCAATGCTATTCATGGAAGTGGTGCTGTTGAATTGCAGGAATAGATAGCAGCTGCAATAAGAAGCTCCAGGCAATGGCTTAAGCAGTCTTTTTGTGGTTCAATGAAGGAGTTTGAGCGGCAGAGTATGGCATTGGATGGTGATGTTGATTGTGCAGCTGGTTGTAGAGATGAAATAGATGATGGCTTGAGAGTATCAGCTGATCAGGGAATGAATGGGCTTGTGAAGAATGAGCACTTTGAAGGCACAGATGATGTTGCAGAGCAAAGAAATGAATAGATGTATGTGCTAGGATTTGAATAGGGATGGAGCTAAAGAGAGGCCCGAACTTGGCCGGAAACACCGAAAAACAACCGAGACTCGGCCGGTTTTCAGCACCTAGCGAGTCAACTCGGCGATGACCGATCCGGACGACTCAACCCGGCCATCGGACTAGTAGCCGAATCGAAGTCGACTAGAAGCTAACTCATCATCCGCCTTGACCCGATTGACTAATTGAAGACCATCTTGACTGTTACATCCGACGGTATCGTGATCGAATATTCCGTCGACGGAGAGGTATATCCAGCGACCGACGGTGACTTTTCCTACGGATTCCGCCATAATACCAGGCTTTTTCCCTAAAGTGACCAAAAATTACAGATTTTTGTATGGATTCTTCTCATGGGTGTGAAGACTTGGACTTGGAATTGGATGGAGAATTTGGTTCAAATTTGGAAAGAGAAGATGGAAGATGAGAAAGGCTCAAATTTGGAAATTGAATTGCTAAAGGAAAGGGATTCTATTCCTTGGAAGATTTGGAGAACATTGAAGCCTATAAGTAGAGAAGTTCTCTACATCTTTTTATATATCTTTTACACACCTCTTTACACACACAACACTTGTGTTTTTGCTTGCTTTTCTAAATTCTTCTTTTAATTATTTGTGTGAACTTGAAAAATTCTCCCTTTAATTATTTGTGTGAATTTCAAAAACATGAGTAGCTAATTTTCTTATTGATTGAGGATGAATTCCTAGTTCTTAACATGTTTTGAGTTTTGTTTCAATTCTATCTTGAAGTTTTTCACATGATTATCGTTTGTTTTTACTAATAGGAATGTTTATACATTCATGGTTGTTTGATAGGTTATTTAGAGTGCACGCTAAATTGATTTGTTAATTCAACCTAAATCTAGTATAAGTTAGGGAATAAGTAATCGTTCTCGACACTTTACACAAGTAGAAAACACGAGACCTTGCGGAGGGATTCCGTGGAGCGATTGTGTGTAAAAACAACGCTAGAAAGTGGATCAAGCGAACCGAGTTTAACTACTAGTACTAAACCTAAATTCATAGATCATAATGCATTCAGGGAATTACATCTTGTAAGCGAACCTCAAGGTGGTTCTTTTGAATAGAATCTGATAACTAAGCGGACTTGTTACTCAGTGAAATAAGGGATTTTGGGGCTAGCTAAGCGAACCTGCTATCCTACGGTTGGTGATAATCTGTGACTAATAACATGTGGATGAGAAACATAACTTGAATCATTGTTTTGCAACGAAGAAGGATTCCTTGATCTTGTCTCTCTTATTGATTTCAACTTTATCTTTTAATTGCTTTGTTTACTTTGTTTTGCTTTACACCCCCCTTTTGTGACAATTTTTACAACTAGAATCTCTTGCTCCTCGTGGGAACGAACTTAACTACCACTATATTACTTGTTAATTAGGTGGAAAAATATTAATTAATTTGTTGTGGTTACGACATGCATCAAATTTTGGCGCCGCTGCCGGGGAGCAGCGGACGATTTTAGTTGTTTTTATTTTTCTTTTTGCTATATTCTTGCTTTGTTAGATTCTATACCGTATCTAACTTAGTTTTTGAGAATCTTTTTTCAGGTGTTATACCTTTGGTGAATGCTTAAAAAGGGCAGACCGAGTCCAATACGTCTTCGATCCGGCACCCAACTAAAGGATTTTATTCGAGCGGTTAACACTCCACTTCCTCCTTCTTCATCAAGTGACTTCACAGATTCGGACAAAGAGGAAGAAACAATGGCTGATCGTACACTCAAGGACCTAGCTTCTCACAGGCTTGATACACAACAATGGTGTATCCAAACTAACTCAACCTTCGAGATCAAGCCGGGGTTGATTAGAGAGTTACCAAAGTTCCATGGCATGGTGAATGAAGACCCAAACAAACATCTTATGGACTTCTATACCATAGTTATGGCTATGCTTCCACCGGAGACTAATGCGGATGGAGCAATGTTGAAAGCTTTCCCGTTTTCTTTGGCGTGCAATGCTAAGGAATGGTTATATTATTTGCCTTCCGGAAGTATCACAACATGGAATGGGATGAAGAAACTTTTCCTCGAGAGATATTTTCCCGCATCCAAAGCTACTCAAATTCGCAAGGAGATTTGTGGATTGAAACAACATGTGGGAGAGTCATTGTATGAATGTTGGGAGCGATACAAGAGGTTGGTGGCAAGCTGTCCACACCATCAATTCAGCGATGTTATGATACTCCAATACTTCTACGAAGCTCTCCACCCAAGTGATCGATCTCTTCTTGACGCCGCGGGTGGTGGTGCACTAGTGAACAAGACGGTGACCCAAGCTACCGAGTTGATTGAAAGTATGGCTGCGAACTCGCAACAATTCTACACAAGAGATGAACCCATGGTTAGGCGAGTGCATGAAGTTAGTGATTCATCATCACATCTTGATCAAAGAATGGGTAACATGGAGATAATGATTCAAAGGATGGCCGCGGTAATTATTCCGGATGGTGAGACCGAACAAGTAAACGCTTTATATCCAAATCAAAGGCCAAGGTACGATCCATACTCCAATACCTATAATCCCGGTTGGAAGGATCATCCCAACTTTAGTTATGCAAATAAGCAAGCGGCGGTTCCCAATCCGTATGAGCAACAAGGTGGTTTCCAACAATCACGTTTCCAACCTCAACAACAATTTCAACCACAACAAGTCAAGGAACGTGATTCTTCAATTGATGACAAGCTCAATGCATTGATGCAAGGTATGCAAGGTATCACCACTTTGGTTCAACAACAACAACAAAAGACCGATTCGGCAATCAAGGATTTACAAATTCAAGTGGGGCAATTAGCGACCGATGTGAACCTATTGAAAACTCAAGCGTCCACAAAGCTTCCTTCACAACCATTTGTTAATCCAAGAGAGAGTGTTAATGCGATTACTTTGAGGAGTGGTAAACAAGTGGAGCAACCAAATCAACAAGATGAGGTGAATGATGAGAAAGAGGAAATTGAAACCGCACCAAAGGAGAATACATTCCCAATCAACCAACCCGAGGAGACGGTTCCTACTTTCACAACTCCACCCCCGTTTCCTAGCCGATTTGCTAAATCAAAGAAAGACTTGGAATACAAGGATATGTGGGACATCCTTAAGAAAGTACAAGTCAATATTCCACTCATTGAAGCTATTCGTCAAATTCCTCGTTGTGCAAAGTTCTTAAAGGAGTTGTGCATGAAGAAGAAAAGGTTGAAAGGGAATGAAGTCATGAGTGTGTGGGAGAATGCTTCGGCGTTCATTCTCAAGAAACTCCCACCAAAATTAAAGGACCCCGGTAGTTTCACTATACCTTGCACAATTGGTAAAACAAGGTTTACTCGAGCTTTACTAGATTTGGGAGCATCGGTTAATGTTATGCCTTCCTCGATTTATGATTCTTTGAATCTTGGTCCTCTTAAAGAGACTGGGGTAGTTCTTGAACTTGCTAACCGATCTAATGTTTACCCGAAAGGTATTGTTGAGAATGTTTTGGTGCAGGTTAATGAGCTTGTATTTTCGGCCGATTTCTATGTCTTGGACATGAATGATGAGAATTCTTCCAAGTCTACACCTTTGCTATTGGGTAGACCATTCTTAAGCACCGCCGGAACAAAGATTGATGTCCAAAATGGCACCTTGACTATGGAGTTTGATGGTACACTCATCCACTTCAATATCTTTGAGACAACGCGATACCCTAGTGATGTGAAGTCATGTTTTCCCGTGAAAGAGATTGATGCGGGCTAATGAATCTTGCAAGAGATAAGTCGGGCCGTCGACTTTAAAACAAGCGCTTAATGGGAGGCAACCCATAGGTTTTGTATTTCTTATCCTTTTGCTTTTTATTTTTGTTTTTTCTTTTTCTTGTTTCTTATCATGTTAAAATTTCCCACCTTAACTTTACTAGGACGATTCAATTACATTGAGGACAATGTAAGGTTTAAGTGTGGGGGAGTGGTTAAACATGTATTTTAAAAAAAAAAAAATTAAAAAAAAAAAAAAAAAAAAAAAAAAAAAAAAAAAAGTTTTACATAAAACCTTCAACTTTTAGAGATTTTAGAGTCACTAGCATACTTCTAGGTATGTTTACATAGAGATTCTGACCGACATAATTGAACTTGGAAGTGTTAGGGAACTACATTCGGATTTCTTGCTTGTTTGAGTGTTAAATAATGGATTTAATCATGCCGGTGATGCGAATTTGGTGCAGGGAGAAATGCATTATTAGAGTTGCTGATCAATCATTAGTGGAGACTACCCGTATTCATATCATGTGAGGCACCGACCAGAAATTTTTCCATCTAGCTAAAGAGCTTTCTTTTGAGTGTGTGTCACCGTACGTTAATTCCGGGTAGAATGGTGAGCTACCCAACCTCCCACCAATAGAAGCACTACTCTTTGATCTCTTTAGTGCTAATTTTGTCAATCATAAGGGTGACGTCTATAGATGAAAGCCTCCTTCTTGTAGTTCGATTTGCAGTTAGCACCATTCTCTCTCGCGACAACAACGGGTCCATAGAAACACCATCATCATCAACAAGGAGCGACATCAAAATCTACAAGGAAAGTTGAAAAAGTTCACGGTTTACAAGCAACGGAATGAGAAAAAGAGCAAATTTCATATTCAAGTAAAGCAACATACAAAGAGCGGATTTTTACATATTTGTTGAGGACTTACAATACAATGAGCACAATTATACATACAAGTATGAAGACTTATTTATAAGAGCAAAGAAAATCAAAAGGTGAGAATTGTTGAAGTTTATGATTTCGAGACGATACAAGTTGTGAAGAATCAAGCGGTAAAATACTTCTCCCACAGCCACGGTTTGTTTTATTTCTCTTGTTTTCAAAAAAAAAAAAAAAAAAAAAAAAAAAAAAAAAAAAAAAAAAAAGAAAAAAAAAAAAAAAGAAAAAAAAACAAGAGAAATATTTGTTTTGTTAATAAGCCGTGGGGAAGGAAAATCTATAAGGAAGTTTCAAGCGACAAGGATTTAAGGTAAAAAGAGTTACAAATTGTCAAGGATCTATGAAATTCGAGAGTTTATCATTAATAGTTGAAGCCGAAGACGAAGACCAAGAAGATAAAGACGAGGAGCGGAAGACGTTTCTATTGGATGCCGTGAGAATGGTGTTATCATAATTGGCGATCGGATGTGAAGGTGAGTAAGTAATCTCATCCTCGATAATAGTGGTTGATTTCCTTTCTTAGAGATCGTCCGAAAAATGGTTTTTCAAAATATTAAAAGATGTGGGTTTTTAAAAATATTTCGGAAGTTGTCCTTCCCACCATTCAACGTGTCGCAGGATTTCTCTCTTCATTCCTACCTGCACACATGTGTGACCCATAAAAAAGCCGTCTTTTTGAGTGCAATTATCATAAAATCCTTTTTGGTGAGGCAGAAGTCGAGGCGAAATGCTTATTGATCGTTTCTCAAACACGCGTTCTCTTATTATGGTGTGGTTATTTCTCACTCGACATTTAAGAATGAGAATATGTTCTTTAGTATTTCTAACTTCTTATTACTAGCATGCAGAAACTCTATGTCCTCATAGCTCTTTGGATGCTCGGGACGCTGGAACGCTTTGAAGTTGTGAGTTTTAGTTTGATTTGCTCGAGGACTAGCAAAGTCTAAGTGTGGGGGAATTTGATAGGTGTAGAATACACCGTATTTACTATCTATAGAGTTTATGCTTTCTTTGCTATTTTTCTTGTAAATTATGTATTTTACGCGTGTTTTTGAGTTATTAGGTACTCTGGAGGCACACGGAGAAAAGAAGAAGAAATCACCCAAATTGAGCCAAAAGGGCAAAATTGTCATCTAATGGGCGAACACTATCGGGAGCCGAATCAAAGTTAAAGGCCAACTATTTTAGAGGACCACTATAGACAGGCTAGCCGCGGTTAATGGGGATGCCAGATGGGTGACCCTTATCAATGTGACTGGGGTGCATATATCCTACTCTAGTCTATTACCTAACCCTACATCTCGATATCCTCTCATTCATTGTCACCTGAAAGAGATGGAAGTAAAAGCAGCGGTCTTTCTTTGTGCGCGATCATGAGAGCCAGAGATCGAAATTCAGAGATTAATGGAAGAGACTCAGGAGGAATTGGAGTTTGAGTTTAAGATCGAGAAGCTGCTATTGTTGGTGATTAACTAGGGTTCGAATTTTTGGTAGAAGAACAAGACTTGATGTTGCTGTGATTTTGGGTAAATAGGGTTTAATCGATGAAATTGTGTTGCTGATGTTTAATTTGAGAGAAATTAGAGATGGGTTTGTGGCTATGGATTGAGTTGGTAGTTTCTGTCGAATTAAGGGGTTGAATTGCAGACAAAGATTTGAGATCTGAAAATTGAAGTTAAGGGTTTCTCTATGAAGATTTCAGAGAAGATGATGGTGTCGTTGTTGATCAAAACAAAGATGAATTGATGGGTTGTCGCTGCAAGTCTGATTGAATCGGTAGAGTTTGAATTGTTACGCTGCTGTGAAGATATGGATTGGTATGAGGTTGTATTTTAGGGTTTGTGTGGCTGTAGTCGAATCGGAGGTTTGATGGAACTGTTGATTCAAGGTGAAATTGAAGATGCAGATGTTTCTCCAGTGGTGGTAGTAGAGATCGAGAATGAAGATTCGTTGCAGTGAACACAGATGCAGGGGTTCTGTTTTGGAAGAGTTGATGTTGTTCTGCCGAGTTTAGGAAAATGGGTCATTGGTTGTGATGAAGAATCGAGTGAGGAATTAAGCTCGTTCTTGAGCTGCAATGCTATTCAGGGAAGTGGTGTTGTTGAATTGCAGGAATAGATAGCAGCTGCAATAAGAAGCTCCAGGCAATGGCTTAAGCAGTCTTTTTGTGGTTCAATGAAGGAGTTTGAGCGGCAGAGTATGGCATTGGATGGTGATGTTGATTGTGCAGCTGGTTGTAGAGATGAAATAGATGATGGCTTGAGAGTATCAGCTGATCAGGGAATGAATAGGCTTGTGAAGAATGAGCACTGGAAGGCACAGGATGATGTTGCAGGAGCAGTGAAATGAATAGATGTATGTGCTAGGATTTGAATAGGGATGGAGCTAAAGAGAGGCCTGAACTTGGCCGGGAAACACCAGAAAACAACCGAGACTCGGCCGGTTTTCTGCACCGGCGAGTCAACTCGGCGATGACCGATCCAGACGACTCAACCCAGCCCAGTCAGACCAGTAAGCCGAATCAGAAGCTGACTAGAAGCTAACTCATCATTTGCCTTGACCCGAGTGACTAACTGAAGACCGTCTTGACTGTTACATCTGACGGTATCGTGACGGAATATTCCGTCGACGGAGAGGTATATCCAGGCGACCGGCGGTAACTTTTTCGGCCGGATTCCGGCCATAATACCAGCTTTCCGGTGACCAAAAATTACAGATTTTTGTATTGATTCTTCTCATGGGTGTGAAGACTTGGACTTGGAATTGGATGGAGAATTTGGTTCAAATTTGGAAAGAGAAGATGGAAGATGAGAAAGGCTCAAATTTGGAAATTGAATTGCTAAAGGAAAGGGATTCTATTCCTTGGAAGATTTGGAGAACATTGAAGCCTATAAGTAGAGAAGTTCTCTACATCTTTTTATATATCTTTTACACACCTCTTTACACACACAACACTTGTGTTTTTGCTTGCTTTTCTAAATTCTTCTTTTAATTATTTGTGTGAACTTGAAAAATCCTCCCTTTAATTATTTGTGTGAATTTCAAAAACATGAGTAGCTAATTTTCTTATTGATTGAGGATGAATTCCTAGTTCTTAACATGTTTTGAGTTTTGTTTCAATTCTATCTTGAAGTTTTTCACATGATTATCGTTTGTTTTTACTAATAGGAATGTTTATACATTCATGGTTGTTTGATAGGTTATTTAGAGTGCACGCTAAATTGATTTGTTAATTCAACCTAAATCTAGTATAAGTTAGGGAATAAGTAATCGTTCTCGACACTTTACACAAGTAGAAAACACGAGACCTTGCGGAGGGATTCCGTGGAGCGATTGTGTGTAAAAACAACGCTAGAAAGTGGACCAAGCGAACCGAGTTTAACTACTAGTACTAAACCTAAATTCATAGATCATAATGCATTCAGGGAATTACATCTTGTAAGCGAACCTCAAGGTGGTTCTTTTGAATAGAATCTGATAACTAAGCGGACTTGTTACTCAGTGAAATAAGGGATTTTGGGGCTAGCTAAGCGAACCTGCTATCCTACGGTTGGTGATAATCTGTGACTAATAACATGTGGATGAGAAATATAACTTGAATCATTGTTTTGCAACGAAGAAGGATTCCTTGATCTTGTCTCTCTTATTGATTTCAACTTTATCTTTTAATTGCTTTGTTTACTTTCTTTTGCTTTACACCCCCCTTTTGTGACAATTTTTACAACTAGAATCTCTTGCTCCTCGTGGGAACGAACTTAACTACCACTATATTACTTGTTAATTAGGTGGAAAAATATTAATTAATTTGTTGTGGTTACGACACGCATCAAAGGTAATTGGTTGGAGAGCAGAAATGCTATCTTAAAGTGTCTAACAGACCATTTCAAAAGTATAGCTACCACAAATAATCCTGTTCTAAACATGGATATGATAAATCTTATCCCCTCTTCCATAACTGACAGAGAAAATGAAATTCTTCTTGAAATTCCTAAGGATACTGAAATAAAAGCAACCTTGTGTGCTATGGAAGGCAATAAAGCTCCTGGCCCATATGGTTTTCCACCAAATTTCTTCCAATATAATCGGGAAACCATTGGCCAAGACTTAACAAAACTGGTTCAAAATTTCTTTGAGACTGGCTACATGCTCAAGGAAATGAATGCAACATTCATATCCCTCATTCCCAAGATCCAATTCCCCTCCTCTCCAGGGGACTTCAGACCCATTTCTCTATGCACCACCACCTACAAGCTCATATCAAAGATATTAGCCCAAAGAATGAAACCATTATTAAGTAAAATTATCTCCCCACACCAATCTGCCTTCATACCAGAAAGGCAGATAAATGATAACACAATGGTTGCTCATGAGATTATCCACAACATGAGAACAAGGAGACACCTAAAAGAATGGATGGGGTTAAAAATTGATATGTCTAAAGAATTTGACAGAGTGGAATGGCCATTTCCGTTAGCTGTTTTAGAAAAAATGGGTTTCTCAGAAAAGTGGTGCCACATTATAAACCAATGCATTTCCACAACCAGCCTAGCCATTTTGTTAAATGGAGTCCCCTGTGATACATTCAAACCCACCAGGGGGATTAGGCAAGGGGATCATTTATCTCCTTACCAATTCATACTTTGCATGGAGGTATTCTCTGGGACTTTAATGTAGGCTGAGAATGAAGGAAAAATACATGGGATAAAGATAGTGAAAAAGCCCCACCAATAAGCCATTTACTGTTTGCTGATGATTGCATCATCTTCTGCAAAGCGAACACTTATGAGGCTGATAATATTCTTGACATCATAGCTAGATTCAGCTACTGCTCAGGGCAAATGATCAATCTTGCTAAGTCAGGAGTTTTCTATAGCAATAACACCTCTCCTGAAAAGAAGTTACATATAAAAGGGCTTATGAAAGTGAGTCATATATCTCTTAAGGATAAGTAGGGGGAACAACAAAACCATTAACCCAGCAGGGAAAATGGTCTTGATTAAACACGTCATTTCCACCATGGCTAACTATCAGATGAGTACTTTTAATGTCCCAAAAGCTATAACAGAAGAGATGAACAAAATCCAAAGGGACTTTTTTTTGGGGAAAAGAAGAAGGAAAACCAAAAGGAGTTTATTTGAAAGCATGGTCTGGAACTTGCATTCCTTTAGAAGAGGGGGGTCTAGGCTTTATAAACTTAGAAAAATTTAATAGTGCTATCATCTCTAAAATGGGTTGGAGAATGCTACAACAACCTGACACTTTGGGTGCCCAAGTTATGTATGCAAAGTACTTTGAGAAATCAGATATCATGCATACGTTGGCCATTCCCAAACAAACAGACTCTTGGGTTTGGAAATGAATATTGGCTGGCATAGCTAACATCCAAAAATTTGGAAAATGGCAAGTGGGCAATGGAAACAAAATTAATATTTGGAAGGACAGTTGGGTCAAAGACTTAGAATTTCTAATCTGTAAGCCTAACAACTGTCCCCCAAATATTGAAAAGGTTAATGATCTAATTGATGGAATCAGCAATGGGATAGTACTCTTATCTATAACATTTTCGTTGATCCCATTGGTAGAAAAATAATGCAAACAAACATAAATGTAGGACAGGAAGATAAAGTCATATGTCCTTTGACAAAGGAGGGAAATTTCACGGTGAAATCTCTCTACAAGAAACTAACCCATAATAACCAGAATGGGTTCGAAACAAAAAACTGGATTGCCATTTGGCAGCTAGCAGTCTCCCCTTCCATCAAAGTTTTTCTCTGGAAAGCAGCTCACACTATTCTCCCAACAGGAGAAAGAATGAGTAAACACTTGCACTACATTGACAAACTGTGCAAAATCTGTAACTGCCAAGAGGAGTTCATCTCCCACTTATTTATTCACTGTCCCCTAGCTCATCAGGTGTGGAGATAATTACACTTGGAACCTAATGAAGTTTTCAGTAACAGAGATGATTTCCATGAATGACTATCAAATCTCCTAAATAAGAAAAGACACAATGACCATTCCATGGGATGGGCAGAAATGTGTATTACTGTTATATGGCACATTTGGAAAGCCAGATGCAATCTGGTTTTCGAAAAGAAAAATCCAAATGCTGTTAGAATAGTAAAAGATATCATCCATTACATTAACAATCAAAAAGCTGTTACTGATAGGAAAAAACTAAATATCAGGAATGTTTTATACTCCAAAAAGGAGGCTGAAAACCAAATCATTGAATTCAGGCTTAAAAGGCAAAATCCAATCCTTTTTACCCTGAAAATAAATGTGGCAATTTTCCTAGACTCTACTTCAGGGAAACATGGAATGCGGTTAATTCTCTTTGATCACACAGGAACTGCAGGGGAGCAAGAGGAGAAGTGCTTGGGCAAAGTTCCAATGATGAAGTAAAACAAAAGGCGGCTCTGGATGCCTACAACTGGGCAGTTTTGTTAGGAAGCAGAATGGACTTTGAATCCAACTCCTGCCAAATTATAAAGCTGATCAGGAGTATGTATGCAGAGAAGGTTGGAGCTCGTTTCTCTCTAGACTATGATGGAAAGGATGTCTTCGAAATTGGCACATGGAGCACAACAAACGACCGGGAAACCTACTTGGTAGTCAACCTAGCTAAACATAGCATCGACTGTAATTTTGACAGGTCCTGGGATCAATTTTCTGTAACAAATATTATCCCAAACATAAGCGGCAGTATTTTCTCTTTAAATTTAAGTCACCATCAAGGAGACAATGTAACAACAGACTTAAATGTTTTAGCTGCGAATCGAGAGGTAACTGGTAGACTGCTCAGCAACACCAACTCTCAGTTCACGAATGCAGTTTGAGGTGGTTTATTGCCTCTTTATCTATAAAAAAAAAAAAACAAGACCTGAGTCTCAAGATCAACTGTATCATACAGAGCATATTAATACGGGCTATATAGAAGAAAAAAACATGCAATTGGAATAGTTCTAGCACTTGGTTTACTATTGGGGAAGCTCAATTTTTACATAGAAAGACAACAAATTATTTATTGAGTATACAAATGTTAAATGCACTAATGATACAAATTATTTACATGCAAGCTATCAGGACTCTTGAGAAAAAGACATCTTAATTATTTTTCTAAAAGAATAGTGATTTTCACAATTAATAAAAAGGATATCAATGGAAGTGATACACCCACCGAATTTTCTCCCAAATAAAATTCCGATAGGGGATCGTGATATGTAATGCCTCTTTACATTGGGATTATAGATGATATTATGAAAGGTCCTCTCCTAGTTGGGATTACTCATTGGGAAAATCCTCGCCAAAAGATAGCATTTTCCGAATATCGATCTGTAGTCAGGAATATTTTATTTTATGTACACTAATATTGGTATTCTTTTATCAATCTCGGGGTTTTGTTTTAGTTATCGGCCATACCAACTTACTAATGAGCTAAGTAGGTACCTATGAATTATGAAAATAGTAGCTACTATGCGTATGCATTTCTAGTTAGTTTTATTCCGCAAAGACCTTTAGAATGTTATTATTTACGTAGGTTCTAGGTACTTTCTACCTATAAGTTATAACTTGCTTTGTAGGTCTGAGACTCTGAATGACACTGCTCGAGGCGAATCATCCCAAAATAAAGCTTCACGCAAGTTATTTATTTATCACAGCTAGGTCCAGTGGGGACGGGCCTAGCCTCGACCAAAAAGCTAAAGTCGGACACTTTTCAAAGACAGTAGTGAAGTCCAGACACTAAAATATAAAATAGAAGGGTAGTGGAAGCTAATACTGAAGATCGAGTCTACAATTGTACATGGGTGTGAACCTCAGGTCCTCAGTGCATGTCTTTATCTTCTCGTTTACCTCGTCAATACAGCAGCCTCAGATTTTTGTATCAAACCTACGAGTCTTTGACAATTTCCTTCACATTTGCTTCACGGAAATTTTCAACAGATTAATTTTCTTAAAATTATCTTCTTTTTTGGCTTTTCCTCCCAGAAATCCTATGGATTGGTGTTTGTCACCGAGACATCCAAGTTTCAATTTAACCTTTAAAGACGGACAAGCGAGTCTGTCCGTTCCCATTGCTTAAGTTTAGAAATTTTTTTCCCCAATTTACCCCTTAAGCCAAGTTAGTTAGCATCCATAGTTAAGTAATATGGGTTTGTGAGGTTTACCCGACCATTGAAATGGATACTAGTTTAGAGGGAGTTATATCCCAATTCTTGTACGCTTGTCTGTATTTTTCATTTAGTTTGCGCATCCCAGTTTCCCCTCCATCTTCTTCCTCTTATGTATTTGTAGAGATTCAGAGACGGTTCGATATGTGTTCATCAAATCAAGAGGGTATAGGTATTTATCTCTATTTAATTTTCAATTTTCATTTATATCAGATAGGAGATTGACGGTAATTGCAAAATTCTTAAGAAACTCTCTGCTAGTGTCCCCCTACTAATCTAAATGATCGTCGGCATCTTAACATGGCTAGTAATATCATGACATTTCCTCATGAAATATATTGTTCATCAAATAAATGGCATAAAAAACTAAAAATATATTGTCGATAGCTAGCGGCTAGATATCTAGCCCATAAGACTTAGGAGGTTGCCCAGGCTGACGTGGATGACCAATCTAGCAGCTAGATATCTAGCCCATAAGACTTCGCCTAATGGAAGGTGCCGATTTAGCGGAGGACACAAAAATACATATGAAGATAAGCTAAAAAGTCCTTTATCTTGTATTGATCTTGGTAGGCTTCCTAATAAATCTTGAACACAGGGCTCACAAAGAAAACACATCACAAACACCAAGTCGAGTCTTTAGACCCATATACCTCTCGACCATTTGTTCCTACAACCAACCATGTTGCATTGGAACATTGTTTCTTAATATTGATTTGATATACCCTACTATAATCCAAATGTGATACACCTTCTTTCCACGTGTTGCAAACAATGACTGCATGAGACACAGGTGTGGTAACTTTTCACAAAAGATTAAAGTAATTTATTAAGTAAAAAGAAGGAAGAAAAACATGAACACACTGTAATCCTTGCTCTCTTGTTTTCATTTTTGTCTCACTTTGTTCATGTTGGCCATCATGTAACCAATCACTCATGTAGACTGATCATATTAGCTGATTCATATTCATTAGAAAATAGTAAGATTTATAGTGCTGGAAATCACGAGTTAGAAGCAAGAACTCCCTAATTTTGGTTATTGAGTTGTGTAATGTGAAGGATCTTGTGTTTTGAAGAATTGGGTACTTTTCACTGTTTTATTTTGAAAAAATATCATACCCATTGCTTTGATTTGGTAAATGTGATTGGATTTTGATTAATCTCTTACCGTTTTCCTTATTTCTAGATTTCTCAGTCCCAATCTCAGTCTCAACCATTATTGATGGGACCAAATAGATCGATGTGAACTTTGAGTGGTTATCGAAACTATATGTATGGTGAGGAAATGAGATCAGATTTAATCAATTAAACCAGAAGAAGAAGAAATTAGACTATGAGAACGGTGGTAACCTTGGGCTCTTTCAATGATCGGCCAATAAAAAGAAGATGAAGCATTCGGATTCTGAGAAACGGGTGAATTTTTAATAAACCCATTTTCAGGTGTGGTTGAGTTAACAAGTGAGGGCTAAACCGTAATTTTAGTATCAACCAGGTTGACCGATTCAACCCAGTCCGTCAATATTTGATGACTCAAACCATTTCCTTCCTTAAGCTTTGACCAAAACCATAGGATTTCGGTGAGGAAAGCCCTTCTTTTTTCGGCTTTCTTTTTCTTCGAAGCATTAAAATTGACTCCCTTGCCCTTGGCACCAATTAAAATTAACTCCCTTACCCTTGGCACCAAAATCCTTGGAAATCAATAATCCCAAAATACATAACAATTAAGACTTTATGAAGAACCCACAATCGAGGGATACCTCCACAAATTGGGGATACTAACGGTTATTTGGAAGCATAATATATGTTAAGGGGTAGTTTTGTTAGTAGAAAGGAAAAAAAAAGAAAAAAACTAAAAACCTAATTTAAGTACCTGGCATTTTTAGGGGCGACCCCAAACGAATTAGGGGTGACTTTTTTATTCCCAACCCATATACACCGTTAAGGGATGTCCAAAAACGCGGAGAATACGTTAATGCCCTTACATAATCGGAAGCTTTTTTGTGTCCGATTGTTAATACTAAATCGGGAGTTAAGTAACGGAAAGATACTACCGATTGATATGAAATTTGTGCTAAATGCGCATCTGGCTTCTATAACAATCGGTAGGAACAATAACCTCACGAGACTACCGATTGTTAAAGTATACAAATAAGAAATCTTAATAATTTTGCAATGGTGAAATTTGGGGCTCCTATATAATCGGACGAATAAAAAAATGTCTAAGCTAACGATTAAGGGCTTCCCATAATCGGGATGGTAAAAGTAAACATTCCTACCGATTATGGTAGATTTCAAATTTCCTACAATGAAGGATTTTAGAAAAAACTCATTTTGGGGCAACCTATAATCGGAAGGTTGGGTAATATATTTATCTTCCGATTATGGCTACATCCACAGCTCAAGCCAAGTGGTTATGGTCGGCCCTGTACCTTCGAAACTATGGAATTTGGCAAAGGTTCAATTTGGGGCTTCCAATAATCGGTAGGTTATAAGTAAACCCCTCTACCGATTTTGGGATACTCAACAATCGGTAGCTAATTAGGTGGTATTACCTACCGATTAATAACCGTTTGTCAGATAAAACCAATGTCAACCTAAATTCATTCTATTTCATTTTCTTTTCAACTTCCACTTCAACTCCTCTTCTCCTCTTTCCTTCCGATTGCAACAAATGGAAAACCCCCCCTCTCCTCGCTATATATCGTTAATCGTCGAATCGAATCATCGTCGATTATTATCTATAAATATGAAAGAAAAGGAACGTAAGAAAGCTCGAACCAAAAACGTAGTGCGCGGTGAGGATCCGAATATTGGATTGCATGCCCGTAATAAAGAGGTTTTAACTCACGAACCCGAAGAACACGAAGAAGATGAAGTCCCTGATGTAGGCGATACTGATAGCCAAACTCTCAGGCAACTTGAAATGGCGCCGATTAGGTAAGATTCTACCATTAATTAGGTTTATATTGCTTCAATTCGACGAATCCATGTTTTTCTTTTTTAGGGTTTTCGGTTATTACCCAGATTCGGTAGGTTAGGTATTGTTTTAAACTTCCGATTGTGGCCGAATTCTTCATTTCACGAGAACATTTGTCATATTCGGGTGTTAAATATTTAGGTTGCTTACCGATTATAGAACGTTTTTCGTTACTGAGGCCTAAATCGATCATAATCGGAAGCTAATTGTGTTTTTTCCTTCCGAATAAACTAGTGAAGAACAAGTATTAGAGACCCAATAATCGATCATAATCGGAAGCTAATTTTGTTTTTCCCTTCCGAATATACTAGTGAAGAACAAGTATTAGAGACCCAATAATCGGGTGCTATATTTTTTAATTTCCTTCTAATTGTTTATGCTTAACCACTTGAGTAATTTCTGGACTCAAAGTGATGCATATTCGGTAGAAATTAGTTTTGTGAGGCTTCCGATTGTGATGCATTCGGAAGGGTGGAATTTTTATGACTTTCGATTATTAGTATTCGGAGGGTTATGTTGAAATTTAGCTTCCGATTATTGTGTGTAGATAAACATATTCGAACACCAAAATGTTTCTTTTGTTTTCGATTATATGTATTCGGTAGCTTTAGGTGAACTGATATTTACGATTGAGAGTAATCGGAGGCAATTGGTTAAATCAACCAACCGAATATATAGATTAATAACCTGTTGTACTTTCTTTTGTTGTTTAGGGATAGGCGAGGTAAAAACATCCAAGATGAAATTGTCTCGGCTAGTGCAAGGAAGGATAGGCGTCAGAACCTGACAGCTAGTGCAAGGAGAGCTAGGACTGCTAACGCCGCTTCAAGTTCTCAAGGTGGAACTCAAGAAGAAAGCCAAGAAGCTGTTCAACCTAGTGCCCCTCAATCAGAACCGGTTCAAGAAGCTGTTCAACCTAGTGCCCCTCAATCACAACCAATCCAACAAGGTGTTCAACCAAGTGCGTCTCAATCACAACCGATTTAAGAAGTTGTTCAACCAAGTGCTCCACCATCACAACCAGAAGTAGGACAACCTAGTGGTGCTCAAGAAGAAGGAGAAGCCGAAAAGAAAAATCCTCCTCGAAAGAAAGCGAAACACCTTGTCCCAGATGAACTGAAGGTGAAAGATATTCCAGAAGGTGTAATCCTTGGGATACCGGAGGATGGAGGACAATTGTTATTTGGATACAAAGAATCCTGGGCCAGAGAAATATATGAAACTGAGGTAATGATCGTATCCATTTTATTAACCTATTATGTTTTTCTTCGTAATACTTTTAAGGGTTATAGTTTTAAGTAATTCTATTTTTATTTTTTAACTTGTCATGTGTTTAATAGTATCATTCTGATGCGGTTCGTTTACTCAAAGTGACCGCCGCACCAACAAAAATGCTAGATTGGCCTTTGGAGGGTGAATGTGAAAGGTTCAAGACCATTATTGCAAATTCAGGGTTGGCTGATGCTGCGGAGAACTCAATGTTGGAACATGACCGGGTGGTTCGATTTGGCACTTTATTTTGGACCTTTGTGGCACCCCACAGGATATGTGATGTACAATGCCTCAATGGTGATGCGACAACACGGTTTTGTACAAGGTATACCAAAGGACCAAATCCATGACAATTTCACTTTGGAGCTGGAGCACTGCAAGTCTGATAAAGATTCTATCACGGTGGTTCACAAGGGTTCACCATCCTGTAAATTCAATTGGGATAGAAGGGCGCATTACTTGATCAACCAAGGAAGGGCAGCCAACCAAGGTTTTGAAAATGCTCCCAACTATATGGATTGGTACCGCAATGTTTCTCATATTCGTGTAATCCGTGATATTAAAGCAAAGCCAGCTTCGTACAAGAGTATCCTCAAAGAGAAGCCTGCGGGTTTTGATAGATTGGTACGTATTGTTTTGTTAATTTAGTTTAATATTATGGGTCAAAATAGAGTAATAACCGTTTGATGGTATGCTATGCATTAAAACAGATGAGCAGGTTCAAGCGTTTGTCCAAATGGTGCACTTATTGCATAGAGTCCGGAGAGCCTGTGCCACTTGAGAAGATAAAAAAACACCAAGAGTTGATTGATAACGTTGACAATGAGGAGTATGCATCTCAGTTCGGGGGAAAAGTGCAAAATAAACCTACAACCAAGGTGACCAAAAGAACTCGGGCGTCATCGAGCACTCAAGTTGATGAAACCAATGAGGATGTTGGTCCAAGTCGTAGAGGTGGTAAAGGTCGCAAAATCCAAGCAAAAAGGAACAAGTAAACTTTCGATGTTGTAAACTCTCGATGTTTTTCGTTAACTTTATGGATAATTTTGTTTATGTTGGATTATGTCGGATGATGTCAGTTTCAAAGTTTGTGTCGGATTATTAGTTGTTACGTTATGTTTATGGATTATGAATGGTTATGTTGCTATGTTTATGCATTTAACGATGACTCACAAGCGAATCACATGAAGAGACATGAAAGTGTTGAATTTTGGAACACAATCGGAAGATAAGTTTATATATGAACCTACCGATTCTGGGGATGTTGCATTTTTTTTAGTCAGAATCGGTAACATTATACGTTATTAACCTACCGATTCTGGGGATTTTGCAAAATATTTTGTCAGAATCGGAAGATTGCTAATATACTTTTCCTTCCGATTATCATGTGTAAAGAAAACTTGTCTTCTGTATCCAAACAACACCACAATCGGAAGGGAATTGTGCACCTTCACTTTCGAATAATAATAATCGGTAGGTTTATTTGTTATGTTCCTTCCGACTATTCTATGTAAAAAAACTTTGTTTTCTGGAACCAAACAACACCATAATCGGGAGGTAATTGTGCACCTTGACTTCCGCATATTATTAATCGGTAGTTTTAGGTTTTGTTAATTTCCGATTATTCTACCAAAAAACAACTATGGTTTCTGGAACCAAACAACACCATAATCGGAAGGTAAATTTTCATCTTGACTTCCGAATTAAATGAATCGGTAGGTTTAGTTTTTGTTAATATCTGATTATTTTCTGTGAAAGAACTTATGTTTCCTGGAACCAAATAACACCATAATCGGAAACAAAGTTGACACATAAGGTAACCGAATATATTAATCGGTTGTTTGTTTAACAAAATACGCTTCCGTTTGTTTATATTCAAAAAGTTTTTATATTAATAATCCTCCGATTACATCCATTACATAAAGTTCAAACGACCTTAACCTTACAATTTCGTCAAAAGCACCTAAATCCATACTCCTAATTGACCATAAAAGTATTAAAAAAGATCATAACGTCCAAACACCACAAAAATTGTCCCTCTTGATCTTGTAACATCCTTCATGTTCAAGTCGTTTCCCGTAGAGGTCCATATACCGATGATCAGCAAGATTTCTCTGAAATTACGAATGAGTAACAAGTTAGTACTAACTTATGTTAATGTGAGTCAGAGTTATAAAGATACTTACTCGTTTTTCATACGTCCACCAAGAAAAAGCGTCCCTAACAAATCGTTCTTCATCTTCAAGTTTGTCAATCTCCTTGTCGACTGCCTTCTTTCTCATCTTAATGTCATTGGATGATCTTCGAATTCGATTACCATCTAACGCCTCAAATACCATTAGAATACGGTTCCATAATTGCTCTTCGGATTCCCGTTTGTGGAGCTTGTGAACACGATCATGAGCAATTACCACAACCCACGCTCTATAAATAGAACAATCTTCTTCTTCGGCAAAAGCAATATCCATGTTTTTGGTTTTCAAAATTAGAACTGAAGAGAGGAAAGAGTTTGGTGCAATTGGGGTGATAGATATGAGTTTCTTTATATAGGTTTAGGTTCCAACGGCTCTTTTTCTTTTTCCCAAAAACTCCAACGGCTATTTCTGAAATTTGGTTTGAAATGCCAGGCCAATCGGTAAGTATTTGAGTTAGAATATCTACCGATTATGGTAGCTTTCAAAATTTGATTTTGGGGCAACCTATAATCGGTAGGTTATGTAACCTACTTGACGTCCGATTATGGCTACATCCAAATCACGAACCACATGGTTATGCCTGGCTCTGTACACTCAAAACCTATGGAATTTGGCAAGGGCTCGATCTGGGGCTCCTTACAATCGGTAGGTTATTAAGTTGAGTAGACTACCGATTATAGTAGATTTCAAAATTCATCACATGAAGGATTTTAGAAAAAACTCATTTTGGGGCAACCAATAATCGGTAGGTTGTGGAACCTATTTGGCTTACGATTATGGCTACATCCAAATCACGAACCACATGGTTATGCCTGGCTCTGTACACTCCAAACCTATGGAATTTGGCAAGGGTTCGATCTGGGCTCCTTATAATCGGTAGGTTATTAAGTTGAGTAGACTACCGATTATAGTAGATTTAAAAATTCATCACAAGAAGGATTTTAGAAAAAAACTCATTTTGGGGCAACTGTATAATCGGTAGGTTGTGGAACCTTTTTAACTCCCGATTATGGCTACATCCAACTTAACAAACCACATGGTTATGGCTGGCTGTGTACACTCAAAACCTATGAAATATGGCAAAGGTTGGATCCGGGGCTCGTTATAATCGGTGGGTTATATAATTATATACCCTACCGATTATGGTATATTTCAAAGTTCATCACGCGAAGGATTTTAGAAAAAACTCATTTTGGGGCAACTTATAATCGGTAGTGTATGTAACCTATTAGGCTTCCGATTATGGCTACATCCACAGCTCAAGCCAAGTGGTGATGGGTGGCTGTGTACACTCAAAACCTATGGAATTTGGCAAAGGTTGGACATGGGGCTCCTTATAATCGGTAGTCTTACAAGTTGGATAAGCTACCGATTATGAAAGGGATTATTAGCCGAAGTATCTACACAACAATCGGTAGGTATAGTTTCAATTTAACCTACCGATTCACCTTTAACCTACCGATTATGGTGTTGGCTACCGATTATATAAGGGCATATTGGCCATTTCGAAAAATCGAAGATAAGGGGTAGCTTAGATTTACGTTTGGGTGACCTTTTTTGTCTTTTAGTGTCGCCCCTAATTCGTTTGGGGTCGCCCCTAAAAGTGCCAGGTTTAAGTATCCATATACTCTCTTCTTATTTCGTCTCTTCTTCATCTCTCTATTTCTCTCACTGATTTCTCCCCATTCAGTACCTGAGAATCAAACCCATTCCTCTTACACTTTCTCTCCGTTTAATCCCATCTCTCTCAAGGTTCTTCTTAATTCTCCTCCGTGTTCTTACAATTGCTGCTGCAATTTAATTGTCATTGCATCAATCAAGATCTCTCAGGGTTCTACTCGGACAGACTCAATTAAACCTCACTCTTCTCCTTTCTCGTTTGTTTTGAATGTAATTTTAAATTTATCATAAGCACATTGAGATGTTGTTTAACCTTACCCGTACTCAAATCTCTTCCGTTTGTTTTGAATGTGGTTCTACTCGGCCTGACTCAGTTAAATTACATCGTCAAGCAGCAACATCCGAGTGTGATTAGGAGGAGTTGTTTGATTGGAATGATGTGTAAAACGGGAAGTGTGAGAAAGAATTTCAGCACAAATACAGGGAATTATAAAAAGTAGGTTATCGTGCAAGTGCTACTGTTTTCGGCACAAGTCCTACTAATGAAGTTATTGTGTCAAGTGCTTAGATCTTGATCGATGCAATAATAATTAAATTGCTTGATTTATGAAATGAATGATGAAATTCAACAATCGGCATTTCTTTGGTTATGAACCCAATACCGACAACCAATATAGATAAGGGGTGTCCCAATTACTTGATAATGTTTTTTTATTTTTTTATTCTAAGTATCCCCAATTTGTGGTGGTATCCCCCAATTGTGGGTTCTTTATCAATTAGTTAAGTGATGTCTTTGACAAAAATATTAATTATTTTTTCCACTTTTTTTTTCCTTGGTTATCTTCATTTTCATATTTTGCATAGATCTCCATATATCCTTGTTCGTCCATATTTTTGGGTGCCCGTTCATGCATTATTGCTAAGTACACTCGCACTATTTTCTCGGGGCTTACTAGGTGGTGGCCCATATGCCCCAAAGGTGAATATTTATTACTAATCCATGAAATTCTGCTGGGAAAAGCCGTGAATTGAAGTAATAAAATATTATAGTGAGAGTATAATATTTTCTAAGAATTAAATTGATGAATATTGCACTAGACTTAATTAATTGGTGGCTCTATACTAGCAGGCAATCTATCTAGGAGCATTATATTTATTCGAGAATCGAGGTATGAGGTAGTGGAAGCATCATACTCGTTCTGAATGTTTATTTTGTATAGTCAGGGAACGTTGCGACATCCTGAAGACGGTTTTGCTCTATACTAGTGGTCAATCCATCTAGGAGCCTTCCAATCATTAAGATTCTATACATATGTATTCTATATAGCCAGGGAACATTGCGACATCTTAAAGCCGTTATCGCTCTATACTAGAAGGCAATCGTTTTTTGATTCTATATAGAACTAAATACTGAGTTGCTCAGTATGAAATATGCATAATATTGAAAGTTTAGCTGAGAGACCTCAATAATTGCACATCCATGCATGCTCTGAGAGGTTGTACACTCATTCAGAGATCATCGGGACATGAGCTTTCACGTTTAAATCATAAAATATGAATTTCGTATATCTGTTTGATGCTAGGCCAAAGATACACAAAATTATGATTTTACAATCTTAGCATTCGTCAATAATCCACCATCAACAATTTTAAACTGGAAATACAAGAGAAATAAATTTCTACCGAGATTTCTGGCCAATTCCGGCTGAATAACGCTTAAGTCAACTGAAATTGAAGGACAAATTTCATCTGGAGGAAATCAAACATTTCACTACCTTGAGTGCCGAATCCGGAATTCCCGACGAGATCTCCACTATCTCGACCAAGATTGACTACACTGGTAGTACCAAGAGGTTTGGGGTTCGTTCAATTTGCACTGAGGAGAACGACATTTTTATATCTTTGCATGTTTACCACGACTTGTAGATAGTAGACATCTTTTTCCCATCGGACGGTCCCACGCCTCTTCACTTTTTATTTTTATTTCCTTATCTCTTGAACCCCACACTCGTGCAAACTCTTAGTTTCCCGTATTTCCAAATATTGTTCAATTCTCCAAAAGCCTACAAAAATCAAATGGTCCCACGACCTTTAGGTTTTTTCACCAATAAAATATTAAAATAGCGTTATTTTAATATTCTAAATATTAGACGTGTGAGCAAAAACCATAATTGCTCATTCATGCAAAAAATCAAGAGTTTCACTAATGATCAAACTCTTCTAAAAATACAAAATATTGCACAAGTGTCCAACAAAATACCTAAAACTCTCAGGGATGGACGCGCGTGGGACATAATGACCCATGCACCACCTTGGACGGACCTGGTCGGTCTCTTGGCCATCATGGACAGCTGGTCCCACACTTCTTCATTATTTTGGAGAATTATCCAACTTTGGATAATTTCTAGTATCTTGGATTTTTCTCTATACGCTCAGCCGTCTCTCCACCTACAATGGCCGGATTTCATGCCCATTGATTGGTCGATATTTCTCACCCACATTGGAGAACTCTCCATCTCCAGGATCCAGAGTTCTCCAAAATTAGGGTTTCAGATTTATGATAATTCTGATAAACATCAATAATTTTCATATTGATCCGGCTATCAATAATTTAATTAGTTATTAATGTTCGGTCATGCTACTAACATTTTTGTTGCTCGACTGTTCAAGAGCGACACGATTTGGACGGCCATCCACTTGGCTGATCGTCAAATACTTAATTGGATAGATATCGATCATTCAATATTTACTAATACTCTAATTCATGCTTTGTCATTCTACCAATACTCATGACATATTAGATCAGGAATGGGCACTCTACATAACTCAGCAATATTTGATTTCCTGTCAAATGCTCGACATATCAGAATAGGTCCATGATCGAGCATTCTCATTATACCAACACTCGTCGACCCAAATTACCAGAACATCATTATTGCCTCAGTTGGTAAATGATACATCACAATTCATCAAACTCAACTTCTATGCATTATTCTGTCCTAGAAGACACCACCACCTTATGCTCAATCCATGAGTCTAAGGGATATCACGTTCATCCATTATGCTCGACTCATCGAGGCTAAGACTTATGATCTAGCCAAGTCAATAATTGATCAATAAATACACATCTGCTTTGAGACTCCACATTTATGAGACATCAATCATGTCACATGGGAGGATATTCACTAGGGTTTTGGTCTGGCGGCCTACAACACGTGTGTACATCCACGATAAGTAATGTAAGTAATTCGTGCAAGCAGTTGAAGGAGTTAGCAAAGTAGTGGATGGACAATCAACAAATTCTCCTACGCATGTGGAACTGGTTAAAACACAATTTCCACTTCCCCATTCTTCCACTCCTCTGCAACCGTCACACTTACTGGAGATCAATGTGTTAACTATTTTTGCAATATAAATAGATTCATTAATCTATGATTTGAAAACTGAACTTATCTTATCAAAAACCCCAACTTAATCTGAATCATCGTATCTGAATTTTTTTCAAAACTCAACAGTTCAGTAAACTTGCAGAAGTCTCCAACACATCCACAATCCTTAGATCATCATTGATCTCACACACTTCTCAGCTTCCCTCCTACAAATCAATCCTCATCCCTTTTTGTGACCGAATTGACTCTGGAACCGTCATTGTATTGGTTTATTCTGGAGTCCTACATATTGATCTCTCGAACTAAAAGCACTTTTGTGCAATGCACTTGTTAAAGGTTTAGGCAATTTTCTCAATTGAGGATCCTCCTGTTGCACAACCCTCCACTTTTCCTCAAAAACCAGCAAATCGTTTTCACCCATCAACAGAAATTCGTATGGATCTTGGGTTTTCTACTATTTTCAATGAAGACTTGTTTCCTTTAAATTGGTGGTATTTCATCATATTTATACACAATTTAACAAGTATAATGTGTGAAAAAATGTTTGATATACATATTATAGGTATAAATTCAGAAACGAAGTTTCGGTAGTTACTCCGGGAATCTCCCCGAGATAAAGTTGTCCAAGGACCGAGACGGACCGAAATAGAGGAATGACTATATTGGATACAACCATCAAGTGTCTGAACAATTCAACTATTACACTTAAATAAAATTTTAAATCGATGAATATAAATTATATTGTTTAGTTGTGTGTAGGTGAAAATGGTTTCTGCTGATTTCGGTAATTGCGGGTGTGCAGGTGAGAAACAATTTAAACCCTAAACAATGTACTACAAGGGAGTACTTTAGATTCGAGAGATCAATCTGTACAGGTCCGGCCTAAACCAAGAAATAGCCGTTCCAGACTTGCCTTGGTTACAAAGTGGAGGAGAATGGGTTGGTTTTGGGGAGGGAAGCAAGGAAAGTGGTGAGACCAGAATAGTTGATTCGGGAAGAGTAGTTGGGTTACTACGACTTGTTATCAGAAAAGTGAGAGAGCTCCCAAGGTGAGCTAGCAAGTAACTATTTCTGAGTGTTGTATCTCCCGTATGAACTTGTTGTTCAATGGAAATAGGTAAGACCTATTTATACAAGTCGGAGTAAAAACGTACCCTGGTTTCATTAAGGAGTGGGGAAGTAAATGGGAGAAGGTGATAACCGTATGCATGGAATTGATGTTTCCATAAAGTGGTTAACGCATGAAATTGGTTTTCATGAAACTGCTAACGTTATGGAATTGATGTCCCATGGTAGGCTTGAGAATGGGTTTATTTTGATGCCTACATGTTATACTGCAAGTGCACAACGCCTGTTGGAGGCGTGGCAAGTACAGGTCGATCCCACAGAGACTTGTGGTGCTGTATGGTTGATCTAAGCTTTGCTCTACTGATTTTCTAAGGTATTGTAACACACTGTGGTTTTGTCGATACGACTGAGTGGATGTTATGACAATGGACTGAAGATAAACTACAAGTAGTGAGAATAAATGAGTACTAGGATTGTCAAGTCTACCACTAAATCATGTTATGTGTTCAACTAAATGGAGCTTTCTTGTTCCTGTGACAGATAAGGATAATGTGTCAAGTTTATCACCTATCTAAGGAGTTTCACCAAATGATAACTCAATTATCAGCTAAGGTACTAACCTAGAGCACTAGTTGTCTAATTAGCACAAATAGTCAAGGGAATTAGCAAATATCTCTAAGGCTTGAGCTGAAGCATAACCAATACAGTTTTAGCCTAACTACAATGCATACATGGCATTCATTGTGAGAGTAAAGCATTGGAAAGCTAGAGTTGAGATTATCTTTATAGTTTTAGCATTCAAGAGCACCCACACAAAGTAGAACAACATGACAGAGAATTAGGGTTTCATTGAAATCCTAGCAAACTATTTTAGAACATGATTAAAACATAAAACAACTACAATTGGTGCTCTGGCTAGTCCAGGCATCACTCAAACATCCTCACCTCAGTTCTATTTATACATGCAACTCCAAACCCTAATTTTATTCAAATTGGAAAAGAAAACAAGAGAATACCCTCTCACCCACGTCGTTGAATCGTGCTCTCTTCTGTCAATTCGTCTCAGAGCTCCATCCATGGGCTGTTGTACAAACCCTAGTTCTAGTTATCTCTAATTTAGCTTATAGGGTTATGGAGAAGCTAAAAGAGAGATAGCTCGACCTAGAGGGGAGGTGAAGGTGGCTGAGGCGGCTGCTGTGGTGACAGGATATGGAGATGGTGCGGCTCTGCCATTTTTGGTCGGGAGAGAAAGGTATGGTTTTCTCTGGTTCTGTCGGGTGAAGAGAGAGGAGAAGAAGAAGAGAAATGGGAATTCGGTCGATCGGTTAAGGGGTTGATATAGGTGTATGTGGTGTGAAGCGGGCACAACAAAGGGTCGATGGGAAGGTTGGAGCGACCGTAGGATGCATAGGAAGGAGATCTCAACGGCTCAGGGCGATGTGCGGTTTTGGTGTGGAGCGGGAGTATCAAGAGATGATGTGAAGGAGTGCAGCGAGCGTTGGATGCAGATGGGCGAGATCTCACGGTTCGGAAGAGACGGGCTCGGATCCGGGTCGTGGGTCAAGTCTTGGATAACTCTAGCCCATGTCTTGTAGATGGGTTGCTCCTTGTTGGGTTGCAACTGATGCGCACGCGGGCTTTGGCTTCCTGCTCCATAGACTCATGTCTCCAATTTTCTGCTCTTTTGGCTCCTCAACTTCTCCGAACTTTATTTACTACCTAAAACACAAAATTAATTAGTACAAATATTTATTCTTGAAAACAAAGAAAATACAGAATATGGGATAATATCTGATTTCTGAGCACAAAGGATGAGTAAAATGCCAATAAATAGATGTAGAAATATGCAATATTTGGCACTCATCAAATACCCCCAAACCTGAATTTTACTTGTCCTCAAGTGAAACAGAAATTAAGAAATCCTAACTATACCCCTGTCGCGGGTCTCTCGAATGCATTTAGCGTATGCACTAAACCTTTAAACCCCTAGGTGTCCCTAGTGGACGAGTTGTAGTCTCGTGAGGGTTTACCAGAGGTGTACCCATAAAACCTTCTCCAACTTCAGAGTGTAAAAGAGTCTCAAGCATCCAAGGAGCTATGAGGACATAGAGTTTCTGCATGCTAGTAACAAGAAGTTAGAACTACCAAAGAACGCATTCTCATCCTTAAGTGCTGAGCGAGAAGTAACCATACCATATGAAAGAATTCGGATTCGATTGTGATCATAAGCCTCGACTTCGCCTCACCATTAGGGTTTTATGATAATTGCACTCAAAAAGATCGCTTTTTTAGTCTCTCATGTGTGCAAGCAGAATGAAGAGAGAAATCCTGCACACGTTGTAGGTAAGAAGGATAACCTTCCGAAATAATTTCTGGAGACTCCACAGAAGTGTGGACAAAAAGAATCTTTTTCTGATGATCTTTAAGAAAGGAAATCAACCATTATTGGTAGGCCTGGAAATGTGTATTTATTTTGATGCCTACATGTTAAACTGCAAGTGCACAGCGTCTATCGGAGACGTGGCAAGTACAGGTCGATCCCACAGAGAAATGGGTGTGCTTAAAATGATCTTATGGCTTCCTAAACTGATTTCAAGGGAGGTAACACAACTGTTTTGTTTTGTTGCCGATACGGCTAACTGATTTTCAAGTGACTCTAAATAGAAAACAAGAATGTAGATTAAAGAGCACTAGGGTCTTCAAATCTGCCACTAACTTACACTGTGTCTTTAGCTAATTACATTACTCTTGTCCTTGTAATGTATAAGGGAGAAGTGTCAAGTCTACCACTTACCTAAGGTGTTTCACCAATGGATGATTCAATCACAACTAAAGTATCAATCCGGAGTACTAACTGTGTAATGAAGAACAACTAGTCAAAGGATTAACAATAGTCTCTAAAACATGAGTTGTAGCACAGTCAATACAGTTTTTATTCTAACTACAATGGATGCCTGACATACACTGTGAGACCAAGGTATTGAGCACTAAGATGAATTCTATCCTAGAACAATTTAAGCATTCAAGAGAAATATAATTAACATGATTAACATAGCAGAAAGCTAGGGCTTCATCTAAACCCTAGCAAATCAATTTAGAACATAATTAAGATGATAAAAACACAAATTAACCTAACATTGGTGCTCTGGCTAGCCCAGGCATCCTTCTATCATACACAGATTCTTCTATTTATACATTCCAAATTTCAAACCCTAATATTCTTCAAAATGGAAATTAAATGCTCACCCATTCGCCCATACCCTCTGAATCGAGCTCTCCTCTTGTCAATTCATCTCAGCGCTCCATGCGTCCATAGTTGGTGAAACCCTAGTTCTAGTTATCTCTGATTTAGCTTCTAGGGTTATGAGAGAAGCTAAAAAAGAGGTAGCTAGACCTAGAGAGAGTGCGAGGGAGGTTGTTGATGCTGTTGCTGTGATGACAGGAGATAGAGGTGGTGGTTTTGGTTTTGTCAGGGAGAGGGAGGAAGAGAGGAGAGGGATGGGTTCTCAGCAGGTGGTCGGGGTGAGGGGAAAGAGAAAAGGAAGAGAAGAAGAAGATGGGTCGATGAATATGGGGCTGATATAGGTAGTTGCGGTGTGAGGCGGGAGTAGCGAGGGATGATGCACCAGCTGCAGCGAGCGTCGGATGAGGAGTAGATGATCTGAACGGCTGAGGGAGAATCGGGGTGATTTGGTGTTGAGCGGGAGCAGCAATCTTCGATGCGCGTGGAAGCAGCGACCGTTGGATGTGGGAGATAGAAATCTCAACGACTCAAGGTGAACGGGCTCGGATCCGGGTCGCGGGTCTTGGATAGCTTGGGTCCATGTCTTGTAAATGGTTTGCTCCTGATGCGCGCGCGGGCTTTGGCTTTCTGCTCCATAGACGCTTGTCTCCAATTCTTTGCTCTTTTGGTTCCTCAATTTCTCCGAGCTTTATTTATTACCTAAAAACACAAAATTAATTAATACAAATATTTATTCTTGAAAACAAAGAAAACACAGAATCTGGGATAATATCTGATTCTTGAGCACAAAAGATGAGTAAAATGCCAATAAAAAGGTGTATAAATATGCACTATTTGGCACTCATCAATTAGCAAGGTTGGGAGTACTCACTTACCTTCTCACCCGATCGGCAATTAACATCATTCTCTCATAGGAACCATTGTAATCGCGAGAGGGCTCGAAATTAAGAAGTAATGCCGATGATCTTCGAGTGGATTTTAGTCTTGCGCTTTAACCCGAGCCAGGTGATGAGTTTCAATTCGGTGAAACATGATTGTCATGTTACCGCCACTATCGAGGGTGGAAGGGCATCGAAGATGATCGTTGGCGTCGATGGAGTTTCGTGATGAAGATGGAGAAGCACATGTCTGCTGCCATTAACAGACAGTGATGGAGTTCGAGCTACAAAACAGAGAAGTGAAATGAGTTGGTATTGAACACGCAGCTTGGAAAGATGGTGTTGAGTGCTACTTTCGAACTCAAGCTTGAACGAGAGGGAAGAATCTGCTGGCCATTAATGAATGTTACGAGCTCGAGGAGGAAGATACGGTGTGGAGAAGTAATAGGCTGCCTGCGATTGAACGAAGAAGAAGATGAAGATGGCAGCAATAATGGCAGACGATAATGAAGCTTCGGATATCAGGGAAGGAGGAGCTCGAGTTAGCTGCTGATGCTCGACTGGAGATGGGTTCAATGGCATGAGGAAGAGATGTTGTTAGATGACGTCACCATGGAACTTCTGCTGTGATAGAAGCCCAAAAGCCGTACGAGTCAGAGAAGGCATAAGGTGAGCACGTGGTGGAGCCACTGGATGCGGTACTTTTGCAGAATTTTGCGCGTTTGGAAAAGCTTAAGACACGAGTGTATTTGGACATCGATGGAGGAGAGATGGACGGTGCGAGATGAGAACACTTGCGATCCCGCTAAGTTTAAGCCAATTAGATGTTGCGATTAGTGTCCTCTTGAAGTACTTCGCGCACTCTTTGAATCATATTTTGAGATAAACCAACCGACTTTTGCATCTTTATCTTGTACGAGTTTTGTGGATCGGCTAGGGTATTTGAAGCTTTATAAATAGCTACCTAAACCAAAAGTAAAGAATAATCTTCTTCTGCTTTTATTATTCTTTTTCTCTAGCTAGAAGATGAACAGCAGAGAAATAAAGTTTATGTCCCTTGTTTTTCTTTGTGAGTTTTTATCTTTAATTCTATTTTTATTCTTTCTCTCTTATTTATTTTTAGGAATTCTTTTTAGCTATGAGTAGCTAAACTTCTTTTGATTAGGGATGATTTCAAAGTCTGAACAATGAAGCTTTAATTTATTAGACCGAGTTTATTTCAAGTTTTATTTTATTGTTGATTATCTTTATTATGTTTAATGTTTAAGAATATTGAGGTTATTTAAAGTGATCAATTAAATTAGCAATCAATAATTCTTCTACTAGTATTGGGGTTCGAGTGATACGTGTAATTGTCACTCAATTCTTTACACAAGTAGTAAATCGCAAGAGGCTGATAGAGGGATACATTAAGCAATTGTATAAAGATAACACTAGTAAGCAGGACCGAGCCTATGTATGCGATGCTAGGATCAACCCGATTCACGAGTGTAAAGCATTCGTTAATCTACATCTTGAGAGCTTATTCTTGGTGGGTTATTTGGATAG